>JAQMYF010000005.1:24147588-24158443 GCA_030014195.1 Neosilurus mollespiculum | reverse complement strand
AAATGCACTTGTAATAAGAACACACCTGCTTTCAAAATGCACTTGTAATAAGAACACACCTGCTTTCAAAATGCACTTGTAATAAGAACACACCTGCTTTCAAAATGCACTAATAATAAGAACACACCTGCTTTCAAAATGCACTTGTAATAAGAACACACCTGTTTTCAAAATGCACTTGTAATAAGAACACACCTGCTTTCAAAATGCACTGGCAATAAGAACACACCTGCTTTCAAAACACACTTGTAATAAGAACACACCTGCTTTCAAAATGCACTGGCAATAAGAACACACCTGCTTTCAAAACGCACTAGTAATAAGAACACACCTGCTTTCAAAACACACTTGTAATAAGAACACACCTGCTTTCAAAACACACTTGCAATAAGAACACACCTGCTTTCAAAACACACTTGTAATAAGAACACACCTGCTTTCAAAACACACTTGTAATAAGAACACACCTGCTTTCTAAAGGTAGGTGTGTTCTTATTGCCAGTGCGTTTTGAAAGCAGGTGTGTTCTTATTATTAGTGCATTTTGAAAGCAGGTGTCTTTTTACTGCTGGTGCATTTTGAAAGCAGGTGTGTTCTTATTACTAGTGCGTTTTGAAAGCAGGTGTGTTCTTAAAATGCACCAGCAATAAGAATACACTTGCTTTTAAAACGCACCAATAATAAGAACACACCTGCTTTTTAAAACCTGAGATGGGGGAGATGTAGTTTTGGATTTAGTTATGTGTTGTGATTCTTTGGTGTGTGCATTCATGTATCAACACGCTTGCTTCAAAATGTTTGAATTTGAGGTGGTGAAACGCTGACATTACATCCTACAGGTGTCGCACTCTGAACTATTTACACACAGGTAAGCAGCATAGCATCCCATTTGGTAGGAGTGAATACTTTCTATTACTGTTATTGTTACTGTTTCTATTACTATCCTTGTGTAGAAACAATGAATGAACCTTCTCTTAAACGGTTCAAGGTTTTAAAATTGTAACAAAAACGCATGAAAACAAATGTAAATGTTTATAAAATTACGATACAGAATCGCGATAAAAATCAAATTATCAGGGGATTCTATTCGAAACATGTCGGAAATAATAACGCACCTGTTTTCAAAAGCACATCAGAAATACAAACATACCTGTTTTTAAAACACGCTACAAATACAAACTTATCTGTTTTCAAAAATGCATCGAATATATGAGAATAGCGATGATGTAAAAACTATTTTGCACCATATGTGGCCACTGATGTGATACAGCATTGACCAAACCAGCAGGCTTGGACTTCTGGCTGATTAATTTCTGGCTAGAAGGTTTGAATGCTACCTTCAAAAGTATTTCAGTAGTGTTTCATATCTTTCTTCCCTTTTTTGTTTAAATTTCATTTTATTTTATTTATTTATTTATTTATTGACTAAAAACTGTTCCCCTCTGTATTTTTGTAGGAATTGGAGGAGATGCCTCTTCACTCTCTGTCTCCCAGCAGCCCTCGCTCTTTGTCTCTCACACCATTGGCGGATCAACACCACCTGCAATTATTACAGCAGCAGATACTCCAGCAGCAGCAGCAAGCTCAAGTCGCTGTGGCACAGGTAAGGTAGACACACCTGAGCGCGTGCGCGCGCGCACACACACACACACACACACACACACACACACACACACACACACAGGGGTTTAGAAATTTTTGACTGGCATTGTATACCAAAATTATTTCTCGTGGGATTGTTCATAAGGTCTGCTTATAAAATTGACTGCTTGATATAAGTCACACTGCTATAAGGGGAAAAGCTTTATTTCTTCCTTGTGTGACACAACAAACACACGTGGTGCACATACCATTTTCAGGTAAGTCCATCTTTTTTTAATAACTGGTTTTTTTTTCAAATAGCTATGCAATTTCCATATATACTCCACAGGAACTGCACAGTCTGTCACGCTCCCCTCTCAGGAATAATAATCATTGGGCCTCATTCACCAACCGTTGTTGCGCACTTTTCTGGCCGTCACCAATATTTTCTTATCTGATATTTTTAGCAGGGCGGCACAGTGGCGCAGAATCTACGAACACAACAGAGCACTCGTACACACATATCGGTGCCAGAGTGATGTTGGGAAATCACTATTTTGTCCTTTCTTTTTACATTTTCTTCAATTGTCTGATCCATAATATGATTTCAGAGACTTTCACCATGGTAAACCTTTTAAATCATTATTTTTAATATGTTTCAAAGCGGGCAACAAGGTCCCGGGCTCGATTTCCGGGCTCAGGTCTTTTTGTGTGGAGTTGGCATGTTCTTCCTGTGCATGCATGGGTTTCCTCCAACTACTCCGGTTTCCTCCCACAGTCCAAAAACATGCACAGTAAGCTGACTGGCTGTTCCAAATCAACCCTAGGTGAGAGTGTGAATGGTTGTATGTGTGTGTGTGCATCTTGGCCCTGCAATTGCCTGGTGAGCTGTCCAGGGTGTGCCCTACCCTTGCCCAGAGTCGGCTGAGATAGGCTTCAGCCTCCACGCAACACTAATTAAGATTAAACGGCTTAGAAAATGAATAAATGAATGGAAGAATGAATTAATGTTTCAAAGCATCATGCAAATAAAGATCACATCATGACGCATCACTTCTGTTCAGTGGAAACCATGACTTGTTTAATAATTGATAATGCTCTTTACAGGGCGCTAGTTTCACCTCACACTCATTTTATTGTGCTTTTTTGTTTCTGTGTAGTTTATACTAAAACATTTATTCATCCTAGACTTGATGTGCCGTCTCAGGTGAATATTCAGCGACATCCACTTCACCTTTGGTGCATAGTTGACAAATATTTTTATTAGGACATTTAAAAGGACTACAGGTCTACATTCAGACATGCCAAACACACACACACACACACACACACACACACACAAAGAATAAACCAAGACTGAATTTGTGACCTAATCAAAAGCAATCCCTGGGAAAATATTAACCAATAAATCCATGTCAGGTCATCTGTTCCTGTATGGAGTAATGTGCACTGACATTATGATTACACTCATAAAAGTAACATCTCATCCTGAGACCCAGTAAAGCTGTATGCTCTCGGATTCCATGTGTGCTGAGATTCAGCAGCGCTAACCAGCTGCTCCTTTACAGGCCATGGAGCTGCGTCTAATCAAATATTCATAAACTGTACACTTCACACACACACACAGGAAGAGCTACCTTCCACATTTCATAAAAACATCAAACTTTTCCTATAACTTTGTTCACTTTTTTCAAGCTTATTTTAAAACTACAGTTCTGGCAATCTTGAATTTCTTGTATCAGTCACGTGAGAAATGTCTGTGTTTAAAAACTGAATTTAAAGTTTTTCAGATTTTTTTTTTAAGATTTGTTGTATTGCTGGCTTGGATAATAGAATAAGGTAAAGGATCAGTAAGGGAAAAAAAGCAAGCTGTAAAAATCTCAGCAGTACACCTCTTAAGATACTTAGGCTTGACTTCCTCACTTGTTCGCCACACATACACTCAGCTCACTGCTAAGGGAGGGGACCCATAAATATACAATACGCAGGACAGCTGGGCTCAGATGTTCAAGCTTCGTCATTACTCTTAGAGGTCATCCCCAAACACCTCTCTCCCGGTGTAGACTTCCCCAAACTACATCTCCACCTGCGCTACAATTTCCACTAAAAGGCTTTATTCTTTTTTTTTTTTTAGATACTCAACGATCCTAAAGGCAAGTGCAGACAAAACTATTAGGCTCACAGACATTTGTACAGAAATTATTCAAAGAATACAGAATCAAGTGTATGAAGTCAGGTTAGCTGCTGAAACAGGAGGTTTAGTCGTAGTCACCAGTTTCCTTGGGGTCCTTCTGTGGGTTCCTCAGTGGAACATCAGGATGAACCGGGTTGCTCTTGTGTGTGAGAGCAGCAAGGCAGGATCCAGCACCAGCATCACACCATGCAGTTGTGAGAGAAAAGGAGGCAGAATGGGTTTCAGGTTTGCTTATATCCTGCTGTGACCTACGTGTTGTTCAGGACTTCATTCAGCCTAAAATATTTCAACTTAATGTAGATATTCTAACATCCAGAAAGAAAAGCACTATAGTTGTTCAACTTAGAGGGAACACACGCAGGGTCTCCATTCACTCGTTGGTTATTCTGCCGGTACAGCAGGCAAAGGTCACATTATCAACAGAAGTGAGCAGCACCTGGTAAATTTTGACGTTGAAGCGAAAAGAAAAAAGACGATTGGTTGTGCAGAAATGAGGTCAAACGTATTGTCCAACCACGAGCAACTTTATATGGGGATTCTCTTGTAACAAAGACAGTATTTATAGTTTTTCAGTAAAATCTTCGTTCTATCCTGCATAAGTTTTGTAAGTTTCTGACCTCAAGTTATTGTCGAATTTCGGCCCGATATTAAGATCTAATGTTAGCATGTAGACCTGTTTGCTAGGTTAGGGACAACGTCGGTCTGGCTTTCTTGATGCGTTTTATCAGGGATGTATGTGATTGTGTGCTACAGACCACACACACACACACACACACACACACACACACACACACACAGCTGATGGATTTCTATATTTGTCTGTTAAAGCAGGTATGGAGACGATTATGTGTTTCTTAAATACTGTTAAAATATTAATAGTATTAAAAAGAGATTATATAGTGTAGGCAGCCTATGCTTTAAAAAAGTATATATGGAGTTGTATATGGAGCTGCTTTGTAAATGTATTTGCATATTATTGCATATGCTAATTTCAGTACAGGAAAATAACTAAAATTCAGGATTTTGGACTTCAAATTATTATTCATTTGGTCTCAGACATTTTATTTCATTAGATGTAATTTTCTTAAAATATTTTGTTATTTTGTGTACTATTGTGTATTTAATTTTATTGTAACCGCTGCCCATTTTCCCCCTTTTTCTTCTAAGCCTGTTCTCATCCCTGCTTCTCCAGCACATCCCAGAGACTTTCAGTAGGGTTAAGGTCAGGACTCTGTGGAGCCAATTCATAAGTCAAAATGATTCCTTCTACATCAGTGCCCTCAGGGTGGAAAAAGTCCATCGATGGGATAACCTGGTCATTCAGTACATTCAGGTCGTCAGTTGACTTCATGTTATTGCCACATTAATGTTGCTGAGCCTCAACATGACCAATTGGAACAACAATGCCATAATGATAATGTGCTGTAATTAAGGCTAAAGGTGATCCAAAAAATATTAGACTGGGTGACCTTTTTGGTTATATATATATATATTTAGCTTAGTAATGTTTTAGTGGCTCATTGACAAGGTGCACAACTATCAACCTGGGGATCACGGTTCGAATCCAGATTGATGTTGCAGTCATCAGCAACCGGGAGTCCACGGAAGCTAATTGGCTGAGCTCTCACGGGAGAAAGGGTTAGGCATACGCTCACTTACCTGTTACTCATAGCGATCACCAGCCAATCATGGGTGACTATGAGCTCATTTGTTCGAGGGGGCGGATAGCACTTTCCCTCCAAGTGTGTTAGGTCACCCCCAAATATGCATGCCCAGCAGTTCATAAAGACACACATGTCATCACATGTCATGGAGGGGGCATGTGCATGCTTACGCCCCTTCCTGGTTGGTGGTGATCATGTGATAGAGAAGGCAACACCTTCCCTATCACATGATGGAGGGAATTGGATATGATTAAATTAGGGGGAGAAAAATGGGGGGTAAATCAGCCCCCACCCCTCCCCAAAAAAGGAATATTTTATTAATATTACCTAAATAACATTCAGATAATAGGCTGGCATCAATAAGCCCAGGAAGGTATTTGCCTGCATCACATGATATAACTGAAAGGCCTCTGATATGCTCCATAATCAGCTTCAATCTGCTGGTGGACCTTGTAGAAATACGGCTGTCTTGTCAGAATAATGTAGGGGGAAGTTACATAGCAACCAGAGCACATGTAAAGGACATTAATCTGGAGTTTGTTTGCTTCTGCATCAATCATTTCATTAGAGTAATGAAGATTCATCTCTGATTTATCCATGAGTAATAGTTCATGAATAATAAGCAAGGTGTTTCCTCACTCTGAGCAACTTAGAAAATGGGTATATCTTAGTACGTCTGCCTGAAATCCTGCATTACATGAGGCAGAATCTGTGAATTGTAATGAAAGGGTTTGATCTGCTGACCTGAAACAAACTCTGCGTCAAATTCTTAACTCAGACAACAGATATACAGTGAAGGTTACTGCTTTAGGGAAATGCAAACAAAACTAATAAAAGTGTAGGAGAAGCCCAGAGCTCTTTTCTCCCACGCTGTTTAAATATGGTGTGTGTGTGTGTGTGTGTGAGAGAGAGAGAGAGAAACTGTTTGTCTGTTTATGTAAGAGTCTGCTCAGTCGATCGTTATCCGACCTCCTGTATTTAACACTCTTTCTTTCTTTCACCAGTAACGCTCCACTCTCGGCTGATCTTCTTCCTCACCACAGGTGCAGCTGCTGAAGGATCAGATAGCAGCAGAGACGGCTGCCAGGATGGAGGCTCAGGCCAGGAGCCACCAGCTGCTGCTTCAGAACCGAGACCTGCTGCAACACATCGCGCTGCTGGTCCAGCATGTCAGTGAGCTGGAGGCCAAAGTCAATGGCCACGTCAAGAGTAAGACACATACACTTGACACTAGCATGTGACCCATCACTGTTCAATCTGTGTGTGTTCAGAACTGTGATACCAGAGACAGCAATAAAGAAAACTTAATCTCCTGTTTATGCAAATTAGATATGAAATGCTATTTTTTCAGTTCCCACCCACAAAGTGGCTTGGAAGCTATAGGAATGGGTTCTGTCCGTCTGTTTGTCTGTCAGTCTATCACACTTTAGTATCTGGATATTTATTTGCTGAACCCGGGATGACTGCTGGTACCTTGACCTACTTTTCAAGGTCACAGAGGCAAAACTGTATATTAGGTTTCTGGACATTTACTTGCCGCACGCTGAAGCTGGGGCTTTCAAACTTACTCTGCTTGTTCTATATTTTTATATATTATGAAATAGACCTTTCGGCAGGAACATCTGGACCCCTGTGGCCTAATTTTTTTTCGCTATTTCAGTTAAACCAGCATTTGGCTGAGCATTAACACATAACAAACCACCCCCCCACCCACCACCCTTATTTATTTAGTCTGCAAAAGCATGTACAGCAATGATTTTTTCATCCTGCATAAGCACATAGTGTATCTTCATGCCAAAACAGGATGTCAGTAAGTGCAAGAATGACTACCCCCAGCGCCCCCGGCTTTTTGGAATGTAGTCCAAATTTTTTTGCAACTCATGATCGCTTGAGTGTTGTGCAGATGAATAACTCTTTAGGTATTAGGTTTACACACACACACACACACACACACACACACACGCCTTTAGTTATATGACATGTAACACATTAGTACCACTGGTTTACTTGGACTTTAATGTGGAAAAAATCGAATCTGAGTAGACAGAGATAGAGTACTCGGCAGCTAGATGGAGATAAGATTCGATTACTCTCTCAGACTTCGGCCCACACCTTAAAGTCTGGCGCATCATATGTTTGGATGAGTTGTTAAGCTTTTAAGAAGTCTTATTTTTCGAAGATAATCCATTCCATCGAGTTCACCGAGTCATCATTGATGTGCCTGTTGCCAAAACCTGTGCAAGTGTGTTTGGTCTGTGCTTGTCCGAAAAAAATTATTAGTGCCTATGCTTTATTGTAAACAGATAGATTTATTTGTTTTTAACTGATTCATAACTGACGAATCTCTCCCCTTCCTCCAGACAATGACTGGAGAAGCTTGTCATCCCATTCTCTCACTCTCAACCTGAAAAACCACTACAGTTCAGACCAGCCCATCACCTCCACCCCAGCAGGGGATCTCCAAGTCGCCCCCACAACCCCTTATACCATGGCCTGCGCTGAGTCCTACCTCAGCCTGCTCAGAACAGGAACGTCCAATTCTCTCAATGGGAAGCCAGCAAACATGGAACACAAGCAGGGAACAGGAAGTACAAAGAGTGTCTTCATGAAGCTCAATTCAGCAGCAGAGGATCAACGGTATGTGGGATTTCTTCTGGCTCATACAATACAACATACAATATTAATAGACAGAAACTTGTACATGAGCGCAGGTCTGAGATATGCTTTGATGGCTCTCTTTCCTGTCCTTTCACATTTATTTCTTGGGCAGACAACTAACAATCCAGTTTATATTTATTTCCTTTCACTGCACAAATAACCCAGCCAGCAATCCTATGTGAAATCCATGTAGTAGTAGGTGGGCTGAAAATGGGCGCCATAAGTCACGGGCGTCATACTAGCCTCATGTCAACTGCCCCAGCTGTGGTATGCCTGGGCTATACTCGCACCAAATGGGCATAGGTTTATCTTAGCTGGACCACACTTGGGCCAAATAAGGGGATCCTTATTGTTTTATACCAATGATGAGTAAATGTATCACGGGTACCTAATTGTTCCACTATCTGGGGAAAAATAAACCATAACAATCTCATTTTCATATACTTTCCCTGTGTTTTCCTGTGTAGTATATACTACAGCTTTAATTGGGGATAAAACAAGCTGTTATGGAGTGCTGTTTTCCTACATTTCAGTGTAGTATATTTACATTTTTGGCATTAGGCAGATGCCCTTATCCATGGCAACTTACATTTTATCTCATTTGTACAAATAAGCAGATGAGGGTTAAGGACCTTGCTCAAGGGCCAAACAGTGGAAGATTGGTGGGACTGAGGCCTGAACCCCCAACCTTCTGACCAGTAATCCAGAGCTGCAATAACTGATCCATCACTGCCTTTTATATATATATATATATATACGTATAGTATATGCACTTCAACTTCTGACTGGATTTAACAAACTTCATTAGCTATACAGTGTTTATGCTCAGGAAGCTTGGAGAGCTCACCTGACCCGGCGTTGTCATGGGTAAAATAAACTATAAAAATCTTTTGTTAAGTGACATCCACCAGGCCTGAGGTGAATAATTGTTAATTATTTTACTCCAATCCTTTCCTTCATTCATTTGCAGTTTGTATGTTTTTCTGGGTTTCTGAAAGACATGAAATATTATCTGTGTTCCTGCTGCTCTGCAGCTCAGTTACTGCTGAGAAGACATGAATATTCATATGAAGAACAAACAGTGGGTACAGCTAGAAGCAGGAGCTTTACACAGCATACAAAAAGAGAGAGAAAGAAAGAATGTTTTATAGAGAGGATATTTTAGTAGAGAGAAGTCTGGGTATGTTTAGTTTTCTTTGATATCTGATTGTTTCGACTCCCCTTGTATACAACAGACTGATTCATAACCAAGAGCAGCTCAACTGTGTGAAGAAAAAGCCATGGGGTTGGAGTTGAACAAGTCAACACAGATATACACCCAGGGCAAAAACAGGACAGACTCAGAGAAAAGAGGAACGAGGGCCGATAAAAGAGGAACGGGTTTTAACACTGATGTGTGTGTTACGCTGGCCGAAGAATGAACTGCTCGTATTATAGGTTTCAGCAAATAAGTGACCAGTGGATAATAGAATTGCATAGGGTCTGACTCGTATACCATATTGATAAGGAAAAAATGGCTCCACGGTGTGGTACAGGGCTTTAAATAAATCCTACTGAATCCAGTTCTAGTAGTATTTATGGTAGTTAATAACAGTATACAGCTGTTAAATGTTACACTGACATGGGAATGTACTCTGTACGGGGTGTGTAGAAACATACAGCAGGACAAAGCTCTCTATTACAGGATAATACCATGTACTAATGAAAACGTAGAAAGATGGACAGGGTACACCCTGAACAGCACACCAGACCATCACACAACCATTCAACCTCACTCTCACACCTAGGGGCAATTTGAAACAGCCAGTTAGCCTAATGTCTATGTCTTTGGGCTGTGGGAGGAAACCAGAGTTCCCAAAGGGAAACCCATGCAAGCGGAGAGCATGCAAACTCTACAAAGAAGCGCCCAAAGCTGGGACTTGAACACAGGACCTTCTTTCTGTAAGGCGGACGTGGTAACCACTATGCCACCGGTCCGCCTTGAATTATGTTATATTTATACATATATATACTTTTTGTTATACGTTATAATCTCTAATCCTAATACTTGAATACTTGCCGGGAGATGATTTTATTGGTCCATTAAAATTAAAGAGTGGCCGTAATACAACTAATACAAGCGCCTAAGACATTTACTAACCTAAATTATTGCCCCAAAAGTTAGTTAAGTATGCCTCCGTTTCATCCAGTAATCACTACAAAACATCATTCCAGTTGTTTTGTCGTACCTCCTGAACTTTTCTGAGCTCTGATCTGCTCCACATCAGTTTCATGGAATTGGACCGTATTTTTCACACATTGTACCCTTTAATATTTAAAACAATTAAAGTTATAAAGACAGCAGAAAAATCACATTTTGTTTTGTTCACACAGTTTTGTTTTAATTCCCAGAATATTCAACAGCCATTTAAAGAATTCACTCATAACACAGAGACCCGCTTTCATTAATGTGTTGTGTTTTCATCACACACTTCAAATCTCTGTGTCGGTGGATATTATATTTATAGTGCAAACAGAAATAATGAAAGTGTATTAGAGGGCAGTCCTCCCACACTGTTTAACCACAATATAAAATTGTGTGTGTGTGTGTGTGTGTGTGTGTGTGTGTGTGTGTGTGTGTTGGAGAGAGCTTGATGTAACAGGTAATGGAAATTTTTTGACCTTTCGCCGAGTTTTAAGGATTCATTACTCTGTGTGTGTGTGTGTGTGTGTGTGTGTGTGTGTGTGTGTGTGTGTGTGTGTGTGTGTGTGTGTGTGTGT
>JAQMYF010000005.1:24114181-24126652 GCA_030014195.1 Neosilurus mollespiculum | reverse complement strand
CCCATTGATAGTGGGGCTTGAACCCCCGACCTTGGGATCCGTAATCCAGCACCTTACCACCAGGCCACCACTGCCCCCATATTTTGTATTTATAATAATTTTCTACAGATTCCCTTTAAATCCTATGCAACAATTGCACTGTGATTCCCCTGCAGAGGCTTTGCGGTGGATATGTACCTGGTAAGTGACGGTATTGTATTTATGAAAAGGGAATTAGTGAAACAATGTACACTTTCAAACTTGATGGACACTGACAGTGTCAAAGGTACTTCTGCCAGGCACAAATGGATTAGGGTGACATGTTACTAATTAACCTGAATAATAAATCTGCAGGTGTTATTATAACTTGGGATATTTATAATGAAATGTCTACCCTTAGAGGGAATCTGATGATTATTCATTCACACATTATTTGCACTTATTGACCTTAATGGATTTTTATTCAACATGATTCCATGCATGGATTACCTCCAAAACATAATGGTTTGTTATTTGTACCACACCCTACCCTAAAAAAAAAAAAGTATAAAAAATCCATGCATGACATTTTAAGTTATACTGCATACGAACAGACAAACAAACAAAAAAACACAGGTGAAAACAATCTCCCAGTGTAGGTAATAAGCCATGTATTATTGTATTTAGAAAACACACATAAACCGAGTTCTCCCAAGATTGTCTGGAATATTGTAACATTTGAATGCCAAGATAAAAGCTTCCTAACCTATGACCAGTCCTCAGAACCTTGGCCATACAATAGGGTTGGGCGGCGTGATAGTGTTCAAGTGATCAGCAATATACGGCTGAACTAATTAAGGTTGCACTAGTGTCCACTATAACTTTTGGTTTCACTCCATATCCCATCAGTTGTGGTCAATCATATATTAATGTTCATGTTTACTCCCAATTTAGGATAATGAAATTTGCTAAATAAAGTGAGGGGTATACTGTATTATCAGTGTTCCCAATCATATTTTATTTTTGTGAATTATCTAAAGTGGAATGTCCAAGGGACTGGATATATACTGTCTAAGTTCCATTTGATATTGCTGCTAGAACAGCTCTGAGTGGTGGAGGTAATGACCCCACAAGACCTCTGAACTTGTGCTGTGCTGTGGACTTGGCCTCCTAAATCCACAGAAACCCAAAGTGGGATCTGTGGATTTAGGAGGCCAAGTCCACACCTCTGTCATGTTCCTCAACCCATTCTTGAACAGTTTCTTGCAGTATGGTAGGGGGCGTTAACCTGCTGAACGAGGTCACTGCCATTAGGTAATAACAATTCCATGAAGTGGTGTACTTGGTCTGCAGCAGTGTTTGGATAGGGGGTCCTCGTCAAAGAAACATCCACGAGTGCCAGGATCCAAAGTTCCCCAGCAAAACATTGCCCAGAATATAAATAGGGAATAAAAAATGTGTTGCTTCCATCCCTCCCTTTCCAAAGAACAGAAAAGCTGGCAGGCATCAAGAAAGTGAAGAACTTCTCCCCTCTCAGCTTGATCTGTGAGAAATGGAACACAGGGAATCCCTCACAATAACATGCGGGTCAAAGAGAACCGGAGACAACTGCACACCGAGAAAGAGGAGAAGGCAAAAAAGACAGGGAGATCCTTCTTCATAGAATTGATTCAGAGCATTCATTTTAATGCTCACTCTGTGGCTCATCCTCCACCTCTGATCCTCTTCATATTGACATACAGGGGCGATCCATCAATACACATTACCATTTGCTGACGAGGGAGGAAAGGAGCAGGGAGGGGAAAGCATAGCCGGGGGAAAATGGAAAGGCAGAGCCCTTTAAAAGATTTTCTCTCAGGCAGGGAGGTTAACAGGATAGACATCTGGTAAGGATGAAGCAGACGCTCTGTGCCTTTGGAAACTGATCTTGATTAAGCCAGGCAGAAAGGAGGATCTGGTGTTTATGGAGGACTCACAGAAAAAATTTCAACAATTCTTAGGCCTCAGTTTTACAATAACAAAGATAATAATCAGACAAAAAAAAATTTAGAAAGTGTTCTCTATTAGTCTTTGCTCCACTATACACCGGACCATTAGATTATAGCACTTTGTATGCGAAATTAAATTTGAGGAACCTACTAAAGGAAGCGGCACGGTGGCATAGTGGTTAGCATTTCCACCTCACAGCAAGACGGTGCTAGAATCGGTGAGGGTGTTTCTGTGTGGAGTTCTCCACATGCTTGTGTGGGTTTTTTTTGGGTACTCCGGTTTCATCCCACAGTCTGAAGATATGCACATTAACTGTCTTCCAAAGGTCTTGGGTTCGAGTCCTGGGCTAGGGCATTTCTGTGTGGAGTTTGCATGTTCTCCTTCTGCTTATGTGGGTTTCCTCTGGGTACTCTGGTTTCCTCCCACAGTCCAAAGACATGCATGTTAGGCTAATAGCCCCTCAGTGTGAAGGGATATGTGTGGGTTGGCCCTGTTTTTTTAAGCTGTTCAGAGTGTACCCTGCCTTTGCCCCCAGTGTCAGCTGAGATAGGCTTAAGATTTGATATGCTCCAGACTGGATAGGATTAAACGGGTCAGCGAATGAGTGAGTGAGAGTGAGTACATTTTTATATGTAATGTATATATTATTTAAATAATAAATATGACCACAAATATCTTTGTACTATATCTCTATAAGCTTTTTATTCAAAGCCTAGACAGTAATAAGATATTTATATTGCCTGTCCATCCTGCATTCACTTTTCATTACTACCCTTCCAGGTTGGCTTCTTCCTCCACAAAACCCACCATCTAGCCAGATAGCTGGCACGTGACTAACATGGGCACCATGCTGTTAGCTTGGTTCAGTAGTTCGCCCTTTATGTGCCATTCATGTCTTTTTATTTGTGATCTTACTATATTATTTCTGCTAATCTGAAGCTCTGGATTCGGAGATGATTTTCCCTCCACACAGTTCTTTTCATTTGGGTCAAATTCCTGTCTTGTCAAATTCTAACAGCAGTGTCAGACAGTGTCCTTGCAGCCATGCTCTCAGTGTTTGGGTCTCTCAAAGCTTGAAAACTGGCCATCTCAAGGACATGGCCTGACTCTAAATGCACAGCGACAGCAGTGTTGCCACAGTGCACTGTGCTGGCAGATTTACATGCTTGTTGGCAGACATGACTTTAGGCAAGATGAGTGATTTAGGAACTGTAACCATGCATATTATAGGCCTAATTTTCTATGAAGCTGTTCGTAGAAAAGAAGGATGTTTACAGCCCCATTTGGGGCATCCTTGAAGGCTGTCAATGTTCTACCTGCTTGGCCTCCAGTAGCAAGTTGAGCAGCCAAGTTAGCATCTTCCTTCCTGGTTATTCCTGGCAGAGATAAACAACCTACTGCGACAGGATGGCCTGGTCAGGACTAGGTCCACAACTTGTCATATGCCTTTCCTCCTCTGTCACTGATTCTTCCCATGATGTACAGAATTCAGCTGCTAGTCCACAGTGTCCTGCTTGTGGTCTAGAAAGACCGTGGAGCTTTCTTCCCAATCAAATGTGCTGTCACATATGGATGGCAGGATTTGGCAATCTTGGCCATGTCACCTGTATCTCTGGGTCTGGCTCTTGGACTGTATTGCCGTGTAAGGTATGCAACCAGGCAGTACAGCAAAATGCTTCCAAACACAGTAGTGCCAAGCCCATACGTCTTATATGTTGAATTTTTACCTCATTGGCTGTACTTTATTGCCTGATTTCCAGGATCCAGACTTTTCCTGCAAGACCTTGGCAAGTCCCGATTTACATAAAAGGTCCATAGAGGCACAACTGATCTGGATGGCACATAAAGGGTTTCAGTACAAGAGATCTGTGCATTCACCTCTTTATGAAAGAAAACACAGAGGGCTTCCTATGACTGACCCACTGGTTGGTAAATTGGGCAACTAGAGCCTACCTAAGATATTTTACACTACAAGAACAATCTTTAGAATTGTGTCCCCCAGAACGTTGTTCAGATTCTACAAAGGTAACGTTACATAATAGAGCATAAATGTGGTAGTCATCTCTGAGTAGTCATCTTTAGGCGACGTGTAAGGTCGTCCCATCCTGTATTTCCTTCTTTGTTTACTGTGGTGTCCAGAAAAATAAATACCCAAAGAATTGAGAAAAAAGATATCAGATGCCTATCTTAATGAAGGTCATCACTACCATGGTCAGTACTTGGAAATAGTCCAATCTGCAATGACACAGAACATCTTTCTTCCCACAATATGTTCTCAAGCAGAGCTGAAACATATTGTGGCTTCTGCAAGTTAGATACTACAATTTCCTTTGTAGTACAATCGGCTTCAGTAAAAACCGCACTGCACTTTGGGTCATAGGTTTGGCAGCAGGCCATGACAATTGAGCGCTCTTTTGCAAAGTGAAGTCTAAGATTTTTTTCATTGAAAAAAAAATAATTAAATAAAATATTAAATAAAATATGCTTAAGATATTCAGAACCTGCAGCTGTTGCTGCTGTAGTATTTTCTTTCTTTCTTTTTTTAATAAAGACTGAATGATTCAGGAGAAATAAATATCCTGTCCATATACACTCTATTTGCAAAGTACATGGCAAGTACAATGTTCTTTACTACAGGACGTCTCACTGATTACACATTAATTTAATAAAAGGTTTTGTATTTGAGTACACTGATTAAAATTTAAACACCTGACTATAATTACAATATGGAGACACCCTGTCAAACGGTTGGTCCAACAGTAGATTTGCTGTTCTGGGTGCACCCTGCCTTTGCCCAGAGTCAGCTTCCCTTCGACCCTGGTAGGAATAATTGCTCCTGAAAATGTTTGAATTACAAAAACATATTGCAAACATATCCTTGTATCAAAAGTCACTTTTTGTTTTGTTTTTGTTGTTTTTTTTACAAAACCTCTTTCTCTTCGAAACTTCACAGTGCCATGATAATATACATTCAAATTATCCTGGGATGTTATATAGTAGTGCACCAGTGAGCCTCAGACTAAACTTAGCTCTAGGCTGCAGACTAGCCACAGACCACAGCTGGTATTTGTTAATCATAGACTGAGATTTAAACTGCCTAAGCCTCCATGCACATGCAGCAAAGAGTCTTATCTGAATCAGAATCAAAAATATTTGTTTCATGAAACGTACAGGTTATATAGCCTATAGCATTGGCATTCAACAGAAAGTAAGTATTCGAGGGTTATGACCCTAAACCATAGAACTAGTTTCAATGTGGTAACAATTACTGGCTTGTAGCATCATACTTTAAGAGGCTGCCTGTATAAAACCCGAAAGTAATTGGTACTAAACCAAAGCAAAGTGATACTTATTTATTTTCGCCAACATTCTGGTTTCTTTTCTTCTTTTCTTCAAAGTTCGGTCACATGCTATTTTTAATGGTGTAATGACCCCGAACAGCAGAAGGCCGCAAACTTATTTCACTGGCATGATATTTGAAACCACAAACAGAAGCTATGGAACATGACCAGAATTCTCTGAATGTTATTTTGTTTTTAGATTTCTTCTCTACTATATTCCTTCCACTACTGCTTTGTACACAGTGCAACATTCTGAACATTTTATTCAAATCTAGAAAAAACTACTGTGTATACAGTTTTTCCTAAATGTTAAGATTCACCTACACTGAACATCTTTCCAGGTGGAATGGTGGCCTAGTGGCCTAGTGGTTAGCACGTCAACCTCACAGCTAGAAGGTCCTGGGTTCGATTCCCGGGCTCAGCGAGGACAATACTGTGTGGAGTTTGCATGTACTTCCTGTGTCTGCGTGGGGTTTCTGCGGGCACTCCAGTTTCCTCCCACAGTCCAAAGACATACACGGGCTGGGTTCGAGAATATCTAGTAATGTCTTTGGTTTGAAGGAGGAAACTGGAGCATTTGGAGGAAACCATGCAAGCACAGGGAGAACATACAAACCCTACACAGAATCACCGTCGCTTACAATGGGGCTCAAACCCAAACCGTCGTGCTGTGAGGCGAGAGTGCCCTGACATAAGCTACTTATATGAGTCAAACTGTTCCATGGTCATGAAGCAAGGTTATGCTAAGAGCATGTTTGCCCTGATACCCTTGCAAGTGCTAAGCGGAATGCACAATTCTCCGAGAAGCAGTGTGTATAAGCTTAACAGGGAACCTACAGTATATTTATTTACGCAAGGGTGTTTCATGCACCTCTTGTGTGTTCTATCAGTTTGAGTTAGAGCTTCAGGGGCAGTAAAACGGATCACAAGAACTGTTTTCGCAAACACACCCAGTGCAGTGATTCAGTCTGTGCAATGATTCAGAGAGAGATGAAGCGGTAATTACTGTTATCAAACAGGCCCAGGAATTCATGACCTAAACCCAAATAATCTGCAGCTTTTACACCATTAGAGATAGACGTATTCAAAATGCCTTATGCCAGGAACACACACACACACACACACACACACACATCCTCTGTTATCTGTCTGCTTGTTGGAAATGTCATATATTCTGCTCTTACAGTCAGCACCTCACCTTCTCAACAGAGAAGTATCATCACTGAAATGGCCACACTGTCAGAATGTCACAGGGTCTAGACAGCAAGCATTAGTAATTTTTGCTGAGCCTGGTAACCCCAACCAGGGTGCATTCCTGCCTCATCTCCAGTGTTAAAGCACTTACTGATGACGGAGCTACAAACATCAACATTGAATATAAGACACAACTGCCTTCCCGTCTTTGCACTGAAGGTCTGTATTTTTCAGCAAAAGAAGCAGATATCTCAGTAACTTCTTAATTCGGTTTAATTCAGTTGTATTTGTATGGAGCAACACACCGCAGTGGATAATACAGGTCCTGGGTTTGAGTCCCGGGCTCAGCGAGGGCGTTTCTGTGTGGAGTTTGCATGTTCTAACCATGCTTGCGTGGGTTTCATCCAGGTACTATGGTTTCATCCCACAGTCCAGAAACATGCACTTAAGGCTAATTGGCTGTTCCAAATTGCCCCGAGGTGTGGATGTGAGTGTGAATGATTGTTTGTGTTGCCCTGGAATGGTATAAAAAGCTGTTCAGGGTGCACCCCGTCTTTGTCCGGTGTCGACTTTGGCCTCCCTGTGACCCTAATAGGATCAAGCGGTTCGGCAAATGAGTGAGTGAGTGAGTGAGTGTGTGTGTCTATATTCATTTATTTATCTTCTGAACCAATTAATCCAAATTAAGGTTGCAGGGAGGCTGGCACCCAACTCAGCCGACTGTGGCTGAGGGCAGAGTACAGCCTGGACAGCTCGCCAGGCCATATATATATATATATATATATATATATATATATATATATATAATTTAATAATCTTCTCACAAAGTCATTGAATAACTGTGGGAAAGTCTTTTAAGGGCAAAGGTTATATTAGTTTGTTCGTTTTTATTGATCCTTGAGACCTTCAGACAGGTTGCCATCTAGTCCTCATCTCTTTTGTCAGAACATATTATAATTAGGTTTTATTTATCTAGACTTTTGCTCATATTATATTTCCTCCGTTTTTATGTGATGTTCAGTTCCTGCTTTGCTCTATTGTTTGTGTCCTATTAAACGGCAAGTGTGTACTTTATTTTTTTTTTTTACATAAGCAGAAACTGTGTTAGAATGCTTTCTTAAGTGGAACTGTTTTGCAGTAGGATGTGGGGTAATGTAATTATTGCTGGTGCAGGACTGCTGGGATTTTCATCTGATGTTTGCTTAAAAAGCATCTGGAAATATTACAGCAATACAAAAAAAAAAAACAAAAAAAAAAAGCCTGTAAAAATAACCCCAGGTAATATGGATGCTATCATCACGGTAAGGATCTTGTTATATCCTGCTCAGTGGGAAAAATATTTATTTATTTTTCTTTAATATAAATACTCCAGGCAGTGTTCTTTTTTTTATTCTTCCCAAGTACTGGCTTCTGTGGGTTTGAGATAAGTAATAGCGTTTCTAGCATAGGTATAGCCTACATACATAGTACAGACATTTAATTGACTAGCGATTGAGTGAAACTTGCAAAGCTTTAGAAGCAGCTTGTATAATAAAGGAATAAAATAATGATTTCTCTTTTATATTAGTTTTACACATACTCTCATTCCACTCATTGGTCAAACCACTTAATCCTACTATTAGGGTCGCTGGGAGGCTCGAGCCGTTCTCAGTCGATACTGTACACAGGTGGGGTACACCCTCAACAGTTTGCCAGACCTTCAGAGGGCAACACACACCCATTCACACTCACGCACACTAACACTAATCAGCTTATTGTGCATGCCTTTGGACTGCATGAGGAAAACAGAGTACCCAAAGGAAACCCATGTAAGCACAGGGAGAACACACAATCTTCACACAGAAACGACTGAGCTCGGGACTTCATCCTACTACCTTCTTGCTGTGAGGCGGACATGCTAACCACTACACCACTGTGCTGCCCTTGTACACTTGCTGAACACATACATTTTGGTACGATGACCCTGCGTACATGACCATACTTCATCTGTCTCTGTAATTTGTAGTGTCAACCAATCATTTTTACTACAGTTGTTCTCCAGAAACGCATCATATTACTACAGTTAGACATCTTTACCATTCAAATATTTTATTAGACTTGTCAGCCTTTATGAAATGCAGAAACAAAAATCAAGTGCAATTTTTTTTTATAGTACCAGAGAATACGTTTTACAGTACTTATATGAATTATATAAAACCCTATTTTTTAAAAAAAGTCTATATTTTCAAATTCTAGCACGTTTTAACTTTGTTAATCTAATAATAAACCAATTGCTATAAGAGAAATACTCATTTGATGAACCGTTTAATCCTACTAGGGCTGTGGGAAGGCTTATCTGAGCCAATGCTGGGTGAAGGTGAGGTACACCTTGAACAGCTCGCCAGACCTATTATACGACAGTGAAAGATAATTTTAAGAAACATAATTTTACATCAAGATGGCTTTACATCTACAGGACTCTCAGTTTAATCTTTAAACTGGAGATATTACTATTTTTCCACATTTTGGACCTATAAATGTTGTAACAATGTTGAATAGCCGTGTCTAACAACTGCACAGTGTTGAGTAACAAGGTTAGCGAATGTTCCTTTCGGGCTGTTCGAGCTTGCCATAAATGCAAGGTTTTCATAGTGTATTTTTTTTATATTTTTTTAGGGGGGGGGGCACATTAAATGTGTCTAGCATGGTGAGCATCCTGCTCAGCTGACTTTACCCCCACTAACCCCCATGCAAAGCGGTATCTGTTATCTAAAGTATCTGATGGTGGTATCTGCGGTATCTAAAGCTGCCAATCCTGGCCTGCCTCACAGGTGGAGCTTTCAGGCAACCCATCAGAGCAGAGGAGGCACAGAAAGCGGAATGACCATAAATGAGAGGAGGAAGCCAAACAGGCAGAGGAGGAGGTGAAGCTTTCTGAAGAATTGTGAAGGGTTTTTTTTTATTTGGAATCATACTTTGGTGAGTTTCCTTCAGAGAGTGTCTGGGCTCAGCCTAAGAGACAGAGTGAGGAGCTCAGAAGCTCTGCATCAAAAGGAGTCCGTTGAGGTGGTTCGGGCATCTAATTAGAATGCAACCTCCCTTTAGAGGTGTTCTGGGCACTTTCAGGTGGGAAGAGGCCTTGGTGTGGACACAGAACTCACTGGAGGTGATTATATATCCCGTCTGTCCTGGAGAGAATGTGATGACAGAGGGATGCCTTCCCTTCTAGACCTGTTGCCACCACAAACCAACCTCTGATAAGCAGAAGAAAATGGATGGATGGACTTTAATGCTCCATTGGTGTCCAAAATTAAAAATATAGGTCGCAAAATATAGGGTATAATATCTGACCTTTAGGATTAGGTTTTTATGTATACAGAGATTGAAATGTTCTTCTCATGGGTTTACATCTTTCCAAAAACATGCCTGTAGGTGGATTGGCAAAGACAAATTACCAAATGTGTAATAAATATGTGTGTGTGCATGGACTAACATCCCACACAGTGTGTATTTCCTGCTTTATGTCCAGTGTCCCTGGGACAGACTCCTCATCCACAAATGTGATCAAGGTACTGACTGAAAAATAAAAAAAATGCATTTGGCAGATGCCCTTATCTAAAGCAACTTACATTTTTATCTCATTCATACAACTAAGCAGTTGCAGGTTAAGGGCCTTGCTCAAGGGCCCAACAGTGGCAGATACAGTGGTGGTCGGTAACCCAAAGCCTTAACAACTGATCTACCACTGCCCCACCGCTGTTTGTTTACAGAGAATCACATCTCATGGTCACAAAAGTTTAGGAACCTTTAAAAATTTCTATGCTTGCTCTCAAATGTGTTCATTTGTAATATTTGTGTGTAATTTACTGGAAAAACCAAGATATTGAGGCATTCACATGACACAAAATGTCCTCTTCTAGAAAAGCTTACTGATCGATGGCAGAAGCACAAACTACTTAAGTTAAGTGATTCTCTAAAATCTGCAGGTACCTCGATGTGCTCTTGGGTGATTAACTTGATTCGAAAGTCAATACATGTAAGGATAGAGCTCCCTGCATTTTTTAGGAATCGGAGGTTCTTCATGTATACAGGTCTTTTGTTAAGGCAGTATAATATATGGTTGTCTTTTAGGCCATTATGAATAACAGAGGTGCTGGTGAACATTAAAAATGAAGATTAAAGAATTATATATAACTATATATATAAAACCAGTTTGTATGCATGATACTTTGGTTAAATGGAAACAGGGAATCTAATAAATCACCTTATTATCAGAACAGCACTGAGTGTAATAATTGTTCCCTCTGGCTTCTGGTGATATTCTGAAGTGAAACACACCCACGTGACCAGTTTTAAACTCTCATCACGCTTCATGTAGATACATCGCTGGATTGTGAAGCTGCATGTATTCTAATGTACTCTCTTCCATTCATACTGTATTATATATCTAAAATAAGTTATAAAATAGATCATAAGCAGTTGTGGAGATATTAAAAAAAGAATGATTCCATAGCAACCTGGTTATCATAGCAACCAAATCCACTATTTCTAAAAGCCCGTCCAAAGACCTTTCATATGAACCAAACAACAATTTCTATTAAAAGTGGTTATGGAAATTTTAAAAACAGAATATTTCCATAGCAACCATAGTTATCGTAGCATCCAAGTACACTATTTTTAAAGACCTTTTATATAAACTTAAAGTCTCTGTTGTTGTGGAGATGCACTACATAACAATATTGTTATTTAGGGTATGTGTGAGCTTTGTCTTGGTTTCTGTCTGCAAAAAAATTGTGCAAGTTAAGAAGCCAGTTTAATAAATGCAGCGCTAAATAAGGTCAGTCTGCCTACAAGCTGCCTAAACTTTGCTTTTCTCACACAAGATATATCACAATTCGATCAAGTGAAACAGACATCAGCTGAATCCATCCAGTTACTGGCTGTCAACATGGCTGTGTTGCACCTGCACCATTACATCATTCAAAAGTTTACACACTTCGTCCAGATGATAGCAGAGGAATGTGTAACATTTTAATGATCGAATAGAAATATATTCATAACAGACAGCAGGATAAACTGATTAAATCAATGATTATTTGGTGACTGTTATCATGGAGTTAGATGAGAGGAGGTACATGCAGCACACTGTACAGCTGGAATTAAATGCATTCATCCATGATCTGTACTGCTTCTCCATTATCTTCTCGGGGAGGGCTGGAACCAATCCCAGGCAAGAAGGAGATACATCCTGAACAGAGTCAATAATTTATCATGGGGCCCACACAGATGGGTCATTCCTACTATTGGGTGCCATTTCAGTGTGGTACCCTTCAATCACCTTATCTACGAGAGAGCTTGTTTCACTTTCAGAAAAATATTTTGGTCCAGTTTAGGATATCATGGGTGGCAAGGTGGTGTAGTAGTTAGAACATCCACCTCACACCTGGGTTCAAGTCCTGGGGTGTTTCTGTGTGGAGTTTGCATGTTCTCACTGTGCTTGCATTGGTTACTTCCTGGTGCCCCAGTTCCCTCGTACAGTCTTTGGACATTAGGCAAATTGTCTGTTCCAAATTGTCCCTAGGTGTGAGTATAAGTGTGAATGCTTGTGTGTGTTGGCCCTGCAATAGACTGGTGAGTAGTTCAGGGTGTACACTGCATTCACCCAGATTCAGCTGAGATAGGCTCCAGCCTCCCCGTGACCCTAGTAGGATAAAGAGATTTGGCAGACAAATGAATGAATAGGATATTATGGTTTAATAATTTTGTCCATGGGCGGCACAGTGACGTAGTGTCAAGACGTCTGCTTCACATCAAGAAGGTCCTGGGTTTGAGTCCTGGGCTCTGGCATTTCTCTGTGGAGTTTCTCCCTGTGCTTGCGTGGGTTTAATTCAGGTATTCCGGTTTCCTCCCAGGGTCTGAAGACATGAACAAGAGCTCCCGAGTGGCGCATCGACAAGGTGCGCGACTATCAACCCGGAGATCGCAAGTTCGAATCCGGATTGATGCCACA
>JAQMYF010000005.1:24107321-24108509 GCA_030014195.1 Neosilurus mollespiculum | reverse complement strand
AAAGGTCCGATCTCAATCACACCAGAATGAGACAGGCAAAATCCCCTAAGAAAACCCCTTCTTTTATACTCTCTGGCATCTCAAGCTGATAATTCCACTGGCTGTCCTCCAAAGTCTGCCAGTGTAAATGTCACTGAGGGGGGTAGTGTAGTTCCAATTACCCGTTCTGCCCTCCTCACCGCCCGCTGCAAGGCCTTCCTGTCCTCTGCAGTACAGCTGCTGAACCACACTGTACAACAGTACAGCGGAGGGTCTCGATGGCAGAGCAGTAAAAGTTTGTCAGTAGGGGTCGGGGTAGGTGATCTTGTCGAAGCCTTCTGAGTACATCCTTTTGTTGTGCTTTTCCCACCTGGTAAGAGAGATATTCGTAGTCCAGGTGAAGTCAACAGAGATGTGGACTCCAAGAAGCACTTCACCCTCTCTACCTCCTCTCCATCAGTATAGAGGGCAGAGTGCTCAGTTTGTTTAAACCTTCTGAAGTCCATTATCATCTCCTTTGTCTTGGATGCGTTAAGGTCCAGATTATTGTTGTCGCACCATTGCCGCAAATGTCGGACCTCCTTCCTGTAGGCTGACTCGTCGTTATCTGTTATCAGACCTATGACAGTGGTGTCGTCAGCGAATTTGATGATGGCGTTGCTGATGTAAATGGGGGAACAGTCGTGTGTGAAAAGGGAGAAGAGGAGAACACACCCCTGTGGTGTTCCCGGGGTTCAGGATGAGAGTGGAGGAGATGTGGTCCCCTATCCTGAGGATCTGAGGTCTGTTGCTAAGAAAGTCCAGTATCCAGGTGTGCAGTGAGCTCCCTAGGCCCAGGTTGCCCAGCTTCTGGACCAGTTTATGTGGTAGAACTGTATTAAAAGCGGAGCTGAAGTCTATGAACTGCATGCCTGTCAGTTGTGTTGGTCGAAGCGGGCAGAGAACTGGTTCAGGGTGTCCGGTAGGGTGCTGTCCAAGAAGCCCGCTGATGTGTGCATGTCCTTGTAGCCAGTGAGTGTCTTAATCTCCTTCCACATATTCCTGGTGTTATTCTTGTTAAAGTGCTCCTCAATGAGTTGTTTATATTTGCGCTTAGCTTTTTTGATACCTCTTCGCAGGGCCCGACATGCCTCTTTGTAAGCCTGCTGGTCTCCTGACGTGAAGGCATCATCCTGTGCTCTAAGCAGGGTGCGCACCTCATCGTTGAAC
>JAQMYF010000005.1:24092321-24102321 GCA_030014195.1 Neosilurus mollespiculum | reverse complement strand
CCTAATTCTTGATTTCTAAAGCTCTTTATTGTTAATTAATGCTTGAAATGTGCATTTAAATCCAATATTGAATGCAGTACTGCAGTAGATTTTATTATAATCATGTTATAGGGTGTCTGAAAAGTCCAAAAACAGTGAAAGTAAAGCCACATATACTTAATGGCTCGGCCTGCTTATGGCTCAACATACAGTTGGGCCACTAAATATTTAGACAATGACAAAATATTTGTACTTTTATCTCTGAATACCACACTGAATATCACAACTCACTGGAAATTCCTGTCTACTGTGCTCTAGACCAGAGGTTTCAGATTCTGGTCCTGAAGGACTGCTATTCTACAGTGTTATCCCTGTTCAATCACACCCACTTTTAGTCATCTAGAAGCGCTAATTTGCTAATTAGCTAAACCAGGTGTGTTAGGCAGAAGGAAAACTCTAAAATGTGCAAGGCAGTGGTCCTCCAGGACCAGGGCTGGGAATCTCTGCTTTAGATCATTGCTGTTTTATTGAACATTGACCTTGACCTGTCTGCCTGTTCCCATACTTTTGCTTGTTACTGGTTATGTCTTTGGATTTGTCTTTGACACATTTGATTGCCATTGAACTTGAACTCTGCCTGGTTGGACGCTGTCCAGCAATTTGGATTTCTTTCCCACAGGCATTTCAATAAGCTGTTTTATCTGCATCTGCATTCCCTTGATCTTCAGCCTGGTGTGTTAGGACAGAATATTTTAAATAATTCCATAAAGGATGCAAATCATTTGCATTAACCACCCTAAGTGTAAAAGTTTCCTCTCTTGAGATGCTTTGCCAGGCCTTGACTGCAACCACCTTTGATTGTGTCATTTCAAATCCAGTGGGGTGGTACGTGTGATGTTATTTGAAAAAAAAAAAAAAGTGTGAGAACTCACACACAATTTAACTGAACAACCCTTAACAGCCATCGTCTCTATTTCTTCAAAAACAAACGCAGGAATAAATGCATGGAAGGAAGGTGCCGTAAAACTATGATGCCATAAATACGTTTTTTTTTTATCATGTAGGTAAAGTAAAATGCAAGTAGTGAATGTAGCTCAGTATCAGTGTCAGTGGTGCAAATTTAAGCTTACAAAACTACATAATACAGAGGCTGTCTTGCTATTTGCTGGGTTTAGGCTTTCTGCTGATAGACAAGCAACAGGATGCAGTAAGATCAACCAGATACCTTCCTAACAAAGTCCCAATGAAAAATTTCCAGTAGTTAGAATCCATGTGTCTGAATTAGAGGCTATTTCAGGCCAGATCTGTTCATCTTTATGCTTCAGTCATAACAAGTGAATTATCCCATTGCCAGTGGTCTGACATATCTGTTATAGCTAATTGGAAGTTGAGAGCAAAATCTCCATGAGCGTCTTCCGTTCTACAGTTATGGCTTAATCAGATCCTACCCAATTATCAGTATTCATCCGCCATAAGCCCCTCCTCCTTCCGCTATATTTCAGGATAGACTGCTAAGAATAGCAACAGGAGAAGAAACAGGTCTATGGATTAAACTTGTTCAGTAGAGTCTATAGTTGGCACGTGAGGTGTGGTATCAGAACTCACTGAACTTCCAGTATGTACATCATGTACTGTGTTTAATGAATTTATCAGACTGAGGGAAGGCATTGAGGGAAATGCAAAGAGTTATTGGTCATATTTTATTTCATTTAAATTGTGTGGAGATTATTTTAACTGTGGTCTGAAACATTTGAAACTAGAAGCACTCAGAAAGTGCAAACCTCTGCCAAGGAATGACAGTCTCTCTCCTGAGGTGGAGGTGAATAAAATTTTAAGTATTTGTTCCTTGACCCATTCTCCATCTTCCCTGAAAATTTCACAAAAATCAACAAAAAGTTTATAAGAAACAGACAAACAGACGGCGGTAAAAAAACACAACTTCCTTGGTGGAGGTGATGATGGAATGACCAATATTCCGATTGTGATTCCATAAAACAAATATAGGTTTTCACTGATTCATTAACTGATCGCACAAAGATTTCTTTTAAAGACAAAACCTAAAATCATTAATTTGTTAATTCTCATGAACCTTTATTCAACTGAAAAAAAAAAAAAAGATTTGCGATATTTTTACTGAAAAACAATCTGAACAAAGAAAAATTATATAAACAAAGTTAAAATTTGATGCCTGCAAAGCACTGTGTGAATAGTGGGACAGAGGCATGCTTACTACTGTGTTACATCATTTTCTCTTTTAATTACACTTTTTAATTATTTGGGAACTAATTACAATAACAGGCCGAGTCAGCCTCATTTACTTCCCGTGGGTTACATGTGAACTGGGTAAACAAATGAGATACGAGCAGTGCTTTCACTTTGTTTAAGTCAACAAAACTGACAATATGGTGCATCCCCGATAATCCCAAACTAGTTTCGATAAGTTTTAATGTGGAAAAACCTGCATAATATACATAACTGAACTTGGAGCAGGAAACGTGTACATTTGTTCTAAACAAATTCTTAGAGCTTACAGTATGTGTTGAGGCTGATGATATACAATTTGTTTCGGCTAAAATTCCAGACTTTCTCATTAGACCTGTGTAGATTTTATAGAGAAATGTCACATCAGGTTAAAATTCTGAACCAAATTTGTTAACAATGGTAACAATCGTAGAAAGTCCTATTTAAATACAATTGAATTAAACTGAATTCAAGTCATGTGAACAGGAAGCTGACTCAGTATATTGTTGCAGCTTTGGGTATTCAGGTTGCCTCTATTTTGGACCCCACTCATGTTCCAGGCATGCTCATAAATCGTGACGCTCTGGACTTTTTTAAATCGCGGGGATCACAGACATCGTGCCCCAGTGTAAACCCAGAATTACAGACTTTAAATTCTATAACTTTGTGTATATTCACACAGTGCAGGTCAGTTGGTCAGTGAAAATATTAAAAATCTTTTTTTTTTTTTTTTTTTGTCAGTTAAATAAAGGTTCACGTGAAATAACAAGTAACTGGCGTTTTTTTACTTTGGTAAATATCCAAACTTTTCTGAAAGTGGGGTAAGTTAAAAAAGCAAAAAACAGATCAAATGTGAATTGTAAAAGACTTAACTTTTAAAAGAATTGTAAAAATATTTAACAAACATCAACAGCTCTTAAAGCCTAGCTCAATATGCACCATATCATGCCATCTAGCACTAAAATGAAACATGGGAAAGTGAGTAAGTATATCTGGCACACACTCATCGTCCAGTTCCTGAGTAAAACCTGTACACTTGCACCTTTAAGGAAAAGCCTTGTTGATGACAGAGGTGGGAGAAGAATGACCAGGCTGGTTCAGACTGGCAGGCAAGCTGCACGAAACCAAATTACCACTCTTTACAACAGAATACACAACATGTTGAACCTTGAGGCAGTTGGGTTCGACTCTTTTCATCCGGTCATCACGGCAGTGTCTGAGAAAAATACACCCAATCTGATCCAGTCCAATCCCGACTGCTGTTGACTGGGTCAGAATTTGTCAACATCATAAAGGTATGAACCAGGTATGCCTTGTGTTAACACTTCCAACTGGGGACCAGTTCCAGCTGAGAGAAAGGTTATGGCTGCTAAAAATTACCATTCTTTACAACTGCTGTGAGCAAATGAGCTCAGAACGCAGTTTAAAAATTGATGTGGATGGGTTTCATGGTGGTGTAATGGATGCTTAGCACAGTCCAGTAGAGCATCTTTGGGATGTGGTTAAATGAGGAATTCGCAGAATAAATATACAGCTTGCAAATCTGCAGCAAATATGTTTTGTCAACATGAACAAGAATAAGAAAAGAAGGTTTTCAAGCACTTTAAAAGCCATTCTACACAGACATGAAGCTTTTCAAAAAAGCATGTATACCATCCACTATTAGCGACTAGGTTGTGTATGTCATGTGTGAATACTTTTGACTTTGTACTTATTAATACAAGCAAAATAAATGAATTCACTCGACGAAAGCAGCTACACCAGCTCATCAAACCATCATACGCCCAACACACACACACAACCTTTCACACTCACATCTAGGGACAATATAGAACAACCAGTTAGTCTAAGGTGCATGTCTTTGGACTTTGGACCGGAGTACCTGAAGGAAACCCACGCAAACACAGGGAGAACATGCAAACTCCATGCAGAAACGCCCTCAACAAGCCTGAAACTTGAACCCAGGACCTTCTTGTTAGGCAAACGTGCTACACTACCGTCCTTAAACACAAACAGTATGTTCAAAATAAATAGGGAATTTAAGTGACAGGGAAACAAATGATCAGATACTGTGATATATATTAACATGAGCTAATGCTCTTGACCTCTATCTCCATGGTGCTTTGCGCTGTGTTGCTGCTGTATGATGGCTTATTATATAGCTGCATAAACTGTCAGGCATACAGGTGTTTCTTAATAGATTAGAAGGCGAGTGCATACTTAATATGTAAGGATTAGATAAAAATAAAGTTCTAGATATAAATGCTGGAAAAATGTTTTTGTGTAAGGGTCAGATATGACACCCATTTTTAGATCATTTTGGGCACCATGTACGATTCTTAATTCAAAACTCTCCACAGCTCTTCAGGAAGCTGCTTCCCCACCTGCCCTGAAACGTTGATTCACAGTGTGTGCGGTCTTTCAGCTCCGTGCCTACTTTGATCTGATTGGTCGCCTGAAAGCTCAATGCACACTGAATATGTGGAGATACGGCTGTGCAGAAGGGGGCAATGGAAGAAGGACTAGTTCTAGTGTACATCCCCTGATAATAAATAAAATAAATAAATACATGAATGAATGAATGAATTGAGTAATTAATAAAAAAATAAAAAAATAAATAAAATGCCAAAAACCTTGTGTTTACAGTCAGAACAACAGCCCAGATGGAAAGCTGAAACATGCACTACCCTTGTTATTTGACACTCTGGCGTTGCCTGACACAGCGATTCAACATTTATGGGTCAAACAGTGCAAAATAAGAATAAAAATCATATCCTTATAATAGATGTTAATAGTTGGGAAGATTTCATGCAGCATGCACTGGAGCACTATAGCAATCATGATGGAAGAGCTACAAGATGAAGATTTAATGAGGCAAAACTGTTAAAAATACTTAAATGATAAAGTTACAGAGTCAAAGCAAAGACCTTCAACATGCCTGTTGCTACAGAGTCATATTACTCTTCTCCCAGACAGGTGTGCTACACAAGATTTCAAAATGTCCACTGGTGTAGAAATCAGCAGGAACAACAGTTACCCCAGTAATGTAAAAGTAATGAGTTACTATTACAACTATATCATTTTGACTTCCTACAGCACTAATATGGCTAATATAAATGTAGCTAACTTTGAAAATAAATTTTAGCTTATTATGTTTAGACAGAAAACAGTTACATGTATGATCTCATAAACATCCTACTTACAGTGAAGCATGGTGGTGGAAGCATATAGAGCAATATGGGGAAGCTTCTCAGCAAATACTTATCTAAGAAAATATGAATGGATTGTAAAATGTACATGTTAACTACCGTATATGACATATAATCAAAAAGTGTCTAGAAATTTATTTTCCTCTCACTGTAGTGTACTGTACTGTACAAGGAAAAATGAATCCATTCATCCATCACCTATACTGATTATCTGTCTGGGTTGTGGAGGAAACTGGAGCCAATCCCAGCTGGCTTCAGGTGAGAGGCGGGGTACAATCTGAACTGTTTACTAGTATATTGTAGGACTGAGACACAAACGCCAACAGCCATATATAGCAAAATCTACCAAACCACTACTATGGTTGCAGGGATGCTGGAGCCTATGTTATACCATTTTCTCACCGAAGCAACTTTCACGCAGATACCCGCAGTACCTCGAGGAAAGTGGCATGATTCTGCAACAATATCTGAGGTGAAGATTCACAGTCTTTTATATCATGGCGAAAAAAACCGTAAGATCATCATGAACATTGTATTGTGCCACAGGTGCTTGTCGATGTTTACACGATGTTTACGGTGGTCATACTCTGCTGGCAGTGATGTTACTTTGTCATGACACGTTTTTGGTGTTTCTGCAGAAATGTGGCGGAAAAGTGAAATGTTAGCATTTTCCGGGAATAGCTGCAGAAGGCTGCGGTGCTGACGGCTTTCTGCAGCAACTTGCGATACATGCGACGACAATCACTCGTTGCTCTGCGGTGTTCTGCGGAAGCATTTCCATGAACTTCCGCATACCAAGTTGTGTTGGTGGGAAAGGGGCATTAGACAACTCTGCAATGCAGGGCCAACACACACGCAACCATTAACACTCTGGGGCAATTTGAAACAGCCAGTTAGCTTGATATGCATGTCTTTGAAATGTGAGAGAAAACCAGATTATCTGGAGGGAACACACGCAAGCATGGAGACTTGAACCCAGGGACGCCGAGCCTGAGACTTGAACCCAGGACCTTCTTGCTACAAGGGGGTCATGCTAACCACTATGTCACTGTGCTGCCCATGGAAAAATCAATTAACTTACTAATATATAATTACAAAGGCGGCCATATTGTAATTTATAACTGAGTCAGTTTCAGACATCACATTATGGCTGCTTTTATAAATAACTACAAATAAGTACTCCTTGTGGATAAGAAATTAAACTGCCTTTTTCATGCTGCTGCCATTTTGCTTTTTAAGCCTAAAGGGTTTTGTTTTAATCCAATAATTCCCAGAGGACCAGTACTAATATCCACGACTTTCCACCGAACAGTGTAGCTGTTGTTTGTGTGTTTTGGTGATTAGATGTGCGAGCAGGATTTAATGGAAATTCCCATTTCTGTTTTCAGAGTACTAAAGATGCTCGCCTCTTTCGCCTCTCATGTACCCACCCCCAATATATACACACACTGTATACCCACCCCCTCAACTTGCATAATGCAATCACCACCGCTTCTCAGTTCTGTGTGTGAAATGAGGCTTTCTTTAATTACCTTGTTCTCAGCTTACACACAGCCACATCCACATGTCCAGCCCTTTATCTCTTTGTCTGTCATAAAGCAAACACACACACACACACACACACACACACACAAAGAATCTTGTACTTCTATCTTCCATAGAAGGACATTCATTGGCATAATGCATTTCATAGCCCTTTATTTTTACGTTAACCATCATCACTAAATGCCTAACCTCAACTTTTACCCTAACCCTGAACAAAACCTAATTCTAACCTGAATCCTAAAACCAAGTCTGAACCCTCAGACTGCCCCTGGAAGAAGTGAGGGGCAGCTGAAATAGCTCCACTTCCAAATAAATAACCTCACTCTGGTTAAAAACATATTCCAGTCCTCAAATGTAGCTAGTACAAGTAGACACACACACACACACACACACACAGAGAGAGAGAGAGAGAGAGAGAGAGAGAGAGAGAGAGCGCCCTGATCTGGTGCCCTAGGCTGTGGTCTTATGCTGTGGTCCTAAACTCACACAGAATTGACTTAGCTTGTCTTTAAGATTTTCTTTATTCCAGAAACAAATATAAAATTAAAACCCTGTAAATCCTTTGCAGAGATGGGGTTAAAAGTGCGTCTGAAGAGTGAGGAGGAATCCATGCAGCCACTGGGTGTTTACATTACATTATAAAAAAGCTGCTGATGTCAAACCCAGCTAGTAATAAGATTACAGCTTATAATATAAACACACAACCCGAAAACAGCGGAGTGATTTATGCAGTCTGCGTTTATTACAGTTACTTTAGATATAAAGTATACTTACCATAATATTGCAATATACCTACAGCCATTCTCACTGGAATGTAAAAGATTAACATGTGTGTTAATTTCATGTACAGTTTTAGGACAGCATGTCAGCAGCCTATGTTTTGATGATGTCCTTTATTACGCTGTGATCTATACACCGTGCAGCCTCAAGAAATCCAAATCCTGGAGTCTCACATTTTTTTTTATTAGCAGCTTTGTGGGCATTATTCTGCAACTTTTAAGACATCTTGGAGGGTGACCGAAAAGCCTCTTTAGGCCTGAGTCACTAAACAGGGGAGCGGTACAATCCTAGCTGCCCTTTGTTGTCAGCTGTTGTATAATGTGTTGCAAAGAAAGCTAATCAAGTTTAAGCTAAACATGGTACATAGTTCGCTTACCATAGAGTGTTTAATGCAGCATCCATTGCACTCCTGAAACAATCTAACACTGCTTGGTTTAAAAAATAAACAGTCACACCCCATTTGACTTTATTACATGCTATCTTCCATGCTAGCTTTTTATATCAGTGAGCCATAACTATTAAAATTATTCTATTTAAGTGAACACTACTGACCCCGGTGTAAGTATCTCTGCTTGAATGTAGCCGGGGCTAGAAAGAAATCAGCTCCAGCACTGGTACTTCAAACATCCTTTTTCATGTATTTTTCTTATGAAAAAAGCTAATGTTGAATTAAAATTAAAAAATAATAAACCAGATAAAAATGCCACCATGTCAGAGCAAAACCTTACATTTATATTTCTGTATATTTTTTTCATCTTGAAAAGATGTTCTGAACATGGGTTTAACCATGTTTTAGTTAGTAATATCTACATAACAAGGCGGCACAGTAGCATAGTGGTTAGCGGTCTGGCGAGCTGCTCAGGGTGCACCCCGCCTTCGCCCAGAGTCAGCTGAGCTAGGCGACAGCCTCCCCACAACCCCTATTAGAATTAAGCAGCTTAGAAAACGAACAAGTGAATAACTAACAAGCAATCTAAAGTTATCTAGGAATGTAGCTTGTTAGTTAGCCACCAAACAGCTAGTCGTATTATTAGTTATTTATAGATTTAAATTGGACAGTGGTGGCCTGGTGGTAGGGTGCTGGATCACTGATCTGACGGTCAGGGGTTCAAGCCCCACTATCACCAAGGGATAGTGGCACTGCCACTGCTGTCCCCCAGTGCAGCTAACTGGGTTATCAAAGGCTGGCCATGTCTCTCACTGTCTGTGATGAAAAGAACCATTGCTAATTTTTGTCAAGAGTAGGCTGCATAGCCGTCAGTGTGCTTCTGCACTGCGATGGCCTGGCGAGCTGTCCAGGGTGCCTGCCCAGACTCCCCGCAACCCTAATTAGGATTAAGCAGTTCAGAAAATTAATGAATAAATCGATTTAAATTATATATCAACAATTAGACTGTTAAATTGTCACACCATTTTACTCCATTGTGAACTTAATAATCAAGTACTGTATATGCTATGATTTTTTTTTAAATGTACCTAACAATATTTCTAACTAATGCAAGTGTACCACAACAAAAGGAAGGGAACAGACAAGTGTAGGGTTGGAGAGGTTTCCAAGTGTGTATTCACAGAATCTGGATTTCTACATAAGGACAACAGTAAAGCTGTGTGTGCTCAAGCACTGTATTCTTTTACCCAATAGTTTTGTGCTCTAGATATCACATTACGCATTTTATCATAGAGTTTAGTCTTAAGGGTTATATATAGAGTATAGTTTTAAGGGTTACATAGCATATAGTCTTAAGGGTTATATACAGAGTATAGTCTTAAGAGATTTATATATATAGAGTATAGTCTTAAGGGTTATATATAAAGTATAGTTTTAAGGGTTATATAGCATATAGTCTTAAGGGTTATATATAGAGTATAGTCTTAAGGGTTATATAGCATATAGTCTTAAGGGTTATATATAGAGTATAGTTTTAAGGGTTATATAGCGTATAGTCTTAAGGGTTATATATAGAGTATAGTTTTAAGGGTTATATAGCGTACAGTCTTAAGGGTTATATACAGAGTATAGTCTTAAGAGTTTTATATATAGAGAGTATAGTCTTAAGGGTTATATATAGTGTATAGTCTTAAGGGTTATATATAGAGTATAGTCTTAAGGGTTATATATAGAGTATAGTTTTAAGGGTTATATAGCATATAGTCTTAAGGGTTATATATAGAGTATAGTCTTAAGGGTTATATATAGTGTATAGTCTTAAGGGTTATATATAGAGTATAGTCTTAAGGGTTATATA
>JAQMYF010000005.1:24077810-24089036 GCA_030014195.1 Neosilurus mollespiculum | reverse complement strand
CATCATTATTGTTATTATTAATATTATTTGTATTATTATCATCATCATAATCATTATTATTATCATTATTATTATTACTATTATCATCATCATCATCATCATCATCATCATCATTATTATTATTATTATTATTATTATCATTATTATTATTACTATTATTATTATCATCATCATCATCATCATCTTCATTATTATTATCATCATTATTATTATCATTATTATTATTATTATTATTAGTAGTAGTAGTAGTAGTAGTAGTAGTAGTGAGTAAATTTTTTATATTGTCTACTAAGGATATTTATTCAGTCTGAAAATTGTAATCCATTAAATCCATAAGACACCAATTTGCACAAACATTTTATAGCTCTGCTGGGAATATGACTGTGTAATGGCTGAATTAAATTCTGCTGGATCTGCTGACACGAATGCCTTTCGCAGGCAATTCTAAGAGTAGAGACTATTAAATTTCACTGAAACTGGCTAATACGGGCACCTGTACAGCAACGTTCATTCGATGTTGTTTTTTGCTTGTTTGGGTTTTTTATTCAGCTTTCTCACAACAAGAAATAAAACTGCATGAAATAAAGCAAGCAAGAGCAAAAGAAAAGGAAGGAACAAGACAGGCAGTGTGAAGGTGGAATATACAAAAGGGAAAGGGATGATGCGGGAAGGAATCCCCTCCTCCACCTTCCCTGTTCTCTATTTTCTTGCAGTCTCTGTAGTGACAACTGAATACACATGCTGCTGGTCTGCCAGATCTGTCACATTTGGGCACACACACACACAGAGAGAGAGAGAGAGAGAGAGAGAGAGAGAGAGAGAGAGAGAGAGAGAGAGATTTGAATGGGCGCAATATAAAAATCTTACAAAGGCAAGAGGTCATACTGCATCCTTGTCAGGTTCTAAATTTTTTAAATCTTAAATGAAATCAGTTGCCTTAACCTTACTTGAGCACTGAACATATCAAGCCACGCCTTATTTGACCGCAGCAGACTTATAGTAGCTTGCTAAAGTATTCTCCCCCCTTGGCATTTTTTTTTCTATTTTGTAGCCCTATAACCTGGAATTAAAACTGATACATGGGGGCTTTTAATCAGTCGATATACATGATGCAAAATCTTTGTTATTGTGAATAACAGAAAAAAACTGACAACTAAAGAGTGCAATACTATTCACCCCCTTCCCAAATCAGTGTTTTGTAGCGCCATACCTGCAAGTCTCTTAAGCATGGCTCTATGAGCTTGGCACGTCGAGCCATTGGGATTTTTGCCCAAAACTTCGAGCTCCATCAAGAATTTCTCATTCCCTCACTTCTGACCAATTTCCCAGTCCCTGCTGCTGAATAACATCCCCACAGCATAATACTGCCACCACCATGCTTCTTTGTGTGGATGGTGTTTTTGGGGTGATGAGAGCTGTTAGGGTTGCACCAGACATACTGTTTTCCTTAATGGCCTAAAAGCTCAATTTTAGACTCATCTTTCATATGTTTGTGAAGCCTTCCCCATGCCTTTTAGTGAACATGCTTTCTCATTTTCCATGTAATGGCTTTTTTCTGGCCTCTCTTGCATAAAGTCCAGCACAGTGGAGTGTGGACAGATACAACCGTCTCCATTGAGAAGTTTATCAGCTCCTTCACAAGTTTAACTTTAGTCTTTTAGTTGCCGCTTTGATTAATGTCCTTCTTCTGGAGTCTGTGAGTTTTGGTGGATAGCCCTCTCTTGGCAGGTTTGTTGTGGTACCATATTCTTATGTATACTAAGATCATGTGGGCGGCACCACGGCGCAGTGGCTAGCACGTCCGCCTCACAGCAAGAAGGCCTGGGTTTGCTTCCTAGCCTGGGTGTTTCTGAATGGAAAAGGAAAATTTCATTTCTGTCCATGGTGAGTTGCAGTAATTATTAAAAATGGTTTAATTAGAAAGTGAGACAGTGATTGAAGACAATACATCCAACAAGGCACTGGATTACAGTAATTTATAATACTGACTAATCATGTACTAAAGGTCGGGGAAAGGATTTCTGACGTATCTTTTTGGCAAACAGACTTTGTTTCGTATATTCAGGTGAGTCACCAGAAAATGAGTCCAGTTGGTTAAAAAGTGAACCGTTATTTTACTGACTCGTTTAAATCTACAGTTAATTCTCTTTTGATATAAGGGTATATTTGTTACACTTGGTGCAAGCAATCCAGAGAAATTAGCGAAAATGGGTTTTCCTTTTACCACGTTTAACTAGTTGATTTCCACATTCATTTGCACCACTTGTATTGCTAGTTTAATTATCTGTTGAACAAGTTCATGTTCCGTCTTTCCGTTCATGTTTGGTGCTGTTTTGCTCGGCGAAAGTTGCATCAAATATATTTTTATATATGAAATATATTTTTATTTAAATGCCTTACATCATTACACTGGTAATATCATAATATTCCTCCTAAGTCCTACTTACATTTTTTTCTAATTTATTTTTGCACTGATTTTCCCAACTTAATGCATAAATCTCTTTAATTATACCCAAGTAATTAAGCACCCCCTTTCAGCCATCTTATGGACTCTCCACCCTCCTGCCATCTGGCACAAGGTACAGGAACATTCGTGCTACAATTAGCAGACTCTGGAACAGTTTCTAGCCTGAGGCAGTCAGATTACTCAACACCCTGCGGCCTCCCAACACTCACCTGTGCTAGTCAATCATCTAACCCAGTATGACTCAATTCCACTGCACATCTGCACACTGCAAACCACATCGGAGAGTGTATGTTTATGAAAAGTTACACTCCTACAGTTCTATTTATTACCATGAGAAAGAGAGAGGTTATAAGATTGGTTTTGTGTGTGTGTGTGTGTGTGTGTGTGTGTGTGTGTGTGTGACCAATATAACTAGAAAACTAATTAATATATTTCTACAAAATTTTAACCAAACATGCGTCTTGGGAAATGTAATAAATTTTTGGTATGATACAAATACAAGATTTTTTTATTTTTTTTTAACTTTGCGGAAATCACCCACAATGCATCGGATCAGGCCATAAGGGGGCTCCGTAATTCTACATCATCTACCACTATATCCAATGTAAAGAAGAGATTGCATTACCTTGGTGGAGGTCTGCGCTCTCTAAGTGCATTTCTATTTATTCATATGCTACCAAATAGTTTGCAGTTTATAGGCCATGATCTGTATTTATTGTTCTGTCCTGTGTATACATAGTCTTGCTATTGTCTCAACAGGATTGTGTATGCACTTTATGTAGTCTTGTGTACCCTTCTGTGTTGTCCTGGAGGAACGACATTTCATTCCACTGTATACAATATACAGTATACTGTATAAAGGAATGACAAAAACAATTATAGTTTATATAATAAAGAATAAAAGTCTAAACATAATTTTAAGCTACAAACAATTATATTTTTTCTCTCTCTCTTTATCCCATAGCTAACAAGTAATTAAATGCTGTATGTCAGTATCAGTAATTGAATAAAGCTATTGTTTAACTTTCTATCCAACATTTTCCACCACTGCTTCCAAAAAAACATTCCCCTTATTATTACTTCAAGACATGTCGATTTTTAGTTTTTTCTAAGTTTCAAAAGTAAGAGATCTGAGAGTGAGGCTAATGATACCATGATGCTTCCAGCACATGAGCTCTGTAAATAAGCAACACCATATGTGTATGTTTTTTAAAATATGCATTCAAGGCATACTTAACCAACTGGAATTTGAATGGGTCACCATCTAGAAGATCTGTGGCAAATGCACATCATTTCAATGGTAAAGCTACAATAAAACCACAATGAACTCTGTTTTTATAGCTTAATAATGCATTAGAATCCTTGCAGCATGTAATGATGTTTATGTGAACTTATGAACAAATCCGAAGACTGACTGCATATTGTACATGCATAGTGCACACATTTAAGGCAATATGTGTGTAAGGAATATGCATTAGTTGACACTGCTGTCAGTGCTGACCATAAGACCACCATGTTCAGTTTATTAGTTCCTCAGAGTAACTCCCAGTATGCAAACTGAACAGGGTGGGCCTATCATCATATGTTGCTACAAACTGGCAGCAGAGCACATACATTTCTGCTAGAAATTTGGGGATGAGGTTCCTACTGGGGCATGTGCCACCCATAACTGTGTTCCTCAGATGATTTTATGTTTTCAGTTTGGTGAAACACATGTGGGTCTTTCATTTATTAGAATTTGATGCTATAGTTTTGCAGCTACTGCTATTCATTCATTCAGATATCCGCTTTTTTTTCTGGTCAAGGTAGAGGTAGATTCAGAGCAAGAGCCCCCCAGAATGGCTTGCATTCCATCCCCGGGAATTATAAGCACAATCGCTCACACCTATATGCAATTTTGAATAGTCCATCCACAGACTGGCATTCTTATGGGAGTAAGGGAACTGCTGATACCATCTGTACTCAGAGCACTGTGAAATGTTTGCTTCTCGCTACAAAAGTTGTCATATTCTTTTTAAAAGCACATCTAACATTTTGTATTCTTATCACCATAATTACAACAACACGAATGGAGATTAAAAGAATAAATGAATAAATAAAACGATAGCTAAAATAATGCAATTAGTCATGACTCTGTATCAAAACATTTCACTCTGATAAAATCTGAATCAAGAGAGGCTCAGTGGCGTATTGGTTAGCACGCTCGCCTCACAGTTACAAGGTTCTGGGTCTTGTGCTTGACGAGGGTGTTTCTGTATGCATGTTTATGTGGGTTTCCTCCAGGTACCCCAGTTTCCTCGTACAGTTCAATGACATGCACATTAGGGCTAACTGGATATTCACGTTTGCTCCTAGGTGTGAATGGCTGAGTCAGTGTTGGCCCTGCAATAGTCTGGTAAGCAGGGTGTTCAGGGGATGGCCACACAGTTCAGAAAAGGATGACGTCTGGACCTCACTGCTTAGGCCGCTGCCCCTGTGACCCGACCCCAGAAGAAGCGGAAGAAGATGATGAAATGAAAGGAAATGAGATAAGATCATTCGATTTCTCTGACTTGAATTTGCCATGCATCTAGACATAGTTATAGTGTTACAGTAAAGATCTTTAATGGAGTCTAAGGAGAGTCTTTTATTGGTGGTCTTTCAGAACAGTTGAAAGCATCCCTAGGTCAGACTCTGTACTAATGAGCCGATTTCATTTCCACTCTTTAGGTAAATGTCACAAGAACAGTGCTAAAAAGATACACACTGTCATGCTTTGAGTTGTCTTGGAAATCCTTTCAGTGTGTTACAGTGGTAACTTACACTATATCACCAAAAATATGTTCTCACCTGACCAGCACAACTATGTACTCCTCAAACTGTTATTACCTCTGCCAAGAAGGTTATATTTTCATTGGTGTGGATTTGTTTGTTTGAATGTCTGTCTTTGACTTCCTGTCAAAGGATAAATCTGAATGTTTTATGATTGGTAGATGATCATGCAAAGATGTTCTCCTAAATGTCTGAAGATTTCACGGACTGTTGACATCACAGAAAACAAACAAAAAACAAACAAACAAACATAAAAAACACTATTATAATGGGTGACATTTAAAAAAAAATCTCTATTCAAAAGAAATTTGCGATGTATATTCAGGATTAGGAGCTTTGATGCCCACATTTTATTCAGATCTGCACATTTAGCTGCAATGTAAATTTAACATATTATTTTTTGGAAGTGTGATAGTATAGCAGGCCCAGCAGGGGGTGCTGTGTACTGAATATTTAAGACTTAGCGAGGTCTGCGCTCTCTGGATGCTCTTGTTACTACATGAAATGTACATAATTAAAATGCAATTAACCACAGCATTAAAAACACTATGACCACTGACAGATGACGTGAATAACATTGATTATCGCCTTACAGAGTATTAGGCAGAATTCGCTTGAAAGGTGATGAAAGGTGTCAGAACACACAGTGCATTGCAGCTTGCTGTGTATGGGGCTGCTAGCTGCAGACCATTTGAGTGGTGTTAATGTAATGGCTGACATGTGTATACATATACTGCAGCATTAAGATTCCCCTCCCTTGCCCAAATGTTTTGCTAGCATGATAATGCCACTCTGCACAAAGCAAAGTCCATGAAGACATTTTGTTTGATATACAGTATATTTAATGAACAATACCAAAAGGGTCTCAATAAAGGGAGTGTTGCTTGTGGTAGAGGTAGCCTGTGGTGGTGTCATTAAAATTTTACTGCCTTAGGAAAGGCAACTTTAAAGAACACAACGATGTGAAGTAGATAATAACAATCTTTCAGCAGCCTCCAGAAGTGTCTCCTCCGAGGTAAACTTTTAGACCCCAGAGATTTTCTTCCACACTGACTGGTCATGATCATGGTCATGGGCAAAAAAAATCCCAGACAGATAAGCCAAATAGTTTTTTTAATCAACCTATTTCCAGGAAAGATTTAATGTTACCATTTACAGTATAATTTGTGAGATTCAGTGGGTTGTGCTTCTGTTTTAGAGGGTACAGTCGCTTGAACAGACACAGTACACACTGTGAAATAGAAGGTGGTGTAGGAGCTTTAGGGGTCAAAATTCAGTGTAGGATTCTTTAACTGAAAATAATTCATCTTTACGGCCATGAGATGTAATACAAGGGTGGGCTGAAAAGTTCATAGGCTGACTAAGAAGGAGTATTTTTTTTTGACCATAGGATGAGAGCTTTTACACTAAGGGGATCCAAGCGTGGCAACATAGATGGAAGAACCGTGTAGGTCGCAGGGGAGAATATGTTGAAAAATAATCCACATTTCGCCAAATTTGACAATTGCATAATGGTCCGTTTATTAACTTTTCAGCCCACCTTCATAGAGCCCTTCAAAATGGAAGTGCTTGGTACTATAGGAATGTTAAGCCCACAAACAATCAGACCTGGCATATGTGTATGAATGGGGTGACACTTGTAATATTATCGCAGGGTACTCTAAACAAAACCTGAGTGCTTCCCCTTGGTTTTTTGAGAGCCGTTCTAATTTGGTGGCAGAAAATAGGGCAACAAAGGAAGTCAAAGCCTATTAGTTACCCAGCTACTATGGTAAGGCTCCTTGGGTGGTCCTGTAAGGAGCCAGAAATAGAAAGTGCTTGTAAATGAAAGGGAGTAGCCAAGATTCTCTCTCAGTTCTTGAAAGAATGAAAGTGTTCCCAAAGGTATCTGAAAAAAAATCTACATCAATGTCAAGGAAATAGCTGGATCTATAGCATTATTGAATGAAAGGTTGACATATACAGTACTGTATGCTGCTCTATGCAGTAGAGTTTTAAGAAAAGAAACTCATCCAGGAAAACCACTATAAAGGTTTTTTGCCGTGACTGCAAGGAGCACTGGGAGCAAGGGGAATGGAATCAAGTCAGGTCGATTTATCAGGGGGCGGGGGGGTTGTTGGGGTTTAGGTTGCAATTCTAATGATACTAGACACAACTTGCATACATCTAAATAAAGTAACATAGGATGTTACATCAGCAACAAGGATGGGGAACTTGTTTGTTAAGGTAAATTTTGTAAAAAGGCCAGATAATAAGAACAACAACAAGAATATTAATTCATACAGCACATTTTACCAATCAAAGGATGCTTTATAGAGTAATGATAAACAGGAACAACAACAACAACAAAACCCATTTAGACACCAGTAATCAGCTGGTAGCTGTAAACTTTTGTGCCAGGAAAAAAAAATGTGGCTTGGCAGTATGCCTGGGTTACAAAAAATATTCATAGACTACAGACAAAAACACAGCCTTGCTGGTTGCAATGAATTTCCCTTCTGAAGTTGAGGGGTAGCAGGTGAGTCTCACTTGGATGCAGGAGTAGTTATGTTGCTGGGTCTGATGTAGCAGATACTGGTAACTGAACTTCTGATTTGCAGTCAACAGGGAATTGTGTAATGATACAGGCTCCAGAAAGGCCAGCCCTTAAAAGTTTGCAACAGCCAAGCGCTCTGAATTAAACTTGGGTGTGAGACATTTATTCTTGTAGTTCCTCAGCTTTCCACAATGCAAGGCTTGTTTGGGGCTTTGTGTAAAAACTAAAATTTTGCACTTGCAGCATTTTGGCAGACACACTTTTCCAAAGCGACCTGCATTTTTACAACCAAGCATTTGAAGGTTTAGTGCCTTGACTAAAGTCCCAAAAGTAGCAGCTTGGTGGTACTGGTTCTTGATTCCCCATTTACTAGACCAGTGACCCCAAGCCTTAACCTCTGAGTCAGCACTGCCCCATATGGTTTGCCAAGGAAGAGGGTCAGTCAATAGTCCCAGGAAATTTCAATGACTGACCAATTTCAACTGAAAAATCTCCTTTTCTCCTTGACCTTTGAGCAGCATTTGACACAGCCAAACACAAGAATTTCTTGTTGGTTATCCCACAAGCATTTACTGGAGTTCTGCTCCTCTCAACTATTGGTGTCCCACAAGGCTCCGTACTTGGTCCTTCCATTCTTACTTTCTATACTCAAACTCTTGGGGAAGGCCATATCCTCCCAACATTGAATTTCATGCCATTGCGATGTAGATGACACTCAAGCCATCCTCTCCTTCCCCCTTTTCAGACACTCACGTTTCCTCTCATATCTTAGCATTGTGGTAATTATGGACAGTCATCTGTTCTTTTCCTCTGCATTCTCATACTAATTTCCACTTTATAACATTTATTAATTAGCCAATTTCTATCCACAAATGCCACTTATATGTTCGTTCAATCCCTTTTCAGTAGAAGTCCCTCCACTGGTTCCTGTAGCTGCCTGCATCAGAAATAATTTATGGGTGCTTGCCTTCAAAGTCAGAAACAGATCAGCACCAAACGATCTTAAAGCAATTAATACAGCTGGCACTGCACTATTCGAACCTCTGACACTGCTTGAGTCATCCCACTCTTTCTCAGGGTACAAGGAAGTCATGCATCAAGACTCTTCTTTGCTCGATCATCATCATAGGTGGTGGAATGGACACCTCCTATATGTCTGAACAATTTAGTTCATTATTTTTACAGTTTATTATGACTTAGTGAAGCTGTATCAGAATTTATTTTGCAATGATAATAGGCCCAATCTGATTGGCTGTTAAGGAGTCCAGAGTTTCCCTTTACAGAATGGTTGATACCTTTTTTTAAAAAATGAAATTCAAATCCAGTTATCAACTATTGATTCCTTTTTTTCCCTTTCTTTCTTTTTTGGGGGACCCTTTTTTGGGGGAACATAGCAGGCTGGAGCACAGACACCTGGAACAGCTCAGCAGACCATCGCAGGGCCAACTTGCATAATGTTGATGATGATGTTGCATGATGACACCCAATGTTATTCCGATGTTTATCCAATGTTATCACGATCAATACCGATGTCACTCTGATGTGTACCGATGTTCTTCCGATGTTGCTCCCATTTTTCCCTTCTTCCAGTTAGTTACGCAGATCAACAATGTTGTGTACCGACGTTTACCGATGTTACTATAATTCTCCCAGAATTTCCCCGATATACTCCGAACACAAAAAAATTTTGGCCACCAAATGTCTCGACTCCTAATCTCTTTCACTCATTCCTGAAGTTTTCCCAGAAACTCTACAGTGTCCTCCGATGTACTCCGATGTAACACTGAAATATGACCAGGACCATGATCGGTATCGTGCGAGCGCACCTTTAGGGTTGAACCGGTACAAATTTGCTCCTTCTTTTGTGCTCATCAGAAGGCGCACCTGTGATCTCTTCAAGAACATCTGTGAAGGTTTTTCAGAAGTGTACCTGTAAGCACTGATATGTTCCTGTCTCACCCCTCCAGCTCTGACTGTAGTGTACTTCACTTTGTGTCTAAATGTTTGAGTTTGATGGAAGTGAGGTCACTGTGGGAAGGCTGCCTTGCCAAAAAAAAAAAAAGAAAAGAATGCATTTCTTCATTTCAACACAGGAGGAGGTCTGCTATGTTTAATCAACAGCCCGCAGGAGTCCATTGTGCTCCTCGGAGCTCCAGACAGACGTTAGGACCGCTCGAGCTGTGTACTTGTACTTGTAACACCCGCACTTGAGGCACGAGGTCTGGTCAGGATGGTGTCTGGGAGGTGCTTGTAGTGCATCCTGCATGCATGAAACCCACCTTCTTTTTCCTCGGATTGGGAAAGACTTCAGGACTGGCTGACTTTCCGTGTGGAGGAACGTGTGCGTGCGCCTCCCCTCTCTCTCCCCTCTCTCTCTCTCCTCTCTCTCTATCTCTCTCCTCTCTCTCCCCTCTCTCTCTATCTCTCTCCTCTCTCTCTCCTCTCTCTCTATCTAGCCTGCACATTGAGCAGAAGGGACAGCTGCAGTTTTTCTCCCTTCCTGTCTCCTGCAGTGGATTTTAAGGATGAATTCGGACGTTAACATGTACCTGGGACGGGAGAAAGCGGGGCTCATGCGGAAGAGAGCCCTCCTCCTGAGGAAAGGCTGCAGCTTCGAGATAACGAGGTGAGTCCAGAGCTAAAGTGAAACCTGCGTGTGTGTGTGTGTGTGTGTGTGTGTGTGTGGTTGCATGCCATTCCCGTTACCGGACCTGTGTAGCTCTAGGCGTTGGACACAAAGCCTGTTTCGGCCAGCATGTCCACCTGAGTTGCAGCCATCGGCGGGAGGAAAGTTCACGCGCAGCTGTCAGCCTGTCAGTGTCATTACGATTTCCGTGTAATGCATCGGAAAGTGCGCGCGCTCGCCAGATGGAGCAGAAAGGAGCGCGCGCGCGCACCGGGGCGCATTAGTATTGATACAGTAGTTGCACTTTGCTGCATTTGTGTCAATACAGCAATTTAAATGAAGGCAAATCCAGAGTCACGTGAAGAGCCAAGCCATAAAGCACAAGTGCATTCGGTTGGGTGTCGCCATGCCGCATCGGTACCCTGTGTGTGTGTGTGTGTGTGTGAGATGGGGAAGGGGGGGGGTTGGGGCAACTGTGTAGACCAGTTAGCTGGGGGAATCAGGGAAATTCCTGCTCATGGCATGTGTGTGTGCGTGTGTGAGAGAGAGAGATGTGTGTGTGTGTGAGAGAGAGAGAGAGAGAGAGAGATGTGTGTGTGTGTGTGTGTGAGAGAGAGAGAGAGAGAGGTGTGTGTGTGTGTGTGCGTGAGAGAAAGAGTTGTGTGAGTGTGTGTGAGAGAGGGTATGTGTGTGAGAGAGGGTTTTTTGTGTGTGTGAGAGAGGGTGTGGGAGAGAGGGAGAGAGTGTGAGTGAGGGAGGGAGAGAGGGGTGGGTGAGGGTGAGAGA
>JAQMYF010000005.1:24055730-24073749 GCA_030014195.1 Neosilurus mollespiculum | reverse complement strand
ATACATACTATACTATAACCTATAGTCTACTCCAGTATATATGGTAGTATGCAATAGCATTTTTTTCTATGGGGTGGAAAAGTGCTGTTATCAGTAGCTGTTTCAAATTAATTAATATCCATGTTTAAGTGACTCAGGACTACACAATGTAAGCAGGATACAGTGGGCATACAGAGGAATCACCCGCCTTCAAAACATTCACTTTTTGTTGCTTTGCAGCATAAAATGAAAACAAACAGAAATAATTCAAATATGGGTGGCAAGGCACTGTCAAAAGATCGCAGGGATAGAGATGGACAGGCACAGTTATGAGATACAAAAAAAAAAATCAATCTAATTCTTTTTCATTTCCTAAGGGTACAGTAAAGTGTATAATCAAAAATTGTTTGGTACTACTAAAAGGCTTCCTGTATCAAGCCGTCCCTCCAAACTGGACAGAAGAGCGAGGAGGAAACTGTATAGAAACACTACTGTGAGCTCTATAGCAGCTACAGCTTACCATCCAAATACCACCCTACCTACAGTAAAGCATCAAAGTGGTAGCATTCTGCTGTGGGTGGCGTTTCCCTGCGGTAGGGCCTGGGGCACTTGTTAGGATAGAAGGAAAAATGGATGGGGCAAAATACCACCAAATTCTTAAGGAAAACCTGATACCCTCATTTGCCGAACTGCTTAATCCTACCAGGGTTGTAGGGAGGCTAAAGCCTATTTCAGCAACACTGGGCGAAGGTGGGGTATACCCTGAACAGTTTGCCAAACCATTGCAGGGCAAACACATACACACACGCAACCATTTACACTCATATCTAGGGGCAAGTGTGGAACAGGCCATTAGTCCAATGTGCATGTCTTTGGACTGTGGGAGAAAACCAGAGTACCCAAAGGAAAACAAAGCAAGCAGGGGGAGAACATGCAAACGCCTTTGCCCTAGTCCAGGATTTGAACCCAGGACCTTCTTGCTGTGAGGTGGACGTGCTAACCACTACTCGACCGTGCTGCTCTAATGTTTTGCAGAATGAAGGCATTTACTTATTAGGGGAAATCGTGGTTAGGGTAGAGAAACTGCATAAGATGTTATTTTGTGAACAATCTAATGGGACACATCTAATTATAGTCTGGTACTTGTTACTGAACTGTGAGTTAATTGTTTACAAAAAGGGCAAACTTGACTGTTTTCCAAGAACATGGAGGTGGGTACATGGTTTTACACAAGCATGCACTGCATATTATTTCTCTGAACGCACCCACAGTTTTTATCCAGCCTTCATGCTGGATTTGCGTTAAAGTGATACATTTGGTTTATTTTTATTTACTCATTTTTTTTAACCTAATCTAAAAACATTACATGAAATGAACTTTAATAAGGATTTATGCTAGGTGCGGTTTCGAATGTTTATACCTCAGAGATACATAGATAATAATTTTCTGCTATCAGAAGCTAAGCTTCAGCTTTAATATGCATATTATTATATACAGTGATGCATAATTTTTTTATATTTTGGCATAAATATAATTTAAAGGATCATCAGATTTTCACACAAGTCCTACAAGTAGATAAAAAAAGAACCCAATTAATCAAACGACACAACAATATTATACATGGTTATTTAGTTATTCAGGAAAATGATCCAGTGTGACATATCTCTGGGTAAGTATTTAGCTTTAAATTTGAAGAAACTAGGTCAGGTGTTTTTAATCAACTAGATGACAATTAGACGTAAATGAACACCCTGTTTTATTTCAGGAACAGTGATCTGTCAACGTTTTCCCATAACAACACATATTTGTGAAGGTATATCATGGAATGAACAAAGGAGATTTGTTTGGAGCTCAGTAAAAGAGTTGTTGATGCTCATCAGGCTGGAAATGGTTACAAAACCATCCTTAAGAGTTTAGATTCCATCAGTCTACCGTCAGACATATGGAGGAAATTCAAGACCATAGTTACCCTTTCCAGGAATGGTCGACCAACAAAGACCAGTCCAAGAGCAAGTTGTATACGATTCCAGAAGGTCTAAAATCAACCCTGGATAACTTTTAAGCAACTAAAGGCCTCTCTCACACTGGCTTATTTTAATGTTCTTGAATCCAACATAAGGAGAAAAAATGTGGTGGGCATTGCAGGGTTGTAAGGAGAAAGCCGCTGCCTGAGGGCTATTGAAAATTTTTGTGGATGGATGAGACCAGAATATATTTTTTCTTTTAAATGAGAGGCGTTATGTCAGGAAAAATGAAAACATTGCATTTTAGCATAAGAACATTATTCCATCTATGAAACATGGTGGTGGTAGCATCATGGTTTTGGCCTGTTTTGCTGCATCTGGTCCAGGACAGGTGGTCATTACTGATGTAATAACTAATTTTAAATGATACCAGTAAATTCTGAAGGAAAATGTCATGACATCTGTTTGTGAACTGAATCTCAAGAGATTCATCAAAACAACAACTCTAAAGACATAAAAGTCACTCTAACAAAGAATGGGTAAAGAAAAATAAATATAACATTTTGAAGTCCTGACCTTAATCCAATTCATGTGAGGAAACCCACCAGCATCCCAAAGTTAAAGCTGTTCTGTATGGAGAAATGGACTAAAATTACTCCAAGTCAATGTGCAGGACTGATCAACAGTTGTAAACAGATCACAAATGTTTAGTCACAGTTATTACTGCGCAAGGGGTCTGAAATCAAAGGTTCATATACTTTTGCCTTGGGCTTTTCTGTGTGGAGTTTGTATGTTCTCCTAGTGTTTGCGTGGGTTTCCTCCATGTACTCCGGTTTCCTCCCACAGTCCAAAGATTTGCAAATTAGGCTGATTGGATGTTCTAAATTGTCCCTTGGCGTGACTGTGGATGTGAATGGTTGTGTGTTGTCCCAGCAATGGTTTAGCGAGCTGTTCATGGTGCACCCTGCGTTTACCCAGTGTTGGTGACATAGGCGCCAGTCTCTCGGCAAATGAGTGAGAGTAAGTGAGAAGTATAGTACATTAAAATGCACCACTGTGTGTTTAAAAAATTCTTTTCTATGACATATATAAATATGATAAAGTAAAATTTTTTGTTCGGTGCTGCAAGGTAGTTGCATGAGCATGAGGGTTAAAGAAAGTGTGAGCTGTACCAGAACTCTGTAGGTGTTTAATAATTTCATGTGATGTCGCTTTGACAGTAGGGCCAACTGCTGGACCTTTGCTTGGTTTATTAATAAACAGGAAATGATTGGATGCCATCCTTCACTTATTTGTTTTCAGAACATGCAAACTCCACACAGAAACACCCTCGCCTAGCCTGGGACCCGAACCCAGGGCCTTCTTGCTGTGAGGTGAAGGTGCTAAACACTATGCCGCCGTGCTGCAATAGAATCTGCAATACTCAAGTGATGGGACACTTTAAAGCAAAGTGGTGGCAACGCTGTGCTGAAAAAAGCATTATTTGGAAGACAATGATGTTGCAGATTGAGACGTGCCAGATTGGTCACTTACCTGTACTGGCTTTATGAAATTATTGTACAGAATTAAAAGAGGATGTTATTTATTTATTCATTCATAAATTTACTAAACCGCTTAATCCTACTAAGGTCATATGGAGGCCTACTTTGGGCGAAGGCAGGGTGCATCATGAGCAATTCATTGCAGGGCCAACACACACAATAAGGTACACTCACACATACACCTAGGGGCGAATTCGTACAGCCAGTTAGCCTAAAGTGCATGTTTTTTGACTCTGGGAATGTATATATTTATGTTTGTTTATCATACAGTTTGAATTAATTACTCAAAATTTCCTTTTCATTTCCAAATATTTGCATTAATTCCCATTTCCAACTTGGAATATTTTCATAATTCCCCAGCTTAAGTTTCCATGGAACATTTCTTCCTATTAAGTGGCACCAAAGAGTCCTGACCTTAACCCTGATGATAGTGTTTGGGATGAGACTTTTACGGAGTGGTTGGACTCTTTCGCCATCTTAGAATTTTTATTAATGCAGCTCGATGGAAATAAATGTGTAACTATTATGAGGAGGGGAGCACTGTTCAGGGTGTACCACACATTCACCCAAGTTGGCTGAGATAGGCTCCAGCCTCCTTGCAAGCCTAGTATGATGAAGGCTGCAATAATTTGAAGCTAATCAACTAACAGTGACACAGGCTTACATTCAGGAGCACTAGCAGGATACACATTTTCATGCCGAAATTATAGTTTCAAGAATAGGAACTTTTTTTTTTTTGTAAAGGCTTCTATAATGGATTTATAAGTAAAAAAAAAAAAACATTTATCTCCAGCTTGATAAATGAGGCCCATTGTTTCTATAGTAACAACTTAGACAGAGACTTCTGTGGCAGACACTTTACATAAACAGATTTAAAAAATGCTTTGGGTCACATGATCCCCTGTGGTGTTTTATTCTTTACAGAATTTATGGGCTCTTTTGTTTCTGTATCATATATAAAAAGCTATGTACACTGTAGATAATGTATTTACACACACACACACACACACACACACACACACACACACACACACACACACACACACACACTTTTCCATTACTTTAGAGGACAATACATAGACTTGCATTTCCTGGAGACTTACTCTAACCATAACCACTATTTGCCTAACCTGAACCCCTACCCTAAGGGGCCGCCGTAGTGGTTAAAGTGATTTCGGGACCGAAAGGTCCTTGGTTCGATTCCTGGACCAGCAGGAAAAATGTGTGGTGGTGGGGGAGTGTGCTGCACCTTCCCTTCCTTCACATTCAAGGCTGAAGTGCCCTTGAACAAGGCACCTAACCCCCCAACTGCTCTCCTGGCACCCAATGTGTGGCAGCCCACTGCTCCGATTATGTGTGTGCTCACTTTGGATGGGTACAGTATATCAAAATCAAAATAAAAAAAATCAAGGTGCTTACCCTTACCCTAACTCAAACCCATATCCTAACCTTATCCTAACACGAACCTTACCCGAAACCATTAACCTAACCTTACCCTAATCTGAACCCTTACCCTAACCTTAACTTTTCCCTAACCTTACCCTAACCTGAACCCCTACCCTAACCTTACCCTAACCCAAAACCTTACCCTAACCCAAAACCTTACCCTAACCTTACTCTAACCTGAACCCTTACCCTAACATTACCTTAAACTGAAATCTTACCCTAACCTTACCCCAACCCCAACCCTTACCCTAACCCAAACCATAACCTAACCTGAACCCTTACCCTAACCCTAACTTTACCCTAACCTGAACCCTTACCCTAACCTTACCCAAACTCAAAACCTTACCCTAACCTTACTCTAACCTGAACCCTTACCCTAACCCTAACTTTACCCTAAACTTACCCTAATCTGAACCTTTACCCTAACCTTACCCTAACCCAAAACCTTATCCTAACCTTACTCTAAGCTGAACCCTTACCCTAACCTTACCCTAACCCAAAACCTTACCCTAACCAGAACCCTTACCCTAACTTTACCCTAACCTGAAACCTTACACTAACCTTACCCCAACCCCTTACCCTAACTTTACCCCAACCTGAACCCTTACCATAATATTAAAACACTTTTTTAGCTTAAAATCTAATGGTTCACGTTATGGGGACTTAAGGATTGGTCCACATGAGAAGGACAAGTACTGTGTAAATAGATATGGGTCTCTCACACACACACACACACACACACACACACACACACACACACACACACACACACACACACACACACATGTGGTGCAGTATTTCCATATGTATGTGAATTGGCAATAGAATAGAAACCCTATGTCTGTTAAAGCAATTTCTCTCTCTCTCTCTCTCTCTCTCTCTCTCCCTCTCTCTCTCTCTCTCTCTCTTTCTCTCTCTCTCCCACACACACAGACAGACATTCACACAGACCTTTTTTTGTTTCACTCCCCTTTTCTAGCTTCCAATAACTTAATGTCTTTTTTAGGACTTGCTGCCAAAGTTCCCTGGCGAAACTCCTTTAATGGGAATTTAATGTTTGACATCAATAATTCAAGGAACTGGTGCATTTTTATAGCTGTAGGCCAATCTGTTAGTCCATCATTGCCATTTGTAAGCCCTGCAATTGGTACTGTTGTCCGAACTGCTCTCCATCATCAAAAAATAAATTGAAATAGATGGTGTGTTGGAGTACTGTCTGTGAGAGCAGGTTCTATCTTTCGCTTTGTCGTAAAGATCCAACGTGTACTGGTACGCAATCCAGTGTTGACAAGCTTCTGTTCACGAGCCCCGTGAAACTAAACAGGTGTGATGGTGACAAGCTTTATGTTCACTGCTGTGTTGTCAGCACACATCACATAATTCTGGGATAAAATGCAGCACTGGAATGGAGGAGAAGATGTATGTTTCAACTTTGAAGCCAGTATTGCTGCCAAATTGGTGCATTTTGTTCTTACTCACTCTTACAACATACAGGAATAAAGAATATTACCGAACATATTATTGAAGAAAAGGACTTTAAAACCAGCTCCGACTGTCACACTGGCAGTCCCATAATATCACACAAAATAATTTACAGTCAGCTGTCAGATTCTGGTTGGTGGGAGATCATCATACACACACCTCAATATGCCAGCTCAGAAACATCCTACATCCGAAATGTGGTTTCTGTGTATTTTTTTTTAACTTTATGTCCCCTCCATGGTCTGATTAGTCAAGCGTCATGACTTTTTAAATGGACATTGACAAATATACATACGAAGCCAACATTACACTGGTTTATTTATAACCTTAAGCTAATTGTTATTAACTAAACATTAGCTGCTTAACAGAGCTTTGCCATTAAGTACGTTTTTGTAACTTGGCATTTACAAACAGGCATCATTGATTAATCTTTGGGTGGCACAGTAGCGTAGTGATTAGCATGTCTGCCTCACAGCAAGAAGGTCCTGGGTTCAATTCCCAAGCATGGATGTTTCTGTGTGGTGTTTGCATGTTCTCCACATGCTTCAGCTAGTTCAGCTTCCTCCCACAGCTAGTTCAAAGACATGCACCTTAGGCTTATGCATCCCCTAGGTGTGGATGTGAATGGAAATGGATGTGTATGTGTTGACCTGCGATGGTCTGTTGAGCTGTTTAGGGTGTACCCTGCCTTTGCCCAGTGTCTGCTGAGATTGGCTCCAGTATCCCTGCAACCCTAATAAGATTAATTGATTCAGTAAATGAGTGAATGAGAGATTAATCTTTTAGTAAAGTTGCATATAAATGCTTAACTAAAATATAAAAGTATGTAGTTGGGTTTGGCTTGCACAAACATTTACAAATGTACAGAAATGTCAGTCATTCTTTTGATGAACCGGTTAATCCTACTAGGCTCATGGGGAGGCTGTAGCATATTTCAACCGACAAAGGCAAGGTGCACCCTGAACAGCTTGCCAGTCTATTGCATGGCCAACACACCACAACCATTCATACTCACACTCACACCTAGGGGTAAAGTAGCACAGTCAGTTAGCCTACTGTGCATGATTTTGGACTGCGGGAGGAAACCAAAATACCTGGAGGAAACCCACGCAAATCTTGGGAAAACATTCAAATACCACACCGAAATGCCCTCACCAAGGCTGGGACTCGAACCCAGGACTTTCTTGCTGTGAGGTGTACATGCGAACCACTACTCCACCGTGCCACCATAGGTAGGTTAAGATCATAAACATGAACATGAAAACAGTTCAAGTATAACAAAACTCACCCACTTTAATTATAGCCATGAAATAATCAGGAGTAGCAAATTAAAAAGTACTTAAATTAAAGTAAAGATAATGAATCAAAAAATGTCTAAAAAAATGGATTTATTTAATTTCATTAAAATTGGATTGGATGCTATACTGAACTGATTTGACACAAAAATTTGATTGATGTATAACATATACTTATTCAATGTAATACACAGTTAATTAGAAGTAATAACCAAGGACAATTCCATTTGCCAAGTATTTTCCACTTCTGGTGTTAATTAAGCAATTTTAACTGTTAACATACAGTCATGTTACTCATTTATCCGAATCTTTCTACGTAAGGAATTTTATGAAGCTGGATTCAGCATGTACATTAGATTGTATGTATTGTACGTATTAGTTTTATTCACATTATTATTATTTATTTTATTCACATAACTTTTATTCAGTACCAGTGATGTAGTGGTAAAAATAGTACACATTAAGATTACAGCCAGTATCGTGTATAATACAGCGTATATAATCCTACTGCGGATTTGAGTGGGTGTACAAGAGAAACCTGTCTGGAAAAGTAATTTATTTGGGCCTGGAAGTTCGAGCCTTGAGACACTTGATCTCCACTGTATTACTCAAGGTACGGTAGTATTATAGTATAGTTAGCTTACTCCTTTGGACACGGCGTATGCAGACCACATGATCACATGACCACCACCAACCAGGAAGGGGTGAGAGCAAACACAACCCTCTCCATGACACATGATGCTAGCCACTCACATCTTTATGAACTGCTGCGCATGCATATTCAGGGATGACATAACACACTCGGAGGGAAATTACTATTCGCCCGCTGTATGCATGAGTTCAGGATTGGCCGGTAATCACTCTTTCCCTTAGTGTGTTAGGCAAATAGCTCTTTCCCTCCGAGTGGGCTAGGTCACCCCCAAATGCACATGCGCAGTAGTTCATCACAATGTGTGTCACATAGGTGGCATGTGCATGCTTATGCCCCTCCCTGGGTGGTGGTGGCCCTGGTTGGTGATAAGGAGGCAATACTTTATGGGTTGGAATTAGATACGGCTAAATTAGAAGAGGGAAAAATTCACTTAGGCTAAGGCAGAGATCAGAAGTTGTATAAAGTGGTAAAATTCAAAAAATGGCATTTACCCATAACACTTTTACACAAATAATATCTTACATACATAATAATGCTAATAATATCTTACTTACAATAACATTTTTGTTCCGTTGTGTCTTGTGAATAAAAACAAAACATGCACTGAATCATAACCTTTATTTTTAAAGATCTATTTGTAGCCAATCAAAGTCTAGTCTTATTCTTGGACAACCAATTGTTGACAAGCCTTTTTCACCATAGTTTTCATTACTAAAATGATCACCCCTGCTGGACCATCAGTAATGTGAATTTTTGCCGTCCCTGCAGTAGTTGATGAGTATTGTCTCTGGATGAGAGCTCGATCACGCACACCTGTACCTCATTTATAGTTTTTCCTTCTTTATTTTTACCTCCACACTTTGTCAAGTGTTGCTTCATTTAGTAACATTTTTCAGCTGTGTTATATTGGCTGCTCCTCCAAAGGGCTGTGCCCTGATCATTGCTTACCTTTGTTTGCTTTGAGTCTTTGGATAGCTTCTTAATTCCTGTAAACATCTGCGTGTTCAATCACGTCGCTGCTTGGACTGCGATTTGAATTTGGCCCGTCAGCTTTGTGGATGAACTTTTTCATATGGACCCACAGCATGCTTTCCAGTTGGTTTCCATAATGTTTGCTTTCAGAGGTTTAATGATAAAATTATGTTAGAGTGCAAAATCTGATACTAAAAGGTATCATTACCGGGAACTTTTTTTTTTAACCTCCGTGGCTTGGTGAGGTAGGTTATATATTCACCAGTGACTGTTTGATTGTTTGTCTGTTAGGAGAATTATGCAAAAACTACTGAACTGATTCCCACCAAGTTTGGTGGAGGGATGGGGTATGGGCCTGGCAAGAACCATAACATTTTGAACTAAATCCAGATCATGATCCAGATTCAGGAATTTATTAAAGTCTTTTTAACAGGCATTTATATATATATATTTGTGTTAGCAGGATTACGCAAAAAGTACTGATCTGATTTTCATCAACCATGGTGCAGGGGTGGGGTATGGGCCTGGGAAGAACATATAAAATTTTGGAGCAGATACGGATCATTTTCTGGATCCAGGATTTTATTAAAGAATTATTAAAGGATCTTGCCTGTTAGCAGAATTATGTTAGAATTATGTCTGATTTTCATCAAACTTGGAGGAGGGATAGGTCCTTGGTCTGGAAAGAACACATTACATTTTGTGCATTTGTGCATAGGATCATGTTTTGAAAAATCCTAGAATCCTGATTTCTTTTTTTTTTTTTTAATATCTAATTGATATGAAGCAAAGTGTTCCACACCCACTAGGGGGAGACATTGCATTATAAGTATGCCAAGTTATAATAATCCATTACCCATTCCCCCTCTAGGTTTTTTCATATCTGAAATGAAAACAGTATATTATTTAAAATGTAATAGGTAAGCAGCAATGCATAGTGAAGGTTCCTGCAACGAGGAACCATGATTGTTGTTACCTGTAACTTCAGTCATCATCCGTATTGCTTATCCTGTTTAGGGTCCCAGGGAAGCTGGGTCCTATTCAAGTCTCTGGGCAAAAGGCCAGTCTATTGCAGGGACAAACCTGTAACTTCTCCAAAGTTATTATTTTATAACGGCATCTCACAGTGTTTACAGACATCTTGTACAGTAAGCACAACAATTCACTATGATTATGATTCACAATTTTCAGACCTATGTCACAAAACAAATTTTTTTAGTCGCAATCAAAATTATTCAACACTTTCTAACCAATCAGAATTGAGAACTCAGTGTAAAGTTGGTATGAATTTGGATTATCAGTACATGGGTTTTGAAATTTTTTGCAGTGCAGTTTTTAAATATTAATTGTTATTGTCATTATTCTTTGTCTTATTGTTACTACACATGCGACACATAGATTATATTACGATACGATATCTAGCTGCTGTTTCAATTTGTATTTTGATTCTATAAGTATCTTCATTCCATATTACAATTTTTTCCGCGTCTTTGTTACAAAATTTTGTTCAGTGTTATTTCTACGCAAATAATTTGTTCATACCACACGGGATGTTATGCTACCTGCCGACGTGTGAATAGTTAAGAATGTGCCCCCTGTAAGATTATAGAGAAACTGCAGTGTTTCAACACCTTAAATTCAAACATTTAAATGAAAAATGAACGAAAAATCAATTTGGAGCCAGTGTGGCCATTTTGCAATACAAAATTAATTCCCCGACCCCCCAAATCTACGCATTACTCCTTTAAATCAGTGAGTTTCTTTTAGTGAATCATATATTTGGCTTGATAAATGGACAAAAACTTAATCTCAGTTGATAATAAGTGCAAATATTTGGGGCACTCTATATGTAGGAAAAAAAAAAAGTCCTTCGTTTTTAGAGAGAGAAAACGGTGTATAAACACAGAGAAAGAAAGAGACTCACCACACTGACACTTCCAGGGATGCCAGACACTTCATGTGATTCATAATGCGTATGTGTGTTTAATCAAGTGCAAGTGAGTTTAAACATGTCCCCCGATGTCTTGCCAGAATTTCACTGAGAGAGGTTATGCCACAACCTGTGTTTTTTTAATTTTTTTATTTTTTACCTTTATTATTGGTATTTATTTATTTATTTATTTATTTTTAAAGTAAAGCATGTAGGAGATAAAGAGAGATGGAAAACCTTTCTGCATTCTTTCTATCTCTTACCCTTTGACCGTGGCCTTTAGATAAAACTAAACATTACGGGTAACGCTAATCACTCTCAGCTGTGTGGCCTGCGTTTTTCTACTCCTTTGTGGGGGTGGGGGGGGGGTAGAAGAAATCAGGCAGAGGAATAATAGAATGAGTCTTGCTCTGATTACAGCTCTGTGTAAACTCGGTGCTCTGCTTGCCACATCTGCTTCCATTTAAGGCTTAAAGATGCATACCTACACATTAGCGTTTCCTTTTTTTTTCTTTCTTTTTTTCTCAGTTATCTGTTATTACCAAGCAGTGTGTGTGTGTGTGTGTGTGTGTGTGTGTGTAAGGTATATGTGAATATTTGTTTGAGCATGTTGCCTTGAATTTTTTTATAATTTGTGATGTTTCGATTAAATTACGTAATACTAATGGGCAACAAGAGCACCTGGTATAAATGTGCGAGCAGAGCCCCCTCCTTTTCAAAACTAAAAAGGCATCAAAAAAAGGTTTCATTTTGGCAGCCACATCTGATTATTCGCTCTAAAGAACTGCGAGCGGAACACCATCAATAAGGAAAAAGCATCTAACCATTGAATAGCTTTCGGAACACCAAGAAAAACCTACAGCACATGAACCCTGTGTGTTCCTTTGAAAATGTTACATCTCAAAATAGGAAAAACGTAAGAAAATTTTTTTGGGAGAGAGTAATATAGAGAATAAGAGGCATATAATACACAGGTCATGTGATGTGACGTCATAATTGATGATGTGAAATAAATAAACAACTATTTATATGCTTGTGTTGTTGAAATGTTTTTTAAACCTACGGTTTCTAAATGGTGTACTTTACATGTTGGGACTAAGATTGCGTGTTTGGTTCCCTCATTTTTATTCCACATACAAGTTATTAAAATGAATTCATCTTGATAAACATAGGATACGTGGATGGGGTTTGAGAGTTCCCATGAAAAACTTCTCAAGTAAGAGAAACCATATTGGAGCTCCGCTTTTAGGCAGTGCCGAAATCTATATATTAAGGTAAATTACCCTTTAATCAGTATCATGTATTAATAAACAATGCTGGTTATGATTTCTTTCTAGCCCAGACTGTATATTTATGAAGACTGTCACAATCTTGTCATGTGATTATATAGAGTGACACGCCCCATAATTTCCAAGCTATTTAAAGTACAATCACTCCTTAATCAAGTACAGATATCTGTGTAAAAAAACTCTGGTAAAAGTAAAAGTAGTGATTCATCTTCTTGACTTAAGTGAAAGTAAACAAGTACAGGTTCTGAATTGTACTCGGAGTATAAAAGTGAAAAGTGCCTCTTTAAAGCCCATTTCTCCTGGCTGTTTTTGTGAAAGGCCCCTGATAAAGTAATAAGAAATCACTGCCCCCACTGCACCCTACTATGCTCCACTGATCCATGCCATACTTGCGTAGCTGTGCTTGCTGAAAACAATCAACTTTTCTGAAAGTGATTGTTTTTTTTCTTCCCGAATTCAATACGCAATGCGGCCTGGGGTCGATTCCTGGGCTCGGGTGTTTCTGTGTGGAGTTTGCATGTTCTCCCCGTGCTTGTGTGGGTTTCCTCTGGGTACTCCAGTTTCCTCCCACAGCCGAAAAACATGCACAGTAGGCTAATTAGCTGTTCCAAGTCACCCCTAGGTGTGAGAGTGAGTGTGAATGGTTGTGTGTGTTGGCCCTGCGATGGCCTGGCAAGCAGTTCAGGGTGTACCCCACCCTCGCCTAGAGTCAGCTGAAGTGGGCGCCAGCCTCCCCCGCATCCCTAATTAGGATCAATCAGCTTAAAAAATGAATAAATGAATATGTAATGCTACAAAATTACATTTTTACCAGCCTGCAAATGCATTACAACTAAGGTAATGACTCTGGTTTAAGAACATTAAAAGTAGAAGACACTTTTGTTAAAATTTGGAGAATAAAAGTAAAAAATATAGTACAGATAATTGGTCATTCTTACAGCAAATGTAATATGTTTAAGCAATACAGAGCTTATTTTTACATAAATGACCATAAAAAGCACTATACTTTATAATTCTATCACATGGATTACTAGCAGGGACTGAACCAATGCGGAACAACCATTTTTCCAGGAGATGATGTGAGCTCGTTGGGTCGGGTTGTTCGGGGCAAGTAAACAAGCAGCGAGCAACATTTTAGGTGATAAAACTTCCCGCATACTAAATGCTCTAACCTTTTACTGTTTCCTTTTGGCGAGGCGTTGCTCCCATCTGTTGTCATCCTTTGTCTTTTTATGAAGGAACTCTATAGGAACAGCATCCGATTTTTAGACGTAAAAGTTTGGGCTTCGTGCCAAGTAGTTCCGCCTGGAGGCCACGCCGATAGCATCGCTTGAAGTGGTCTTTACAGACTACTGAATTGCGTCCGAATGGAAATGTTTTCAGAATACGGTTATGATGTTATGTTATGTTTTCCTGTTATGTTTTCCATGGTTTCTGCGCTTGTTCTTTGTTCGGCCCTATTCACATCACTACCAGGGCTGGAACAGCCAATGAAGAAGGCAACTTGTCGCTGGGCGGTGGCAGCACTCGTGCGTCCTTGGCAATAAGCAAGGACGAACGTTTCCGGACGGAACCGCTGATGTTATACGTGATTGTTTTAAAGAGCTTGTAATACAAATTCACCACAGGTACCCTTTAAGTACAGTGCTCAAGTAAATATACTTTGTTACTGTCCACCCCTAATTCTTATATCTGTTTGGGTTAATATATTTCACATTTTACATCTGTAACACATCATCAGCATAAATTTCATTTTAACTGCATTTTTATATGAATATTAAAATCCCCCCCCCCCCCATTTTATTCACTTTCAGATATTAAGCTGGATGCAAATTATTTATTTTTATAATTATTTATTTATTCATAAATTGTTCCTATGAAGCGTGTGTAAATATATACAATATAAAAAGACTAAATCATGATTGGTTAGCTTTAAATCATATAGTTTACAAGGCGTTAAGCAGCTTTTATATACAAATTACACTGTCAAGTTTAATTAGCTTGTGAATATCAGTCACACACATGAATGAATTCTTTTTTATTTGAATAAATTTTTTTTAACATCCAGTAAAAGTTGAAAGATAGAAAGCTAACACACCATATATCCTTACATAAAGACAAACGAGCCTAATCATTCAATTAAAAATGTATAAAAAATGTACAAGCCACAATCAGTGAATGTGTAGATCGTTTCTTTCCTCAAGATCTTGTTTTAATTGTGTATCGCACGTCATTCGGTGAGAGAAGTGACCGTTCTGGTATGTCTCGACACAGCAGGCTGTATACTCCATACGGTGTGCTGAGTGACTCCCGGTGACACCCCACCTTCCTGCTATTGCATGCCATATATGTCAATATGTGAACATCATGACTTTCGATAAGACACTTTGCTTTAAATAAAAATAATGTTTTCTTTGTACTCGTCTTGTTGTCCCCAGATTTACTGGATAATGTAGTGCTAAATATTTTTATCATCTTATGCCAAACCATTTTCTTTTCTCTTGACTAATTTGCATTTAATTCACCGATTATATATTTTATACATTTCTGCTCCAGGTTTTGGTCTATACTGGTCTATACTGGTGTGTATATAAAAGATTACTGTGATGCACTCAGTAGGTAATTTGCACGTGATTAACATTCATCAGCACACTGTACATAAATAAGTTAAAATAAGTAAATAAGTTATATAAATAAATAAATAAGTAAATAAGTTTCTGCATCATGCCGCATTGTGGCAAGGATGAAATTGGATGCAAAGGCAGATCAAAACAGTCCTTAATAAAGTGCAAGCAGTCAATCCAAAATCTCAATCAGTAAAAACAGGCAGAGTTCAGGCGACCAGGCAGGCAGATAATCAGAGGCCAAACGGTAAACAAATATGAGCAGGCTGGCGCACATCAAAAAACTGAAATAAAAGACAAAAAAAATAAATGTTTGGTATGTGCTGGTAACAAGACACAAGAGCTATACTTAGCGTTGAGCATGTGCAAACGGGGTCGTTATATAGTGAGGATAATTAATGTAGGAAGAAGCTGTGACGTTCTGAAATCCAGTGCAAATGGTTCAGTTTCACTTATGCAAACATTTATACACTCCATCACCCCTACTCCTACCATCAATCCTACTAGTGGAGGATGGAGTCTATCTCAACCGACACGGAGGGAGCAGGCGGGGTACACCCTGAGCAGCTCGCTAAACCACTGCAGGGCCAATCCACACCCAACCATTCACATTCACACTCACACCTGGAGCAAATTGAAACAACTAGTTAGCCTCATGTGCATGTCTTTGGTCTGTGGGCAGAAACCAGAGTACCTGGAGAAAACCCACACAAGTGCAGGGAGAACAACATTTATACATGAAGTTACAAAGAGACAGATAAAGGAGGCTTGCTGTGAAAATGAAAGTACAAAAGAAACAATATGACAGACAGCAAAACAGCAAAAAAGCAGATGCTTTTATCCAGAGCGACTTACAATTACAATTTATCTTTACTATTCAAATAGCAAAATATGGTGTCCAGTTTAAACTGAACTGGTTGCCATGTACTGTTACCCTTCTACACTTTTACTGTTATCCTGCTAGTGTATTTTTGGTGCCATAATGCATCCTGGCTTTTTACACCCTAGACAGCCTACCAGTCCATTGCAGGGCCAACACACACACACACACACACACACACACACACACAAAACCATTTACACTCACACCTAGAGGCAATTTGGAGAAGCCAATTAACTTAATGCGCATGTCTTTGGTCTGTAGGAGGAAACCAGAGTACCAGGAGGAAACCCACACAAGCATGGGAAGAAGGATTTAACATGTAAACTATCACAAATTTGCTTACATCAGTTAAAAAAGGGACCCCAGTGTACATATTATGGGAAGAGCATGTAGTTTACTTTGCCTTAGGGAATGTGTGTCTATAGTTGTCATGGCATTGCACTGACTAAGACATTTCTGGAGAAGAACCTTCACTGTTTCTCTTCCGAGACATTTTCAACAAGATGTCACTTTTAATTAGAAGGGCGTATGATACAAGCCAACCTCAAATTCCCTACCTGGCGCTGAGGGTTGCCATGCCAATAGGACAAAACCTGCCATGAAAAAAGGCCCTTCAACACTAGTCCAAGCACACTGTTCAACCGAGCCCGTCAAATTAGAAAACTTCAGCAGCATGACAGTAATGTGTTGTAATACTCATGAAGAAACATCATTACTTACAATAATAAATTGTTGTTATAGTTACACACATAGAATATATGGTCTAATATATTTTTTATTTTACTTTTTTAGTGTATTCTCAATTTATTCCAACTTATAGATTCTAGTAAAGATGGTGCGCATGACAGCTAATTAAAAGAATAACACTGAGATGGTTAAAGGATCACACTCTCCTAAAAATTGTAAACTCAGTCACTTATAACTAATCACCTTCTTCACCTCACACCAAGCTAGAAGGCTCCCACATGTGATCAGCTATAATCATTCTGATTAATTCAGCATAACACAGCTGTTTCTAAAGCATTTCAGTGATTGGGAGGGTAACTGTAGCAATCAACTATGGGTTGCAAGGAACTGTCAAAAGATCTGACATAAAGTTGATGACAGGCACAAGTAAGGACATTAGTTAAAAAAAAAATCAGTCTTGATCAATCCCTCGAAGTAAAGTAAAGTCTAACATCAAGAGTAGAGAGTGATTAGTCCTGCTAGTACCCTTCACAGATCAGACCGTCTTTCCAAACAGTCAGGAGGAAATTGGTAAGAGAGGCTACCAGGGGGCATGTGGTGACTTTGAAACAGTTACACAAATTTTTGCCCGAAATGGTCAGTGTGTATATGTAACAACAATATCCCAAATGCTCCAAAAAATACCACTCCTTAAGAAAGACCACATCGAGTCTCAGTTGAGCTTTGCTTGCAAAATGTACCTTGGAGATCCTGAGGCCAAATTGAAAAAAAGGTGGTATGGCCAGACAGGACCAAAATAAGACCAAACTGTAAAAACCTATAAAACAAAAAACCTGACAGTCACTAATTTATCAATTACACTATAGCAGTAAAGGTTTTTTTTTTTTTTTTTTTTTTTTTACTAATTCTTACTCTTATAAGTGAAGGTATAGTCTTTCATATGCATTGAAGTTTAAGGAGTCCAGAACTAATGAGTCATTATTCCGAATCATGCTGGAGATTAAAATTGATTTCAGACTGAAAAATTCATTAATTCCTTAAAGCCCTGTAGAGCAGTTTCAGTAAACTGTGAAACCTGACCATGCAACAAACATAAGTGGCCACTAGAGGGCAGAGTGGGCCAGGAAATGAAAGCTTTAACGCTCTCTAAAGCTTGTGCTCTGGTATTACATGGTTATTTGCAATTGCTTGTGTGTGGAACAAATGTGACCCAGTCTGGCAAAATGAGTCACAGTGACCAAAAATTCAAAATTGAGTTAGCCATACCATTTAAAA
>JAQMYF010000005.1:24040466-24053877 GCA_030014195.1 Neosilurus mollespiculum | reverse complement strand
CCTCGCCCAGAGTCGGCTGAGATGGGCGCCAGCCTCCCCGCGACCCTAATTAGGAATAAGCGGTTCAGAAAATGACACATGACATGACATATACTAATTTTAAATAGTTGTTACTGAGTTTGTGATTTACATGAGCATATATATTACTTTGGAAGCACAGTTTTTAGAATGCTAATATCTATTTTTAAAACAATGTGAGAGCATGTCACTCTACCTCAAATGTCCCTGAAAGGCCTTAGACTCCAGAGGGTTAAAGAGTGGATATTTGAGTTACTGTAGACTTCCTGTTAGCTTGAACAAGTTTTTGAATAGATTTCAGAATTTACACTAACTATAAAATATTTATTGCAATATAATCCCCAAAGTCTAAGAGATCATCAGTTTCTGAAATACTCAAATCAGCCTATCTGGCATCAACAACTATGTCATGGACAGGCACTAAAATCGCACTTTTCCTGATGTAAATATCAGTCGTTTTTCTTTACCTTTATCCGCTTTCCTGTCACATGATTGGCTGATCAGTTATATTTTAAACATGGCCCCTGGAAAGCTACCCTTCCTTAAGGGTAATATTGTGTGCGTGGCCCAAGTTTGAGTAAAAGCGAAACCTTGTAAAATGCCAGCAAGTCGCATACTCGCCTCAGGAAATGTCACCGTGTTCAACAGAGCCATGAAGGATGGCCCTTGTCTTTGACGTAATTAAACGACTTAACCTTTCAACTGAAGCAGCCTGCACACATGTGTCAAGGGGCAGAAATCAATCACCTTATACAGCCTTGTACCATGCTTTGTCTTTTAGCTTTTGCAGAACAAATGCGTACACATAATGACCACTGACTGTAAAAAGAAAGGTACACATACTGAAGTCTTTAATTCTTTTTATTTAATTATTTTTATCTGTTAAAAAAAACTATGTAGAATTTTAATACAACTAATAGTGCATTATAGTATAACTGGATTAGGATAAGCTAATCATAATAATAATAACAACAACAACAACAACAACAATAATAATGATAATAATAATAATAATAAAAAATAATAATAGTAATAATAATAACAATAGTAATAATAATAATAAAAATAATAATATTATTAATAACAACAACAACAACAATAATAATAAAAATAATACCAACAACAATATTAATAATAATAACAACAATAATAATAAACATAATACCAACAATAACAATAATAATAACAACAGCAATAATAATAATAATAATAATAATAATAATTATTATTATTATTATTATTATTATTATTAAAATAATAATAACAACAAAAACAACAACAACAACAACAACAATAATAATAATAATGCTAACACTGTCCTCTGTTCTGAATTGCCTAATGATAGGTTGACCTCTAACTGTTATAAACCTTATACTTAAGACTTCTTCTGCAATTGCTAAATAATGTTGTTAAAACACTTCACAACAACAACATTTATACACAGAAGTTAAGGTGGATGTTGCCGAATGGTTCTTATGACAGAAAGTTGAGGGAACTGTTCAATTCGGCAACATCCACCAAGTCTGGGCTCATATTGCTTTAGTATATACAGCATGGGAACATAAGCTAACAAACAAAATATTTTTTTCCACTTTTAAAAATCATGGCAGACAAAGTGAGCAGGTGTGAGCTCTGTAACAGGGTCTCTTTAAACCCATTTAAGAGTTTTAACCATGGTAGAGAAAGCTCGCACTAAGTCGCACTAAGCGCTTAACAGTGAAATAATGAGCCGATCAGAGAGTGCTGCACCTATGTAGTGTATACTAACAACAATTATGTGTCCAACATACAAGCCCGTGTGCAAATCATTAGTATAGAAATAATAGCCAGTGAGTGAATGCAGCTGGAGTCACTGTAGGAGCTACTGTTATAGAAAATGAATCAACACCTTTGCCCAACCAAAATGGAGCAGGATTTTGGTATAGCGTCTTTGAAACTGGAAAAAGGTTCTACTAGTGAACAGTAGATCTGAACGTCTGAAATAGTAAGAGTGTGGGGGTGCTCACCACTACACCACCGTACCACCCAGAGAGATAAATAAATGATATACTTGTTTTATCCATTTAAAATTCTGACATGACTTCTGATTTCTGGCATGTAACACTTTCTAATATAAAAATCTGCCTAAACTCTAACACTGTACGTCCCTTATGGATATGCGCTGTGAGATATGGTAGCAATATTTGGTTGCAGCAGTACATGCAATTGCAGTACATGTACATTCATCGTTATTGTTAAAGTCCAGTGGTGGTCGTGTTAGAGCTGAGGTCAATAAGGGCAGTTAAGCACTGGACTGATACGTGTGGGAAAATATCTTGCTGACACTCATCTTGGCAAGCAAACACACAATATGTTCATGGGATTTCAGGTTCATTCAAATGCTACCCCGAGGGTATGTGTGTGTCTGTGTGTTTGCATGAGAGAAGAGGATAACTGGTGGTACTGTGGGCTTCCCACAGGTGCAACAAGATCTCACTGCAAAAAAAAAATACATTGCTACTATTTATTCTTTCATTTCTTAAATCCTGTTTATATATCATGAGTACAACCTTTTATAGACTCTAGTGTGTATTTCCTGGGCATGCTGATAAACCTGCTGAGCATCTGGCACTAGTACTAGTGGTATTAGTCATGTCGTAGAAATAGAAGCCATACTATTGCTCACACCCATATTAAGGGAGCAAATTTCTCCTATTAGCTGCTATATTTGGTTGCTGGTAATATTAACTAACTAGTTTAAAGTTTATTTTGTACACATACACACACAAATAAAACGACATCTGGCATTTCAAGATTGAAAAATTAAGGGTATGTACAAGTTATCGGAAATAGCTTAGTGCTAAATGAGTTTAATAATCATATACTTAATTTACATGAATTATAAATGTATTATAGAAGGTCCTGGTTTTGATTCCCGGGCTCGGTGATTTTTTTAACATTACTCAATAGGGCAAGGAGGAGGAGGAAATCACCCAGAATGCGCCGGAAGCAAAAAATACAGAGCTCAACAAATTGCAGACCAGGCCACTAGGGGATGCCATTATCCTATATTATCTGCCAGTAAAGCCTAAACTGAAAAGTGCAGGAATTGCACCTTCTTGGTGGAGGTCTGCACTCTCTGAGTGCATTTCTAGTTTACACATTGGCAGGCGGTGCAACATCCTGCGTGGTAGGAGAAAATTAACACTCTATAGAAATAACTGTATACAAATGTACTTTATATAGTTCAAGGTTTTTTTTTAAATAAAAATGTTTTTTAATATTGTAATGTCAAATTGGAATACTTACAGAATTAAATCGAATCGGCACCTAGGTATAGTGATATTATTCTATTGGGTGGTCCCTGGTGATTGCCATTCCTGCTTTTCATTTCAATTTGTGCTAAATATTGCTTTAGCGAATCATCTTTTAACCTTATAATTGATATTTTTTTTTTAAATTCACGTATATCCATTACTTGTTTTCATATTTCATCATTTATAAAAATAACCTGTTGAATGACCAGGTTTCCTGTGTTTCGGTTGCTGGAAAGACTATCAAAGGGCAATTCCACCACAACTGACGTGTCATTTGCACAAAAGATAATGCAAAAAAGATCCATAGCTTTTATTACAAAAATTCATTGAAATTTTAGACTTGAACATCAGAACAAATATTTGGAACTTTTTATGATTACACCATAAAAATAATGTAACATTAACTTACAAAATATAAATCCAAAATTCCTTGAACTGCATGGGTGCACATCACTTATGTTTTGTACAAACAATTAACTGATACAATAACAAGGAATTAATTGATCCAGTAAAATACAAAACTCATTTCACATTATTATAATGAGAATAATTATTAAGTGTAACTGATTTAGCGTCACAGTGTAACTGACGTGGGATGATGGCCGCCAGTCATGTGCCATGCATCCGCAGCAAATATCTTGTGATTTTTAAATCAGCAAATAATTCTTTAAAAAAAATTCTAACAATGTTTTTTTCCTAGTTAATAATTTTTTTGTTTTTTTTTTATCTCAAGTGAACATTTTTATGCAGTTGCCCCAAATTAAGATTTATTTTGGATCAGTCATATTTCTAAACAGTCATTATCTTTTTTGCTAACATTAGCTAGCTACCCGCCATCTACCAACTTGACGGAATTTCTAAAATCATTTTTTCTCTCACTGCCATGCTGGGAACAGCTTCACCATCTTTGTGCTTTTGTTTATGTTGTTTATGTTGCCATGTACTTTGTCCTTGTCTATGTATTGAGCTTATGCAGTCACATGACTGAAGTAAAATGAGAAACTGTCCAGCAGCCACTTTGAGCGTTAAGTCCAGATATATCTTAAAAATGTAGAAATACCAACCTAGCAAAACCCCTTAATGCTATTAGCATCGTAGCAAGGCTGGAGCCTATCATTCATTACTGGTCGATGGTGGGGTATACCGTGAACAGCTCGCCAGACCATTGCAGGGCAACACACACAACCATTCACACTCACATTAAAACCTAGGGCCAATTTGAAACAGCTATTAGCCTAAAATGCATGTCTTTGGACTATGGGAGGAAACCACAGTACCCTGAGGAAACCCAAGGACAGGGAGAGCATGCAAACTTCACAGAAACGCCCTCGTCATGCCTGGGACTCGAAGCCAGGACATACTGTGAGGCAGACGTACAAACCACTACGCTTGTGCCACTCGCTGTTTATATTATCAAGTTGAATATTTACTGGGTACCTACCGCCTTTGTCTACATAAGAAATGGGTGTTGCATGTTCACGTAGCCGATAACGTATGCCTGACATCACCTACGTAGGCCTTATACCCTGCGGTTTGTTTGTTCTACTGCAATGGTTCTTAGCATTTCTGTATGTTTAAGTTCAGTTTTCCTGTTTCTTGTTTTCTCTCATTTTTGACTCGTGTTAAACTGGATTATAGGTTAATCTTATAAGACACTGTTGTTTGCATTCTGATCCTGCTGTGGACTTTATAAATATTGTTACATTTTATCCTATTTGTTGCAATTGTTAGCTCTTCAGGTTTATTTAAGTACTGGTTGTTGTTTGCTTTGTCTGTTTCTTACCTGGTATTATACCTGAATCATACATTAGGACATAAACTATAAAAATCTTGCCTTGGGATAAACAACACTGAGCATGTAAATAAGTATATCAACCAAAGTCTCTGATAAATTAACACAAGGCCAACTTTTTGGACGGCTCAATGTTCTGACAGCCCAATTCGTCCGACAGCCCTACTCATATAAGATGGACATCTTGCTAAAATCGGGCGGCACGGTGACGCAGTGGTTAGCACGTCCACCTCACAACATGAAGTCCTGGGTTCGATTCCCGGGCTTGGGTGTTTCTGTGTGGAGTTTGCGTATTTTCCCCGTGCTTGCGTGGGTTTCCTGCGGGTACTCTGGTTTCCTCCCACAGTCCAAAAACATGCAAATTGGCTGTTCCAAATTGCGTATGAGTGTGAATGGTTGTAAGTGTGTTGGCCCTGCGATGGTCTGGTGAGCCGTCCAGGGTGTACCCTGCGATAACCCAGAGTCAGCTGAGATGGGAGCACCACTCCCTGCAACCCTAATTAGGCTGTCAGACCAATGGGCTGTTAGAATATCGGGCTGTAACCGCCAACTTTGAATTGCTTTTGGTGGATTAGTCTCAGTATGAGAATATACAGTTTTCTATTTCGGTCTCAATTTTGTTGTATGGTGCTGTCTATGTTGTCTGTTGCATGTGTGTATGCTTGGTCTTTGGTGTGTGTGTGTGTGTGTGTGTGTGTTTGCAGGTAGCTTTTTCCATCTCAGAGACTTAATACCACAGTGATGTGGTATGTGGGGGTGAGTGCGTGCCATTGTTTTGGCTGTAACCTGAAAACCCATGTTGACAGCGAGCTGTTCAGTCTTACATTTCCTTGGGCGCTGTCTTGTCCAGAAGTTTCAATAACCCCCCACCCCCAACCCAACCCAACCCACACACACACACATACACATGCTGTGTATAGCTGTTACTCCATGGGCTGGTAACACACGTTCTTACTAATTAGACCATGTTTTCAATGTTTTTCATTATGGCCTTGCGTTTCACCGGTGCAATTACCCATGATGCTGTGTGGTGTTGTAAAATATTGATGAGCTCTATCATTCCAGCAGTCTGTGGAACATCAAAGGATGAAGAGTTGAATATCACACAGGAGCTCATGTTACTCATTGGTGGGTTTGTGTACATGTGTGTGTGTGTGTGTGTGTGTGTGTGTGTGTGTATGTGTGGGTGGGCGGGGGGGCGGGGGGGGGTAATATTAAATGGCATTCATTCAACAAATTAAACCACAATGCAGTAATGAAACACAGGCAACTGACACACGTATGATGTTAACGTATGATTTGATTGTCCTTACTCTTTAACTAGACAGGAGGATCATGGGAACTATATGTCAGTAGGTAGGAGTGGGGTCTCTGCTCCAACCATTATAAAAATTTTGAGCAATTTTAATACTTAATTAAGTATTATAGTATAAATCCTTTATCACTTTATACCTTATTAGGGTCATGGGGAGGCTGGAGCCCCTCTCAACCGACTCTGGCCAGAAGTGGGTACACCCTAATTCCCACGCTTAGTGGCAGTCGAGAATATCCAGTTAGCCTGATGTGCATGTCTTTGGACTGTGGGAGGAAACTGGAGCACCTGGAGGAAACCCATGCAAGCATGTGGAGAACAAGCAAACTTTACACAGAAACGCCTATGGAGGGGACGGGGCTCGAACCCAGGACCTTTTAGCTGTGAGGCCACCATGCCACCCAAATAGTCATCTCTGTATTTGTATTCTGGCATGGGTGATATATTTGTGTAGTAGGTAGTACAGCACCAGATTCAATTTACTGTGTGCACAAAGGCTTCCTCTGGGTTCTCTTGTTTCCTCCATATTCCAAATCCGCATGGTGGTAGCTGCATTAACTATTGTGTTGATGAGTGTGCACGGTGTCCTGTGATGGACCAGAATCCCATCCAGCTTGTGTATTTCTGTCTCAATGCCCAGTGAACCCTGGGTAAAATCAGGGGTGTGAGGTGGACGTACTAACCACTACACCACTGTACCACCCCTAATTAAATTCGGTTGACATTAAATCCAATTTTCTTTATGATTCATTCAAGTTAATTTCTCATTTCTTACTGGTGGAAAGCCATTAAATAATCCTTGCTATTCTTTTACAAGCCGGATCGTAATTATTGCATCATTGGAATCAGATAAGCCGAATGATTATCGCATTAATGGCACCTGCAACATATCAACGTGGATAATAAAACTATTACAGAATTCTCAGCGTAGTGGTTAGCTTGTCTGCCTCACAGCAAGAAGGTCCTGGGTTCGAGTCCCCGGTCTGCATGGGTTTCCTCCGGGTTTCCTCCCGCAATCCCAAGACGTGCACATTAAGCTAAATCGACTGTTCCTAATTGCTCCTGGGCCCTGCGATTGTCTGGCAAGCTGTTCGGGGTGTACCTCATCCAGAGTCGCTCAGTGTCGGCTGAGATAGGCTCCAGCCTCCCTGCGACACTTGTAGTAGGATTAAGCAGTTCAGCAAATGAGTGAGTGAGTGAGTGAGTGAGTATCGAAGTCTCTTTAGCAGACACCCTCCATTCACCCTGCGGAGGATCGATCCCGTCTGATCTCGGAAGCCACGTAGGGTCGGGCCTGCTTCCGATTTGGATGGAAATACCAGGGGCTGTGGTGGCTTAGGGAAAAGACCTGGCAACCTGTACTTGCTTAATCTTACTATGGCCTACAACTGTTTATCTTATGATGTACAGGTGAGTTGGCTCGAAGGTGAAGAATTGCATTAGTGGTAATGATGGTGCATGTTTGGAAACCCTGCCCAGGATGAAGGACTGAAAGAAACAGGAAGTGAATTATTACAATTACCTTAATTATTATAGTATTGGGATCAAGAATTACTTCAACAAAGAGTAGCAATGCGCCACACACCAGCACCTCCTGTGTGTGTGTGTGTGTGTGTGTGAGAGAGAGAGAGAGAGAGAGAGAGAGTATCCATGTGTCTCACATCCCAGAATTCCACATCAGAAATGGTTTTGTACTTGAATTGTATTTATTGGTGACATTATGTTTCTGTTTGGTTACTCACTTGTGCCAGTGACAAGACACACACACACACACGCACACGCGCGCGCGCACACCAACGCCCCTTAGGTATATGTGTATGTGCGCGCGCATAGAGAGACACAGACAGACAGACGCAGAGAGAGAGAGAGAGAGAGAGAGAGAGAGAGAGAGCAATTAGCGAGCGCACCACCTCCAACCCCAAACGCGCGCGTGCCAACTCACAAAAAAAAACAAAACCTCAAAGCAGGAGGAACGGCGGGAGTCCGCTGCGCTCGAGCCCCGGTGTGTTTGCTGCGCTTTCTCGCGCGTCTCCGGATGAAGCTCTCCATCACGACCGCGCACACAGGAGACACCGCCGCACCACGCGCACTGAATACGATGCGGGACTGAGAGAGAGAGAGAGAGAGGGAGAGAGAGAGAGGGAACCATGGTCACCTGCTGCCTCCAGTGAAGGAAGAAGGGAGAGCGAGTGAAAGACTGGCGGAGAAAATCCTCACCGTCGCATGGGGGCCATGAGCGGCGCGGACACGGCGGCCACCAAACTGTTGAACTTAACCCAACGGTGAGAGGAGGACAGCCGTGCCTTTACATTTATTACTCAAAACATGCTTCAGAGAACTGGCTGATTTCTTAGCGTGTATTAATGCTGCTATCTTACTGCAGTACACCTGTCTCTAGTGCTGAAGTAGGGCAGACTGTAGGCATTAGAGTCATTTATCCTGCTACACTGTTACACTGTTATCCTGCTACATTGTTATTCAGCTACACTTTTATCCTGCTACACTTTTACTGTTATCCTGCTACACTGTTACCCTGCTACACTTTTATCCTGCTACACTTTTACTGTTATCCTGCTACACTGTTACACTGTTATCCTGCTACACTGTTACCCTGCTACACTTTTATCCTGCTACACTTTTACTGTTATCCTGCTACACTGTTACACTGTTATCCTGCTACATTGTTATTCAGCTACACTTTTATCCTGCTACACTGTTACACTGTTATCCTGCTACACTGTTATTCAGCTACACTTTTATCCTGCTACACTTTTACTTTTATCCTGCTACACTGTTACCCTGCTACACTGTTTCCCTGCTACACTTTTACGCTGTTACCCTGTTACACTGCTACACTGTTACCCTGCTACACTTTTACACTGTTACCCTGCTACACTGTTACCCTGCTACACTTTTACACGGTTACCCTGCTACACTGTTACCCTGCTACACCGTTACCCTGCTACACTTTTACACTGTTACCCTGCTACACTGTTACCCTGCTATCCTGCTACACCGTTACCCTGCTACACTTTTACACTGTTACCCTGCTACACTGTTACCCTGCTACACTTTTATACTGTTATCCTGCTACACTGTTACCCTGCTACACTGTTACCCTGCTACACTTTTACACTTTTAACCTGCTACACTTTTACACTGTTATCTTGCTACACTGTTACCCTGCTACATTGCTACACTGTTACCCTGCTACACTGCTACACTGTTATCCTGCTACACTGTTATCCTGCTACACTATTACACTTTAACCCGGTTATGCTGCTTCACTCATACACTACCACACTATTACATTGGTACCCTGCTACACTGTTACACTGCTTCACTGCTACACTACCACTTGTATTACACTGGTACCCTGCTACAGTGTTACACTGTTATACAGTTACCCTGCTACACTGTTATCCCACTACACTGTTTCACTATTACACTTTTACATTGTTGCACTGCTTCACTGTTATCCTGCTACACTGTTTCACTATTATACTTTTACACTGTTATCCTGCTTCACTGCTACACTGCCACTCGTATTACACTGGTACCCTGCTACAATGTTACACTGCTACACGGTTACCCTGCTACACTGTTACACTTTTGAACTGTTACCCTGCTACACTGTTACACTGCTACTCAATTACACTGCTACCCTGCTACAGTGTAGCACTGTTACAACATTACCCTGCTTCACTTTTGCACTGCTACACTGCTACAGTATTAGTGTTACACTGCTCCACTGTTAGCCTGCTACACTGTTCACTGCTACTCTGCTACACTGTTAGACATTTGCACAGTTACACTGTTACACTGATCCTGCTTCACTGCTACCCTGCTACATTATTACACTGCTTCACTGTTACCCTGCTACACTGTTACATTGCTACAAGGCAGCACTGTTACACTTTGACACTGCAACACTTTTACACATTTACACTGTTACCCTGCTACAATGCTGTACTGTTATATTGCTACAAAGATACACTGTAACCCTGTTTCATTGCTACACTGTTATCTTGCTACACTCACCCTGCTGCACTTTTACATTGCTGCCAGGCTACAGTGTCGCGCCCTGCTCCGTGCTTTTGGCTGTTTGTTTTGTGTTATAACGCCTTAAAGCAGAGCCTAGATGATGTCATGAGTAGGCTATATATATATATATATATATATATATATATATATATATATACAACAATATATATTCTTTCCTAAAACCTCTCCTTGTGGAATATGTAACTTGTGTAAGGTTTAAAACAGGGTTTTTGAAATGCACTTAAATACCCAGGTGTGTAGCATGTAGTATGAAGGCAGAACATGGAAAAAGTGTTAATTATTCATGTTAGTCTACTGAAAGGAAGGGGGAAAAAACCCCCAACACAAGCATCAGGAACAGTGCACACTCACACGCACGCACACACACACACACACACACACACACACACACACAGCGCGTGCATTTGAGGCTTATTTCGAGACGTATTTAAATTCCAGTGTACACCTGGCATTACGGTAACAGGAGAAGCCGCATAAATAAGTGCGCGAGAAGAAACGCTGCAGCTGATTAAACTGGCTGTTACTGCTTGGGACCGCAGGTTCCTGTACAGTCCTCTGTACAGTTTCTGCTCAAACTACAGTGGTGCTTCCTGAAGCCTCCATGTGCTGACGACATTCATCCACTCATTCTCACAGCTGAATGATGTATTTCTAGATTTTTAGTACATATCATACAGGACCTGTTTGATTCACTGTCTCGAGATAGTTGTTTTTATACTGTACCACCACCTAAGAAATAAAAAAGATAGTAAAATGATATTTTTATGGTTTATGTATTTGTGTATTTTTATTTTTTTAATCACGATGGAGAGATTCCAGAGTTGGGGTAAAACTGAACAGAAGCATAATGAAAAGATGGATAGATGGATAGATAGATGACTTTATTAATCCCCTGGAGGGAAATTTGGTTGTCATAGCAGCAGGATAAACATTCATTCATTCATTCATTTCCTGAACCGCTACTAATTCAGGTCGCGGGGAGGCTGGCGCCCATCTCAGCCGACTCTGGGCATCTCGCCAGGCCATCGCAGGGCAGAAACACGCTGACGGCAGTCCAATGGCCTACTCTTTACGAACGACAGCAATGGTTCTTTTACATTCCTCTCACCACAGACAGTTAGCTGCCCTGGGGGGACAGCAGTGACAACTCGGTCATAGTGGGGCTTGACCCCCTGACCTTTGGATCAGTAATCCAGCACCTTAACCACCGAGTCACCACTGCCTCCCAAGATAAACATATAAGGTGCAATCTAAAAGGCGATGAAAATAAAAGTACATACATGCATGTAAACGTACGTACAGGAGCAATAGAAATGCACAAAACAAACAAAACACTGAGGTACTATAAGTGGCAGAGGTCCAGAGCACATATCAAGCACCAATCCATCAATACAGGACAATTAGTAAACAAATCTACACTATTATAAGTAACATAACTAATGTAGGATGGTGTAGCTGTGATTCAGTAAAATAAAGTAGTGTGGATATGTGTGTGTATGAAAAGTATGAAAAGAAATCGAATAAATTAGCGTTTATGATGTAATATATAATATGGTGCTATGTGGAAGAATAGTAGAATTAGTTCCAAATTCTTGTTACATGTTAACCAGGTGTGCAGTACAGATCTGCAAGGAACTATTCAGTCTAGGAAAGCAAAATTAAAAAAAAAGATTTTTATAGTTTTATATTTAAATATTTTACCCACGACGCTGAGGTAGGTAATGTAATCCGTGCTTTGACTCGACTAATAGCTCTGAGACTCTGTGTAGCTAATGGCGTCTGGTCTGGGCTGCTCAGTGTACTCATTTAAACACAAAAGTAAACAGCGCTCAGTAAAGATGTTTACAAAAAAAATGTAAAAATCCACAGTGAAACAATATATATATATATATATATATATATATATATATTTATGGGCCATATACTGTGTATTACTATATACAGTAACGGTAAGGACGCTTTCTAAAGAAAGACAGCATTTTATGCATTAAGTTGAAAACAATGACCTTACATGGAATGCACATAGACTGAATATAACTGACCAAAACTTTCACATACAATCACAGGGAGAGGACACACCTTCATTTTGGTCATTTCTACCATTGGTAACGGTAAGGACATTTTGCACTTTAGTAGAAAACATTTTCTATGGAAAGGATATATGTATATGTGTATGTATATATATATATATATATATAGAATATATGTATAGAAATATATCAAAAAGCTCACAAATAATGAAATTCATATGCTTTCTTTAGTTAGTGTTTTCAACTTAATGCATAAAAGGCTGTCTTTCTTTAGAAAATGTCCTTACCGCTACTGTGTTTTCTGAAAATGGCCCATATATATATATATATATATGAATCAGGACACGGAGGCAGATGAGATGGACTCTTTGCTTTTTGTCTGCATTAACGCTCCATGTCATCCCATGATGCGCTTTTTCTGTAGCATCCTGGGGAAGCTGGAGCCAATCCCAGCCAACTCTGCATGAAGGCTGGGTACATCCTCAATGGCGTCTGTTCAGAAACAAAAGTAAAGCAATGACATGAATGTACAATGTAACATGCAACATGACCGTGTACTCTGAAAATATTTTAAATGAGTAATAAAACAATTATAGAATTTGTCTTTCGTATGCTATGGAGAATTGTTCGTTATCAAGCTTGGGCCTTGGCGGATAACAACCCGCAGACTCAGGAGGATGCTTGAGTCAATTAAAAATGCGAAAATGAAAATAAAAACACGGATGGACGTCAGTAATATCCATAGCTACCTGAGTAGGATACTCATAAGATCCTAAAGCCATACAGATTTCATTCATTCATTCATCTTCTGAACCGCTTAATCCTAATTAGGGTCGCAGGAAGGCTGGCGCCCATCTCAGCCGACTCTGGGCGAGGGCGGGGTACACCCTGGACAGCT
>JAQMYF010000005.1:23992395-24002395 GCA_030014195.1 Neosilurus mollespiculum | reverse complement strand
TATTTAATCAGTCGATGCAAGGTTTCCCTACACATCAGGCAGCCCTGCCTGGGCCTCTTTCAAGCTCCCCTGGTCATTTTAAAGGGACAATAACTTGGCTGACAAGCAAATGAAAACCGTGGTGGACTGGCGGCTGAATCTGGATACGTGAACATGCATTGCGGCTTAATACTCCTTTAGCAGCTATTTACATTCATAGAAGAATTAGATTACAGAGTAAAGCATGAGGGTGGTATGTGTGTGTGTGTGTGTGTGTGTGTGTGTGTGTGTTGGGGATGGTAAAGGGGCTTTGCATGATTGAGCTGCATGCATCGACCCATAGTCTTACTGAGGAACAATTTATTGAAGAGAATGCATGTGTGTGTGTGTGTGTGTGTGTGTGTGTGTGTGTGTGTGTATACACATGCTTCCAGTTCATTAGTATGCGGAATGCAGTGGCAGTTCTACATCATTTTAAGTGTTGGCCAGGCATGTGGGGGGTTTAAGGAGTCTTTCTGTCATAGCTAAATATAAATCAGAGTGAAAGGGATTATTCTGGTTTCATATATTACATTCATGTAAATACTGTTTAATTGACTTAAAATGAAAAACGAAGCACCAAGAGGGTCCTGGGCTCATTTCCCAGTTTGGAGTTTGCATGTTCTCCCCTGTGCTTGCCTGGGTTCCCTCCGGGTAATAAGGTTTCCTCCCACAGTCCAAACGCATGCACGTTAGGTTGTTCCAAATTGCCTCTAGGTGTGGTCGTGAGTGTTATGAGGAATATTATAGGAAATATAAATAAATATTCTAATATTCTAAGGTGTACTGTATATTTAGTTACATCATAGTGTGTGAAAGGAATTAAGAAAGAATTTTTTTGAAGTGGCTTTAAAAAAACTAATTGGTTCCCTTGAGTTGTATTGAAACCTGACATGAACAGAACAGTATATTCGGAAAAAATAAATAAATAGTTTTGTAGATATCCATAGAGTCATGACTCATACTGTACATGTCCAGGTTGCTCTTTAGTGCACATACATACATACATACATACTGTGACAGATGGTACTGCCTCACACCAGCAGCTAGTTAGCAGCACACATGATGCACATGTCGTAATGCTTACATATCTTCCCATATGTCATTATCATTCCACGCCGTATCTTGTGTCTTTAAAAAAACAACAACGTGGCGTTAATATATGTGCTTGCGCTCATTCTCAAGAGTCAGTGTGTCACATCGTCCGCCCGCTCCAGCGCGCAACCTGACACAGTGCCCTGTCACCTGATTACTGACATGCCTGCACACCTGTTCCTCGTCCCCCCTAATCACATACACTATATATAGGACTCTATTTCGAATTCTCATTGAAGTATTGTATTCGTGACCTACTCAGCGTTTGTACCTGGTTCGATTTCTTTGTGTATTGATGCGTTTCTCCTGGATTCTAAGTATTTGCCTGTGCTTTCAATATCCTGATTTTGTACCTGTTACCTTGGCGTAGTGGTTAGCACATCCACCTTACAGCAAGACGGTGCTGGGTTCAAGTCCTGGGTTCAGCGGAGTAGAGCTTGCGTGTCCTCTCCGTGCTTTTCTCCAGGTACCCCAGTTTCCTCACACAGTCCAAAGACATGCACATTAGGCTGCTCCATATCGAACCTAGGTGTGTGTGTGAATGGTTGTGTGTGTTTGCCCTGCAGTGGACTGGTGAGCTGTTCAGGGTGTTCTCCAGCCACCCTGCCCCCCTAGTAAAGGATTAAGCAAATAAGTAAATTACTTTTACCTGCACTCGGATCCCATCATCGCTCAGCAGCTACAAAATGTTCACATACTTTTCTTAAAATGGCAAACAAACTAACTAAAAAATGATTAAAAAAATCAAATCCAGGTGATAGACCAAAAAAAGAACAAACTGAAATGCTTTTGGGGAAAAAGAAGGTATAAACATACAATGACTTGGTTACACAAGTGTCTACATTCTTTCAGAATGGGGCATGCAACTGTGCTCCAAATTAAACAATCACATAAAAAGATTCAAAGAATTCAAGGAAAGTATTAGACGCACAATGGAACATCATGAAAGGCGTCATTTGCTAAAGTTGACAGAAAGACAAAAAGGATCAGGGTAGCTGTTAAGACTACAGCAACATTAAAGGAACGGCAAGATATTTCCGGCAAGAGCTGCTCACACACTGCATCTGACAACAGTCTCGTATTCCTTACATGTCTGGGCTGCGAGGTGTGGTGGCTAGACAGAAGCTCATTCTGATGGAATAAACACCCAAGTCTGCCTCAATAACCAAAAACCCCCATGTGGCATCATGTAATATTGTCTGAAGTGATCAAGATACAATTTCTGTGCATAGATGTGAAAGATATGTTTTAAAAGGTAAAAAAATAACCCACGTATGGCTACGCTGCTCTATAGCCTTTACACTGTAACGAATTGAAGAACGAATGAACGAATTGCAAAAGAAATACACACAGAATTCCTGATGAATTAATACCCGAGGGCTGGACACTAACAAACCAGAGCAAATAACAAGGTGATTCGTGAATAGAAATTGATCACATCACATTTGTACGCAGGTATCAAACTACTGGGCACTGACTAAACCATTTCTTCCTCGTCGTATTCTGTGAGTTCTGAAGATGTCTAAAAAATGAAGGAAGAAGCAGATGCCCCGGAAGAAGCAGCCTTCATCCAGGCAAGCATGCAAGGCTCCATCTCAACCACCCACACCTTCACCTGAAGATGCTGCTGCGTCCCAAGAAGCCTCAAGGTCCAGGCCTCCCAGTCCCAAGTTTTCACAGAAACGTCTCCCCCAGTCTATATAATGTCTCAACTGCCTCCACCTTCTCAACGGTACCAGCAGGGCCATGAAGAAAGAATTCAAGCTCCGTAGTGTAGATGATGAGCAAGACGTTTAGAAATTAACTTGCTTGCGGTGGACAAATGAGGCCGGACCGGTAACTAGCCGCAATCTTACTTCAGACAAACAAGACGTTCCCATAGCACATCCAGAGCTTTCTCGCTGCGCACGGGCTGCTCGCTGGCCTTCATAGGAAATTTGTATGCATGCACAGAAATTTCTGATGATTAGCACAAAAAACAACGTACAAGAACTTATGAAAACAAATAAAAATGGAACCAAAACGAACTTCAGCGTATAGCAGCAAATGGCAAAAATTGTCTATACACTGGCATATGCTGGGCTAATTCGTAGCGGTGTGAAGACCGCATTAGAAATTTCTCATGAACAAAAATTCAGCAGCACTGGAATAATATCCGGTTTTACGAAGAGTTTTCGCACCAAGACTGTGTTTGGACAGGGTGGCCACTCAAGCAAATGAAGAGCTTTCGTTCACAAGATCAACAGGACAGACAAACACCTCACCGTTCCTAATGAATGTGAGGGACAGCTAAACGTTATACACTATAAAGGTGTCTACCCTCGAGTGCCTTGTGACCACACTTCAGTTGGGGTGTATCTTAAGGAATCTTTTCAGTTCAAGAGGAGTAGGGATATTGAAAATCACTTTTCCCAGCTAGAACACCTGTGGATAGAATTACAAGGAACCACCGCTCTCGTCTGCCACTCTAAACGCCAAATGAATTACCTTAACTGGCTGCAGTGCTTTGGAACTTTTCTCCTGTTCACTGAGATGAGATAATCATAAGAACTGGGGACTTTTATGTCGACCTCTTTAAGCTGGATAGGTTTTCAGTTAAGTGATATACTGACATCCTGAGCTGCTTCAATTTTCACCAGCTTATAACCGAGCCCACCGGCACTACAAAATCTTTTGTTATACCGATTGATCACGTTATGTGCCGTACGTTATAGTCAGTGTGCGTGTATCATGATATGCACCAAGATATTAGATTCTACGCCATGAAAAGTACTTCAGAACCACCCCAGGAGAAAAACTAAGTTAACAAGGTCACCTGCGCCTTGGATGAACGACCCAGCAAAAACGACCCGTCTCCAACGAAAATGCAGCGCATTATGATTCAGAAAAACCGAGCAAGTGAAACAGCGTGGGAGGCCTATCTTCACACTCTGAACAAGCTAAAAAGAGGCATTAAAAAAATCAAAGCAGCGTTTCACCATCACTGCTCTGTCTTCCAAGAGATCTTCTAATGTTTGGGAAATCATCCACCACGCACTCAAACCAAACCCCCAGCCACTGCATGTGAAACCTGATGAGCTGAAGTCCGCTTCGACAGCAGAAAGGGTCACAGCTGCAGCACCACCTACTACAAAAGCCCTTCTTGACTTAATGAGAACATGCATCAGGATGAGGGCACCCTTTTTGTCATTCAGCAAGTCTGTTTAAAGCAAGTTTTGAATAAAATCAAAGCCCTGAGATCTGACTGTTCGTGTGGCCCATAAAATCATAAAGCTCGCTGCAGGCTACATCGAGCCTCCCCTCACTCATAAGGGTAACCCCCCCCACCACCCAAAAAAACCCTCCCACCTTTCAAAGGTAAAAACTGTTGAGAATAAGCAAATTATTATTTTGCACAAATGAAACTTCATTGCCCTGCGATGGCCTGACGAGCTGTCCGGGATGTACTCTGCCCTCGCCCAGAGTCAGCTGAGATGGGCGCCAGCCTCCCCGCGTCCCTATTTAGGATTAAGAGGTTCAGAAAAAGAATGAATGAATGACACTTCATTTAGTACTGTTTTATATATCATGTTGTAAAGAGCCAAATGGTGGCCGTCGTTGTTTGTACACACTTGGAGGCGATTTCTAAAGGCTGGCATGACTTGACGGGTTGTGTTGGGTGGAACAGCGGCTGTCTTTTGCTGAATGGCATTCTTAAGGGCTTCAAGAGTTTGGGATATACACACTTGTGATTTATGTTTGCCGTCCCAAGGAAAAATACGTGAGGTGAGGTCAGGGGAGCAGGCCGGCCTCCCAACATCACCCGACTGGGAAACATTCCCCAGAGCACTTCCAATCATCAAGTAATGATCTCATGTCTCTTATGTATTAAGCCTCCTTGTACTCCAGTTACTGGCTGGGCAATCTACAGATTGAGCGCCACATCCCAGTCCGACCCCTAAGATCTTTGGATACCCCACTGTTAACTCTTTCAGGGAAAGGAAAGGAAAGGAAAGGGAACATTTCAGCATTTGTGCACCGGGCTTTTTTAACAGTATGTTCAAGGATATCAGGAACATTCAGAACTTTTCTCGAGAAATGTAAAGCTTATTTCACAACTACTGCTCAGAAAAGGTTGGAGCATCAACTTGACTTAAGGAATATATGTATCATATATTCATATATAGTATGAATATTATATTCTGGTGTTGGACGGTGAGGGTTGACCTGTAGACGCACTAGCAGTTGTTCCAGATGTCTCTGCTCTGCTTTCATTGCTGTTCCAGTTCAGGTTCTTAGAGGATCCAGAGTTATGAAGTTTGCCTTTAGTTTGGCTTATTTTTCAAAGTACTGTAATTAGTCAATTGTTTTTAACCAAATTTTAACCATGGCAGAAAGGTCCACTGCCTTCAGACTGTATGCCGGGCCCAGACCCCTAGGGTCATGGTTTGCGAACTATTTTATATGGCGCCACCCGTGTACGGGGCTTCTCCCAGAAGCAGTATTTTTATTTGGGGAAAGATATTTTGCCTTGTTGACATTTTAGTGCCTACAGCTTGTGAAAAGTAATTTTTAAGGATTTTTCAAGAGACCCCACATAAATTTGCATTTGCGCCTTTCAGGGGTCTGAAGTGTGAATTAAGGGATTTCACCTCTTAGCACAATAATGACCCAAAGCCCAAAGTCAACAAAGGAACAGATGAAATTGATCAGTGTTTTGGAATGGCTCAGTCAGAGCCTAGATCTAAATCCCATCAAAAACCTGTGGAGTGACTTGAAAAGGGCTGTGCACAGGAAATCCCCTTCCACATATCAATTTTGGTAGAACAGAAGTATTTTTGTAAGGATGAGTGACTTTTGAGTTTATGTTGGTAAAATATTTGATGCGATTTATCTTGGTGACATGACAAATGGGGAGGTGGTGGTCCAGTGGTTAAGGTTTTGGATTAGGTGTTGGGAGGGTGGCAGTTCAAATCTATCATCTGTCGAAGCTTTCATGGCTTGGATCTTGAGTAAGACGTTTAACCTTTACGTTTTATGCTTTTTGACTCTTATTTCACTCTATGAAGAAGTATCAGGCACATGATGAAAACAATTCAAAACAAAGAAAAAGTGAACAGTTGCAGCTATTAAGGCCAGTTACTATGTGTGTACATTGTGTTTGTCCAAAAAGGGGGCATCCGTGGCCTAATGTTAGAGAAGCTGCTTTGGGACTGCAAGGTCGCTGGTTCGATTCCCAAACCCAGCAGGAAGAATGTGTGGTGAAGGGCACGAATACCTTCAAAATTCAGGGCTGAAGTGCCCATGACAAGGCACCTAATCCCCAACTGCACTCCGGGCACCTCGATGTGTGGCAGCCTTCTACTCCAAGTGTGTGTGCTCACTGTTTATGTGTGTGTGTGTAATATCACACCAAATCATGACTCAGACACGTTTCCAGGTTTATTTATCAGCAAAGACAGTTTTCCTTTTACTGGTTCAGCTGTCAGAAAAGTCAGCGATGTTTAAACTGCCATGCAGGCTGGAGCTCACGTCTGTATTTTAACATTAATTTTCCAAGGGCAAGGTGGATGTTGCTGAATAGAAATATTCAATTTAATTCAGTGATATCTACAGAGCCTATGGTGAATAACTGTTTTAGTACAAACTACACAAGAACATACAAGTAAAATTAAAGATTTTTATACAATATATTTGGGGATAAATCAAATCAAGCCATTGGCTACTTTCTTAATTAACTCTCTTAATTAAATGCATGATGATCTAGAAATCCTGTGATGGCCTGGCGAGCTGTCCTGGGTGTACTCTGCCCTCGCCCAGAGTCGGCTGAGATGGGCGCCAGCCTCCCCGCGACCCTAATTAGGAATAAGCGGTTCAGAAAATGAATGAATGAATGATTTAGAAATCCTTAACCAATCACCTTCCCAGCGATCAATTTCAGTCGAAGTTTCAGCCATTTAATTTCAAATCTTCACCAAATATTACATAAAATCTACAGCCCCGAACAAAATAATCAATAAACTCATTTGTGTGAAACTCTTCCCAGCTCATTTGAATTTATGGCCTCCAGGGCAGAATAAATGATTATCTTACCATGACGGTGGTAGTGGTGTATTTCTAGTAACATGGTCTTTCATTTAATCCTAATTTCTTTCTGTTTAACCCCACAAACCAGCCACAATTTCACAGTAGAGACCTGAACACCGAACCTGATCCTTCATAACTGTGCTTTGCTTACTGATCAGTAACCCAGAAAACCAAGCATGTGGTTCAGACTGAAAAAAAAATAATAATAATCACGCCGCTTTTCTCTGCACACAGAACAACCTTGTTTATTTTTTTGATCTGAACGTTTCAGTAGCATGGAGCTGGGGTAATCAAATAGTTTTAAAGGTCCACTTTCCACTGAGTCGAAAGGGCTAGAAAAAGGCAGGTCAATCAAACAAAGTCCTATCAAGGACAGAATTATGTTGCCACTCTTCCCAGTTCCCCCAGTGATAACCTTTTTTTTTATTGGAATTGAAACAATGGAAAAATGAATAGAATTTTTTAGCATAAATACTTAGCAAACTAGCTAGTTAACACCGATGACAATATACTGCTTGATAAGATAAATAGCCATGTACCGATGCACTGTTCTAATGTGATTGGACCTGATAAGGACTCCTGAACATGTAACTGAGGTGTTATGAGAATGAAACCGTGCAGGATTTTTTTTTATTGTGTGAGCTATTTGAAATGATTGCGTTAAATTAGCGTGCGGTTTTAGGTCTCGGGCCGGATTAAATTGGTATTTGAGTCTGGATGTGGACCTGATTAAGTACCATTGGCATGAAGTACTTTTTTGCAAACAAAGAGTTTTCCAGTGTTTCTGATTTTTCTGTACAGCATGGCTTAAATGTTTAGAACATCTGACCAATGATTAGGCCACCGCGGTGGCGTAGTGCTTAGCACGTCCTCCTTATAGCAAAAAAGTTCCGGGTTCGAGTCCTGGGCTCAGCGAGGGTGTTTCTGTGTGAAGTTTGCCTGTTCTCCTTGTGTTTGTGTGGCTTTCCTCTGGGTAGTCCGGTTTTCTCCCTCAGTCCAAAGACATGTACATTAGGCTAATCGGCATTTCCAAATTGCTCCTAGTGTAAATGGTTGTGCGTGTTGGCCCTGCAGTGCTTTGTTGGTCTGTTCAGGGTCGCCTTTGCCCAGCGTCGACTCCAGCCTCCCCGCGACCCTGATCAGCTAATGCTGCAATAATCTGAAAAAACAAACAAACAAACAAAAGCTTTATTGATTTCTTTTTTTTTTTTTTTTGATAGAATATGGACTACACACCAGGAACCTGGAGGAGAACTGATGTCCATCTGGAGAACCCAGAGTACCATACCAGATGGTTCTTCAAGTACTTCCTGGGAAAAGGTGGGAGTTACGCATCCAACAGCGATGGAGTGTTTCCGCTGCACGTCATCATTCCTCAGTGATTCAGATTGTTTATTATTCACCGATGTGACTAATTTTATACGACGACAATTAACACTACATTAGCATACACATTACATAGAATAATATTCTACAAGGCTTTAATAAAAGATACCTTGTTTCGTTGCTTCATAAAAGCCGTAACAGTATACACATATACGCATTTCTGACACCTGTGAGTTCTGCAGTCGAACCACAAACACTCGTGCACACGCAAGCGAATTTAGGACAAATGAAAGGTTTGTTAAGCGTGCTGTGTTTAATCACCTTGTTTAATAAGTACAGTGTGTGAGAGCCCTCATTCTAGCATCAGTATTTTCATCCATCTAAATCTCTACACACATGCACATACACTGTTCCCCACAGTGCACACACACACACACACACACACACACACTACCACTGCATGCCCAGAAAGCAGATGCCTGCATTATGTCTTCTTAATTCGTTTAAATCAGTACACGTTCTTTTCCGAGAGGGGGAGGGAGGAAGAGAGCTAGGGGAGAGAGACTGCATATGTGACACAGGAAGGGTGGGGACAGTGGACCAGAACAGATCCCCGTCCTGTAAATGACATTTCAGGCTTTAATCATTTATTTTCTGTCTCCTGACCACCACTCCCACTCTGCTTTTCTCCCAACTAGCTTTTGGCAAGTATTCACGCGTTTCCAAATGCATATACATATAGTGTATATACACACACACACACACACACACACACACAGTACATATATAATGCGTAAAACACATTACCATCTTTACTGATCTCATGATTCGTTTATGATTATCCTGTCAACAATTTTGATTTGATTGGTTATCATTATGCATCATGATATGCTTCCTCCCCAAGGTTGTATTTCATTTTTTTTTATCTTTTAGAATACATCAATCAATCATTTTTTATAATTTAGAATACATCAGTGTCCTTACTTCATTATAAATATATATATATCAAAGCCTTTAGCTTTGATCTCAGCTTGTAATCTCCATGCCGTTGTTTCAATAAACTTAAGCAATGTAACAAGGGCAGTGTGTGTGTGTGTGTGTGTGTGTGTGTGTGTGTGTGTGTGTTTCATTCATTTTCTTATCCGCTTCATCTTAATTAGGGCTGTGGGGAGGCTGGCTCCCATCACAGCTGACACTGGGCAAAGGCAAGGTACACCCTGAACAATTAGATAGATAGATAGACTCACGGTGCTCAAGGAAGCCTCTCTTCTCCGTCTGATTGACGATTTAAACAGCGTCACAACACGGGTTATTATGTTCCAGCCAATTACAAGACCCCAAGATACTTAAACTCCTCCACTTGGAGCAGGACCTCATTCCAGACCCGGAGGGGGCAGTTCCACCTTTGTGTGTGTATGTATATATGTCATGTCATGTCATTTTCTGAACCGCTTAATCCTAATTAGGGTCGCGGGGAGGCTGGCGCCCATCTCAG
>JAQMYF010000005.1:23961970-23972786 GCA_030014195.1 Neosilurus mollespiculum | reverse complement strand
CTGAGATGGGCGCCAGCCTCCCCGCGACCCTAAGTAGGAATAAGCGGTTCAGAAGATGAATGAATGAATGAATGAAAGTCAGGACACAGTGCATTGCAGTTTGCTGTGTATGGGGCTGCGGACCAGTCAGGTGGTGTTAATGATATGGCTGATCAGTCTATGTATGTTTTCTTAAGACGTCAACATGTATAAAGGGAGCATAAACCGTGAATAAGTGTTTTGGCTTGGAAAGTATTAACAGGTCTGTGCCACATATTGAAAAAAATCAATTCAGCTATCTGTAATGAGGAACCCGCTGTGCCTTGATTTATAGCCTGGCTGTACAGGACTCAAAATATGACAGTAGTGTCTCTTCAAATTAACATAAAAAACCCAGTATATTGCAAAATTAATACAAGGCAAATGGTATAACCTCTCTCTGGTTTCTCCTATCAGTGAGTCATATGAGCTGTTGCTTATATTTCAGGGAAAGACGCCCGTCTCTATGTGTACAAGCTCAGTGCTCTCAAGCGAGGGATAGAGGATCGGCAACTTGTACGCACCAAATGCGATAGCAGAGAGAACAAACTGGAGAAAACGAAAGGTATATGTATGGAAAATATGCCTGTGCTGTGTATAAATGTTGATTGTAAGGATTCATTTATGAATCTTAGTGGTCAGACTATTTTTTCATTTATTATCATATTACCTCACCTCGTGTCAGAGGCACCCAGGATGCTAACATCTAAAAGATGAGTTGAGTTGACGTATCCTGCAGGTCAAGGGTCTGTTAAATTAATGTAGACATCATTTAACACCAGTTTGCAGTATGCATTTAAACTATTCACAGCATTAATTACAAAAGTTTTTATTATCATGGCCGCTTGTATTTGTCATCACTACGTAAGTGTGTTTTATATGATGGCAAGTGTGGAGATGACCAGACATGACAAATTTCTAAAACGCTGTGGTTTGTCTGTTGGAAACGTCTAACCAAAATGCCATATTTCTTCCTTGTTTGTGTTGGTTCTGTCACTTTAGGTTGCCACCTATATTCCATAAACACACACCATGGAGTGGAGCTACGCATTGTGGCAGCAATTAGGAACAAACTCCTTCTTATAACAAGAAAACACCCACGCCTCGACTGCCTCAGCTGCGTCAGCACAAGCATGGCGACAAGTGACTCCCCAGTTGAGGAGTTCCAGTACATCCGGGTAGGAGACCATGAGAGTTTATAGTAATAAAGTTTGTTTAGGTAGGATATCATGCATTTTTAGTGCTAGATACTGTGGTCCAATGACCACTAGATAGCGAAATGTAGAGGTAATAATAATAACCTTTTGGTGCACATGCACAATGCATAGACGAGGGGTGTCAAACTGTTTCACCGAGGGCCCCATTACTAAATATAAAGGTGATCGAGGGCCAAATAATCACTAAACATCTATTCAAAAGGGCAACCATGAAATCTGACCACGCTTAGCAGCGACAAGCTAGCATGCAATCCTTCTTGAGTCATGGATGACTAGTTTTTTACTTGAAATAGGCTGCTGCCACCTAGTGGAAGGATGATGAATTAGATTTCATGGTAATGGGTGCTGCAAACAATACATTCATTCATTTTCTAAGCTGTTTAATCCTAATTAGTGTCGCGGGGAGGCAGGCGCCCATCTCAGCCGACTCTGGATGAAGGCAGGGTACACCCTGAACAGCTCGCCAGACCATTGCAGGACCAACACACACACACACACACATACACACAACCATACACTCTCACACCTAGGGCTGATTTGGAACAGCCAATTTGCCTACTGTCTATGTTTTTGGGCTGTGGGAGGAAACCGGAGTACCTGGAGGAAACCCACGCTAGCATGGGGGGAACATGCAAACTCCGCACAGAAACGCCCGAGCCTAGGAATCGAACCCAGGCCTTCGTGCTGTGAGGCAGACGTGCTAAACACTGTGCCACGGAGCTGCCCTCAAAGAATACATGATAATCATCTTGCTTTGATTGCCACGGGCCTTGAGTTTGACACCGGTGGTAAACACCTTTCAAAGAAGCTAGTAACATGAGGTCTATTACTTCAATTAAACACCATTTCCATTCAGCCATTCTTACCTGAAAAGAGTTCTTGCCAGGTTGGTGCTGCCTCTGAGATCAGCTATGAGATCAGCTTCGTGTTATATGATTCGAGCACTGACCATATGGCATATCATGAAAGAATGAGGGGGTTCTTTATGTGGAGGAGGATTCAGCCCCACAGCTGCGTATTAGTGGAAGTCTAGCAAACTTCACAGGCTAAACTGAGAACAGTGTTTGCCAGTGGAGAACCACTCAACTTAAGCAGTATGTTGCCACAGGCTTGGAAGGGGAATCCAATTATGGTTACAGTATTGCATGTCAGTGGAATCCAGCTAACATTTCAAGCTCAGTAACATGAGGCAGAAGGGGGATGTGATATGAATAGTTGTAGGAGACCGAACTGAACTATTGACTGTTAATATCTAACAACGACAACTTGTGACTCAGACATTGGTAGCCAGATCCTCCATGTATATGCACTTTGTATTGTACTGTACCGTAGGAAACCACTGTCCTTGTTTCTGTCTATGTGTCTCACAGGAGATCTGCTTATGTGATTCTCCGGTTGTCATGGCACTGGTCGATGGGCCAACAGGGGAAAATGATCACATGATCTGCGTGGCATACAAACACCAGTTTGACCTGATCAATGAGAGCACAGGGGACGCCTACAGACTGCACCATGTGGACTCCAACAGGGTAAGAACACACGTGTACGCATCACCATCATCATGTTTTCCCACTGGGCCTGAGGTCGGCCACGGGGGAGCGCCTGATCCAGGAAGCGCTGTTGGAGCAGGCGTGAAATTCTGATTTATGCATTAATGTTTTTTCAAGCTGGCATGTCACCTGTCACACTGCTGATCATTAATGTGTGTGTTTGCAGGTCAATTTTGTGGCAGCTATAGATGTGTATGAAGACGGCGAGGCTGGGTTACTGCTCTGCTATAACAGTCAGTATCTACTTCCATGATCATTTATTACAACAATAATGCATCAAACTCCAAATAAGAAAACCTTGTGATGAACATATTTTACATGTAAAGGACCACACTGCTTGACGAGTTAACAAGATTGACTGTTTGTTATGCACATAGTAACAGTTTTTTCTAATTATTTATTTGGATCATAGTGGTGTGGTGGTTAGCACGTCCACCTGACAGCATGAAGGTCCTGCGTTTGAGCCTGTGCCTGGCTAGGGCGTTGCTGTGTGGAGATTGAATGTTCTCCCTGTGCTTGCATGGGTTTCTCCAGGTTCTCCGGTTTCCTCCCACAGTCCAGAAACATGCACGTTAGGCTAATTGGATATTCTTGATTGCCCCTAGGTGTTGGTGCGAATGGTTGTGTGTCTATGTTTCCCTGTAACAGCCCTTGGAGCAGACCTTAAAATTGTTATATCCTTTCTGATACCTGCAAACTAACTGACGTTTGCTTGCAGACCTCTGCACCTATAAGAAGGTTTGTCCGTTTAATGGGGCCACACCCATGATTCAGCCCAACTCTTCTGACTTTCACTTCAGCTGGAATCAAATGCCTAATGGTATTGGTAAGTGAGTTTTACCTTTTTATTAGGTTGAATTTTTGATGATCTATGCTAACTATGTTTGTTTGCTGTACTTTTTGTGCAGAACTTTCTAGTAGGTTTATGTAGGCTTTTTATGTGCATGCATAGTGATTGGGATGAAGGACTGGCAATCTTTTGGTATATTCATTATGTAGTATATCTATTAACTTGTGATTCCTCAAGAATGAGGTTTATTTGCCATGCATTTATTATGCATGTCCTATAAAAGTTTTAACTTTTTAATATAAGATCACAGAGTTAAGACGATAAGAAATAAAAAGTGCATATATTTGTCTTGCAAAACATTAAAGAGGATAAGCTGTCAGGCGGAATGCAAATTTGTTTACTTTCTAATGCATGATCTCATCATCTTCTTGCATTATAGTGTGTGCATTTCCCTACATTCTGGCCTTCACCACTGACTCCATAGAGATCCGACTGGTGGTCAATGGAAACCTGGTTTACACTGCTGTGGTCCCAGAGCTTCATCTGATTGCCTCCAGGGTGAGTGTAGTACTGACGGACTACATGTCACTTAATGCATGTAGTCTAATTTGCAAAATTTTTTTACGTAGAGTTAATATAAAAACAAACAAACAAAAAAAACCCTAAAAAGTCTATAATCTCCCTGTGTGTCAGTGAACTGCATATCAGATGGCTCTGTGACGATCACTATTTCAGTAGTAGTATTTCATTCACCGCTTATTCTTAATTAGGGTCACGGGCAGGCTGGCGCCCATCCCACAGCTCGCCAGGCCATCGCAGGGCACGATCACTATATAATCTATATTTTTCTGTTTTATGTGTTCCTTTTAAAGTATGTGAAAAAACACAATTAGTGGATATTTAACAACGACTGCACTGATGATGACACACAAACTCAGATTTAAGGCAAAACAAAGACAGATCTATCACAAAAGCCACAAGTACTCATGGGTAACGCATATAAAACAGTACAGTTAACAGTCCAAAAGTAAACGCATCCCTGTGTTTAGCCCTGCCACATATGCATGTTTGTAGAATTATCAGAACCCTTTAATATATATATATATATATATATATATATATATATATAAAATATTGCTCATCTTGCAAGTGAAAAATATCTTGGATTGGACTATTAATAGAAAAAATTTGACTTTAAGATATTTTCACTTGGTTAGGTGTTAGATGTCCGGTGTTAATAGTATTAATAGATTGTTTATTGCATATATACAGTATATGTTTTATATATACAGTACCAGTCAAAAGATTGGACACACCTCCTATTTCAGTTAGAATGAGTGGGTGTGTGCAGATTTCTCACCTGTTATAGACAGTGTTCCCTCACCAGGTTCAAACAGAGAGATGATGATCAAAAGCAAATGTTAACATTCTCGTATTGCGTTCCTTTCTTCCTGCCTTTAGTCGGATATTTACTTCACATCATCAGCTCCAGTAAACTCTGCCTCCAACTGTAGCTCCAGAGACACCAGTTCCCAGAGTTCTCCTCAAACTCCTACAGGCTATGACATGCCCATCTTCCCCTCACCTCTTGGAGATGGTATGTCTAGTTTCATGTATTTGTTTCTTTTTTTAACCGAGAGCTGAATCATGGGAAAATCTTTCAATATGAATTTCCATGTGTGTTGTTCTTATTAATGGTTTCACATATTTGACAGTATGTCCTTTATGCATGCACCCATGTCTACATCGTGGTGATGAGTGTATGTGTGTGTTAATGGGTGTCTTTTGTTCTTTCTCAGTTTGAATAATGTGTGTGAGTTGGGTTGGTGTAATGCTTTTTTCCGTCCCCTGGTCCAGATTGTATTCGGATCCCCTACGGCACCAAGTTTTCCCTCTACATGTCTAAAGATTCTGAAGGTACTGAAGGGACTCCTGCTTCTGCCTGCATTACCCATAACGTCTCACTAACACACACCCCATAGAAGTGTGCAATGATCCTGTCTTCATTACTCACAGACACATGCCGACTGGGTTTTGAGCAGCTCTTTAGTACGCACAATGTGTCCAACCCTTCCTCGAGAGAGATTGATTGAGGTAGAGATAATTATTAAGGTGCTCAGTGACAAGGAAGGGTAACCTTTGGATAAAAGAGGGGCACATTGGACTTTGCATGACTAACATATTGTTTTGTTACCATGGATACGTTTGCAAATGCCCCTCTGTGCTGTCTGCCTCTTACTAACACACACACACAAAGACATACGACACAAACACAGCTCCAATCTAAATATGTTCAATCATACAGTTTAGAGAGGCATTGCGGGGCTGTTTCAAACCCCTCATCCTGGTACTTTTATCAGTCATCTGCTGCTGACATCTCTGCATCATGGTTAAAAAAACAACAACCTACCATTAACACACCACTATGTTTACTGTTCATCATTCAGTATCTGTTAACATTACTGGGAACTCATATAAGGTACATTACACAATATACCTGTTCCTGGTCCATGGTGCAGAAATACAAGAAGAATATGTTGTATATGTGTGATATATTGTGTACAACATATGTCTTCAGTTAGGGATAGGGTCAGTACATGACTGGTTTCCAAAGCAGAGACACACACTCACACACACACACACAGTCAGAGCTGAATGAAAATGTCTTAAAAGTATAACAATGAGAATGGTTATTGATTTTCATTAGAATTATAGTTCTATATAGATTATCATGTGTCAGATACATATGCATGTCTCTCCAGCCAGATTATTATTCATTATTATATATTATTTTTTTTTAATTAGTTTGTTTATTGGCAGAAAATTGGCAAAAAGTCCAAGCTTTTCAGTACTGACCTTGTCCTGTTTCATATTTGTATTGACCCTGTCTTGAATCTTTGGCAGAGGATAATTGCACCCATAGTGTCAGTAGTCAAAAAAGCTATTTGTACCTAAAGTGGATAGCCAATGTTCCTATTTACAACCTTGTGGATATGGTACCAGTCACACAGATCAAAGACTTGAGAAAAGACAAGAATATCTGCCATATCGTTATTCTCACTGGGTGCAACTAGACTCTCCTTTAATATTTTTTGATGTCCTTAGTTCTTATATCAGGAGGGATTCGTCTTCTCCTGTGAAGAAAATAGCAGTTATCCCACATGACCTTGGTATTTTCAGGTTCGATATATCATATTGGTAAAATAAATAGCAACTTAACTTCATCATAACATATTTTTGGTCTATTTGTTAAAATCAAATATAAACATATAAATTGGTATTTCTGATATTGTGAATTACAAAAAAGCTTTTAAATGTTTTTAGATCTGCTCAGCCTAAACGCTTGTACCACAAAACTGTTACCTCCAAAGAAAGATGTGTGCTTAGTTATTCTACTTACACAAACTACTTCCTTACTTACATAAACTACTTATTTACCTACTTACATACACAGACTTCGCACTAACTCACTTACTTACACAAACGTCTTACCTAGTTACTTACTCAAACTACTTACTTACCCACTTACTTACACAGACTTCTTACTAAGTTACTTACTCAAACTACTTACTTACCCACTTACTTACACAGACTTCTTACTAACTCACACAAACTTCTTACCTACTTACTTACACACACTACCTACTCACCAACTTTCTTACACAAACTACTTACTTACTCACTTATACAAACTTCTTACCTACTTACATAGACAAACTACTTACTCACTAACTTTCTTACACAAACTACTTACTCACACAAACTTCTTACGTACTTACTTACACAAACTACTTACTCACTTACACATACTTTTTACCTACTTACATAAACTACTTACCTACTTACTTACACAAACTACTTACTCACTCACACAAACTTTTTACCTACTTACATAAACTACTTACCTACTTACTTACACAAACTACTTACTCACTTACACAAACTATTTACCCACTCATTTACTTACACATACTTCTTACCTACTTACTTACACAAACTACTTACCTACTTACACAAACTACTTACTTACTCACTTACTTACTCAGACTACTTACCCACTCATTTACTTACACAAACTACTTACCTACTTACTTACACAAACTACTTACCCACTTACACAAACTTTTTACCTACTTACACAAATTACTTACTTACACAAACTTTTTACCTACTTACACAAACTACTTACCTACTTACTTACGCAAACTACTTACTCACTTACACAGACTACTTACCCACTCATTTACTTACACAAACTACTTACTCACTTGCACAAACGTCTTACCTACTTACTTACACAAACTACTTACTCACACAAATTTTTACCTACTTACACAAACTACTTACTCACTTACACAAACTACTTACCCACTCATTTACTTACACAAACTTCTTACCTACTTACGTATAGAAACTACTTACTTACACAAGCTTCTTACCTACTTACTTACACAAACTACTTACTTACTCACTTACTTACACAGACTACTTACTCGCTCATTTACTTACACAATCTTCTTACCTACTTACTTACTTTCACAATCTACTTATTTACTCACTCACTTGCACAAACTACTTACTTAGTTGCTCACTAGCTTACACAAACTATTACTTGCTCACTTACACAGACTTCTTACTGACTTATTTACACAAACTACTTAGTTACTCACTAACTTACACAAGATTATAGGAAGGTTGAGCTTGGTTGTCCTCCCAGAATTCCATGGGCGACTTATGTGGTAGCGCATGCATGGCAGTTTTTAGAGTTCACACAATCGTCGCCACCACTTTACATTCTGGAGTAAACGGGCCTGGAGAGATAAACAAAACGTGTACAAGTGGACTATATAGACTTGGATTAGCTGCCCTTCACAGCACTACACTTCTCGATGAGAACTTGTGGTTACTTACATATGTACACAAACCACTTACTTACGTACTTAGACAAACTACTTTGGAAATGGAAGGATTTGGACTGGTGTATTTAAAACCCATTTCAAGTGCACATTCTCTTAAAGTGGATTACATTACTTGGGAATTTCGAGAAATGTAGATATGTTGAAACTTTTATGCCAGATATTTCATCCAGAACCTCCAGTCAGCTGCCGAATTAGTAACTACTGAGTGGATGGAATGATTTACATGAATCAGGAAAGAATCCACAGGTGAGTGAGTCAACTAGACTATTACGCAGGAGAAGGTGACCTCTGCTGGCGGGATGGATTAGCATTTAGCGATACCTTGGAGAAATATTTGCTTTGTCATTCTCCTTAATAGAAGTTAGTAAAATACAAGTGTCTTCTTCCAGGAAGGTTCAGTTCTGGCTTTTTCAGACGTCTTAATTATTGCCTTAACAGTGGATATGAGCATTTTTTTTTTTATTGTGCAGGGGTTTTTTAATAGTGCATTGCCTTGTTTATGAAGGTCAGACCACTTTTGTCTTATTTCATTCATATATTCTTTGATCTGATTTTCACCATGTTGATGAATGACGTAGGGAATGTTGCGTCTGTGCTACCTCATATACACCACAGTGAAACATGAAATCATGCACAAAGACTTGTTTTTAAACATTCAGTTTATGTTCTGCTGATAAAAAATTATGGAGTTGACTGAATGACTAAGGTCATGATCCTTGCCTGACGTTTTTTTCCCCCTTTTTAGGATGATCCAAGCCCCTTTTTGTGTGTATCTTGGATTGTTATGTGTATCGATAATCATGTGCACATTTGCATGCTTCTATTCCTTTGACTCATGCAGTACACGTATTACTAGTGATGTGTCGCTGTATGACCCACATTTGTTTTCTGTTTGCTTTCTTTTAATTTCTTGGGGTTCATTCTTTTGTTTTAGCTATTGCGCATCATTGGATTCTCAATAAAGATTTAGCTAGTAGTGACCTCTAGTGGTAATAAGGCACTGTTTTGAAACATGGCAAGATGCAGAATGAAATCAAGAGGCTCAGCTAGATGTTTAATTTTTACTTTACACAAGAAAACTTTGAGACGATGAACTGGATGAAAGGTTGTGAAAACAGGAAGCCAGTCTCACAGCGTTAAGCTATGAAAGGAGTGTAGAACTAATATATGTTCATGTCTACAGCTGAATTTTTAACATTTTCTTCCCAAAACTTTGGATGAAGTACCAGTGAAGTAGGAATTGCAATATCTAATGCAATCTTTTCTTTTCTTTTGTTATTCCAGGGGAAGCTCCCTCCAAACACATCTATAAGATCCCACTCTCTAACCTAGTAGGACGGAGCATAGAGAGGCCACTTAAATCGCCATTAGTCAGTAAGATGCTTATGGGTGCAGTGCCTGGGGTGATAGGCCCAACCTCCATGATCTCGACAACGCCCTCTCTCTCCCTGTCTCGTATGGAGATCAAAGAGATCGCCAGCCGAACAAGAAAAGAACTGCTGGGTGAGGTGTCTCTGTGTGTATGTGGGTCAGCCTTTGTAATATTAGGTTTGTGAGTTCTGGGTCAACACTCAAGATAGGCAGTTTGTTTGAGCCTCTGTCCTTGTTCCAGGTTTAGGCGAAGAACCCAGCAGCAAGTCAGACAGTGGTTCCATGAAACAGCGGAAGACAAGCAGGAAAATAAAGGATGAAGAGAAAAGGAGACCAGTAGGAATTGCAAGCACGGAGCAGTAAGTTACATTTCTGATATCATGGCTGTCTTCAAGGTACATTGGTGGCCAAATAGATTTATGATGAATAAATGGATGAAGATAAATTTGAAGAATGTTTTTACTCATTACGCCCACCTCATTTACACCCATGTGTACAAAACTCCGCCTACAATGTCATGTAGGTTCAACCAGAATTAGCATGCTAAGGAGAGTTACCCATAGACATAAACACAAGACTTTACAAGCTTGCTATATCGCGTGTATCACATGCCGAAGTTGCCGCTATCTTACCAGAGCCTGGTTACAATTGACAACCAGGCTTTATACATGTAAGAAATAAAAAATGTTGAGTTCTCCACCTGTAAGGAATAAACTTTGTAGTACATGATATTTAACTAGCCATTTTTAAGGCACCTTATTTATTTATTATTATAATATATGTTCTATCTGGAGCCAGCTCTGTATTCATTTCATACTATATCTGCTCAGTAGAGACCTGAAGACGTATAACCGTGTGTACACGCTTACATGATTTCATTCATTTATTTTCTGTACCGCTTAATCCTAATTAGGGTCGCGGGGAGGCTGGCGCCCATCTCAGCCGACTCTG
>JAQMYF010000005.1:23928190-23939626 GCA_030014195.1 Neosilurus mollespiculum | reverse complement strand
TTAAAGTTATTTTCTGGATTTTCTTTTTGATATTCTGTCTCTCCATGTTAGAATACATCTACCATTAAAAGTATGGATTGATCATGTCTTTATTAGTGGGCAAACCAACAAAATCCGCAAGGGATCAAATACTTTTTACTCTCACTGTAGCTGAATAATCTCTGCTGGAAAGTCTGCCGAGGGATCCACTGTGCCAACACCAGAGTCCCACAGTAGAAGGAGGAAATCACGCCATATCGAAACGGCTCCTGGAAATCATTGATACTACCTTGACACACCGACTTAGGCAAAGAGAGATTAGTAAGGACAAAGAATACACAATAAACAGCCAGAGCACACCACACAACTGACAACCCTACCACATTCTGACTGCTATTCCTCTGTTACACTTGAATCAACCAACACTAATATCCATCGGTTCATGCAGTGATCACCAATGTCCTCTTCCAGATCAAGAAGGTCTTCTCACACTGCTCACTGGCTGTAAGACATCCTACACAGCCAAGGGCAGCTGATAGAAAATGAGGGAAATCAGAACATGGAGCAAATCTCCAAGCCAACTTCTCCTCTTATCTCCTTAAAACATTTCCCTCTTTTTCCTATGGAAGGGATCCTGAATCCTGTTGATCTCTGTGCTAGCCATACAAAACTTGTGACCTACTCAGGTTGTACCCTGCCTCTTATTCAAAGTCATTAGAATGAGTGTCACAGCATTGTGGTGGCTTGCTTTGCACCTGGTAGGACAGGACTATCTGATGTCCCATAAGGCCTAGTGTTTGGTCCGCTTTTATTTTTCAAACATAGCTGCTCTTTCAATGAGATGCAGTAATATCCCCAGGCAGCATGGAGGTATAATGGTAAGCAAGTCCACCTCATGGCAAAAAGAGCCTGGTTTGGGGTCCCAGTTTGTGTTTGGAGTTTGCATGTTGTCTCCATGCTTGTGTGGGTCCTCCGGTTTCCTCCATGTCCAAAGACATGCCCATTAGGCTAATTGGTTCTTCCAATTTGCTCCTAGGTATGAATGTGTTGTGTATGGTTCTGTGTGTTGTAAGCTTCTTATAGTGTACCCCATCTTTGCCAGGTGGCGACTGAGATAGGCTCCAGAGGCTTATGCAGTTCGCAAATGAATGATTGAGGGTGATATCCATAGATAGATTTTAATACCACTACTATGATGATGATGATCCACAACTTGTCCTTCCCTGTCCTCCCACAGACACTGGCGAACATCTCGTAAAGGATGGCAGCTCTTCAACTGGAACTTAATCCCACCAAGAATAAGCTGCTATATATATCTGACGGCTCAATCCTATGTAATATAAAATCCTAAAATCTTGTTATATTCCCATTAAGGAACCTAATGTTTTACATTAACTATAAACATGGTGTCACTTACCACTCTTACACTGATGATATCCAGTTATATCTCCAAGTGAAGCCTGATATTATCTCTTCGATCAAAATCTGATGGAGTCTTTTAGTGATATTAAAAAATGGATGGCTAGAAATTTCCTCCAGTTAACTGAAAATAAGTTTTGGTGCAAGAAGATCCTGGGCACGAGTCCTAGACATGACTGGAGTTTGCATTTTCTCCCTGTGCTTGTGTGGGTTTCCTTCTACAGTCCAAAGACATGCACATTAGGCTAACTGGCTGTTCCAAATTGCCCCGAGGTGCGAGTGTGAATGATATGTGTCTGTTGGCCCTGCAATGGTCTGGCAAGCTTTTCATGGTATTTCATGACAAATTAAGGTGATATAAGGTCTAGAATTGATTCTAAGCATTACATAGACATCCGACAATTGTTAATTGGAATTTTCGATAATTTGTACAATATGTAAAGAGGTCATTACTAGGCTAAAAAATAAAAACGCCTATCAGATGTATAGCAGAAACTTCAATTTGTTACAACACTGCCCAGCTCAGCAACACCAAGAGGCCTGGAAAACCATGGAAGACAAATACATTGGATGAACCATTCATTCATTCATTCATTCATTCATTTTCTGAACTGTTTAACCCTAAATAGGGTTGCAGGGAGACTGGTGCCCATCTCAGCCGACTCTGGTTTAGGGCAGGGTACACCCTGAACAGCTTGCCAGGCCATATGGCAGACATTGGATGATCATATAATTAATTTTATTTGTGGAAAAAATCTAATTGAAATCATTCAGTCAAGTCAAGAATACTGTCAGGGAGGCAGGCTTATGATTGTCAAAGTCAACAATCAAGAAATGCATTCAGGAATGTAAATGAAGATGGTTTATCTTAAGATGCAAACAACATTCAAGCTAGAAAGCCTGAACAAGATTATTTGGTCTGATGAAACCAAGATGAACTTGGCCAAGTATGATGGGAAGAGAAGCGTATGGAGAAGAGCTCATGATCCAAAGTAACCACATCATCTGTTAAACATGGGGAACATGGGCGTGTATGGCTGCCAGTAGAACTGGGTCACTGGTGTATTGATGATGGTGTTACTGACAGAAGAAAGATGAATTCTGAAATGTGTAGAGCAATACCTCACAGTACATATGGATAATGACCCACAACAGAAAAAGCAAGCCAAATGCTTATTAAGGTGAAGAGACAGAATGTTCTTAAATGGTTTGGTCAGTTAGATATTCTGAATATGCTTATTGAAGGCAAAACTGAAAGCAGAAAGACCCACAAATTTTCAGCAATTGAAGCTGACTACAGTAATGGCCTCCAGACTTGAGGAGGTCACGGACTGCAAATAATTTGCATCCAAATAATAAAATGTATGCTTTTGTTTATACATATGATAGATTTCTTAATTACTTTTGGGTCTATGAAAATGAGAGGACTACGTATAACATGGGGTTAATTCCTAAAAGGTTAATGCAATACTGTTATTAAACCCCCCAGTCTCATCTTGACTACTTCACATCAAATCCATTGTTGTAGTGTACAGAGACAAAAATATAAAAATTTCTGAGACTGTCCCTATACTTATGGAACTGAATGCATACTACAAGCAAACATAAAAGGCAGATTAAATTAAGACTATTATAGTATTCTTTATATAGTAAATATAGTAAAATATTTTTACATGCATCTGTACTATTTGAATATGCACCACAAACAGCCACTCAGTTATTGTTTAGGCCAAAGGATATTTGAAGAGTTGCTGAAGATAAAAGATAGCACTATTATTTTCAAATTACTCCTTGCATGCCTTTTTACTATAGTTAATGTGCCTGTTGCTTCAAACTTCCTTCCAACTCAAAATAGGCTATAAAGCTTTGTGGTGATGCCTATGCAAAATATGAATGTAACGCTGTGGACACCTAGGCATGGTGTCATGACATGGGCTAGGGCCACTTATCCCAATTACATGCATCATCATAGATGAACTTAGGAATTCTTTTGAGTGTTGTATTAAATTAAATATCAAAGTTCAACCAGCCTAAATTTCCAAGAATGGTTCATGTTGGCGTGAATTGGTTTAATCACCACAAATGCCGGGCCAATAGAAATGAGCCATGGGACAATTCAGTGCTTTTTTGTACTGCAAGTGATTATAATGTACCACATGGAAAATCAGAACCTTGGGACCAACAGCTGTGTCATCATCTTCTTTTGTGCATACGTCCTGCATCACAACACATCCTATCTTTAATAATAGAGAAATATGAATAGCCACTGAACCCTCTCCATTTGTCAAAAATGTATCTCAGAGTCTCGTCTCAGGTGTGCTCCAGCAGGAAATCTCCAAGGGAATTCTGTATAGAGACAGGAGGGGAAGAGCCCTCCCTCCCTCCCTCTGGCATCCCCCTGATGTGGAGCTGTCTGATGTGGACTGCCTCCCCTGCCAGCAATGCACTGGAAGCTCCTGGCACTTTATTCATGCAGGACCCATTCACCAAACTGCCCTTCAATAAGCTTTCCAACCCTGGGCCATTTGGCCCCAAAATCAGTGGAAACAAGAGGTAGGGGGTTATGTGCCACCTTCATACAATGCTTTTTGACCCTGAATTTAATAATGACAAGCACAAGCATATATTCATGAATATACCCAAGATCAAACATTCACCAATCATACACCTTACACAGCCCCACACTGGAGAATAATTTAAGGTTTGACAACGACCTGTATCCACCACGTCCTGATGTATACTTCTTCGAATACTCACAACCATGTTCCAGAGGAATGAAGAAAACGCAAGGGAATAAATTGCTCCAGCAGCGATGAAAAATCCCTGCAACAAGCAAAGAGAAAAGGCTTTCTCCAGACCACCCCAGTCTACCACTCCACAGGTGTCATCCTGGACCACAACATGGTGGTCCCCATTTTTAAAAAGGGGACAAAAAAAAGAGAATGTTTCAGCTATCGGGGAATCACAATGCTAAGCCTGCCTGGGAATGTTTACCCCAGGGTGTTGGAAAGAAGGCTCTGACCTGTATAGGCAAGCAAGAGCTGTACCGGCACAAAGTTTCCAGTGCATGTAGGACTCTGACAGGGATCCTGTTTGTGGACAGAATCTCAAAGCGTAGTTGTAGAGAGGAGGTTTTGTCTTCTTCAGACCAAAACCTTCAGCATGCACTAGAGCAGTTCGCAGCTGAGTGTGAAGCAGTCGGGATGAGAGACAGCACCTCTCAATCTGAGGCCATGGTTCTCAACTGGAAAAAGGTGGGTTGATCCTGCTGGAGATTAGACTTTGCCTCAAGTGGAAGAGTCCAATTATCTTTGGATCTTGTTCACGAGTGATGGAAGAATGGAGCTGGAGATGGACAGACAAATTGGTGCTGAGTCAGCAGTAATGAGGGTGAAAAGGGAGCTGAGATGAAAGACAAAAAGCTTTTGATTTACCAGTCCAGCTATGTTTCAAATCTCACTCTGAGGTTATGAAATTTGTGCAATTACCCAAAGAATAAACCTGCAGATACAAGCGGCCAAAATGGGTTTCCTGTAGAGGGTGTCTGGGCTTATCCTTAGAGATAAGATGAGGAGCTCAAACATCTTGGGGTAGATCACTAATCCTAGTCACCTCCATTTATAGGTTTTCCAATATGTCCAACTGGAAGGAGGCCTCAGGATAGACCCAGAACTCACTGGAGGAATTATATGTCCTGTCTGGCCTGGGAATTTCTTGGGATCCCCCAGGAGGAAATGGAGAGTGTCACTGGGGAAAGGGATGCCTAGGTTTCCCTCCTAGACCTGTTGCTTACGCAACTTGACCCCTTAAGAAAATAGATGGAATGGATGGATGTATGTGCAAAAACAACCCCAATGGATGTTTTGATGTGTATTGAGTGTTAAAAAAAAAAACAACCAAACAAAAAAAAAATTAGAAAGTGCCATTCTGACCTGGAAAGTACATCTTCATCTACATCTTCAGCTTGCATTGCATTTGCCTTTTTGGATTGATGTGTTTATTCAATTTCATTGAACATTCTACCTTGGTTACTGCCAGGAACACTGGACATCAATCTGGATTACACCATAGATGGGATGTCAGACAGACACCATGCAAACACACTTTCACGTCAATGCAAATTAAAAAAAAAATTTTTTTTTGGTTCAGGAGACAACTAATTTTTCTGGAGAAAAGCACATGGACATGAGCAGATCATGCACAGAAGCTCCACACTGACAAAAAGCCAAGCCATGGATCACCTCTACTTTGAGGCAGCAATGCCTCCAGTGCCTACATGCTACTCTTTGATAAAAACTAATTATATCAAATCAACAAGAAACAATTTGCCTTGAAAAAAACTATTTTGTATAAAACAAAATGTTTTTTTAAGGTGTACAGGAAAAATACTGGTTCACAAAATGGTAGCTTGCTTGGCCTACTTTATACGGCCATCAATTATAATCAGTGTCATGCCTCTATTGCCACGTACAAAAATCTGGGAATTTTAGAGATAGACATCTGATAATATGGATGATGAAAAACTACTCATTTCTTCTGTAAGGGTGGCAAAGGAAAATTAAACTGAGAATAAAAGTGACACCATCTTTGGATAGGCTACAAATATGTGACTGTATGAGGATGATGAAATATCAAATTTTCCCATGCAAGCAAAATGGTTGTATTTTGGGTGGGTTTCGTATTATTTTCTTTCCTCAAGATTAAACTTCCTTTAGATGTCACCAAAAAAGATTAAATGTGGTGGTCTGTATCGAATTACAAATTTGGGATTATGTATGATATTGCTGCTTGAATAGTGATGTTACCCCTGCTCAGGTTTAGAAGATTCACTGTTACATTTTTCCTTCAATCTTTGTAACTTTAAAAAAAAAAAATAACAGCAGTTCTGTATTTGTTATAGGGGTGGCCTGATGGCATAGCGGTTAGCATGTCTGCCACACAGCAAGAAGATCCGGCGTTTAAGTCCCAGGCTTGGCGAGGGCGTTTCTCTGTGGAGTTTGCATGTTCTCACCAAGCTTGCATGGGTTCCTTGGGGATCTCCAGTTTCCTCTTACAGTCCAAAGACATGCACATTAGGTTAAGTGTCTGTTCTAAATTGCCTGTAGGTGTGAATGTAAATGACTGAGTGTGAGGCCCTGCGATAGACTGGTGGGCTGTTCAGTGTGTTCCCTGAAAATATTAAGGAGAAATCTCCTGCCTATCACTTTTGACCTTACAACAACAACAATTCTTATCTACGAAGAATAGGGTTCTTGCTCCATGTTAAATAACGTTGTTTCCATGTTAATGCTTCCATGTCAACTGAAGTGTATAATGATACTGCCTTTACATTTGATGTTGCTCTGACCAATAGAGGTACAAAAGAACATACTATGTAGCCATTAAGGAAGTGCACACAGGCATCAAATAAATAAATACACAGAATTACTTTTATATTAAAGAAACAGGCAAATAAACAAACTCAAAAAATAAGACAAACAGCAGGAAGTGTTGCCACCTTCCAACTTCCGGGTCCCAGGTTAAATAAACAAACCAGCAAACTATGAAAATAATCAGGTCCACACTGAGTGCCACTGTTATATTAACTGTGTAAATGACAAAAATGACATGCAATAATTTATTTTTATCTTAAACACCACAACTGAGAAAAACAACTTCATTACTCATTTCACTCCCCCATTTCCCAAACTGCCTAATCCTGAAGGGCTGAGAGAAGGCTGAAGCCTATCTCAGCCAATACAACCCTGAACAGCTTGCCAGACTATAACAGGGCTACACACATTCAACCATACTGAGCCCAGGACTCAAACCCAGTACTTTCTTGCTGAGAGGTAGACATGCTAACCGCTATGCAACCGGGCTGCCCACAACTTCATTACCTCTACCAGAAATGACAGCAAGAAGACATTTCTGATGTTATTTGCCTTTTACACTTGTTTACACATTCAGGCACCAGAGGTCTGACCTTCAGTGGCAGTTCAATTCATCTCAGTCCAATATGTAACTTGCCCAACATGGATGCCTTTTAGTTAGCCTTTAGCATTGAAAATTCTCCTTTTTCTGCTCAGAAGCAGTTATAGCATTGGTGGTTTTAAAAAGGCAGAGGAAGACAGAGAGAGAGAGAGAGAGAGAGAGGTGCATTTATTCTGTTCTAAAATGGTTCATTGCAACCATGTGGCTTTCAAGCTGTTAAGATACACTCAGGATGACTGCTCGCACAAAATTTCTGAATTTAGCCTCCATTTGGGGGAATAGCCAATCCCAATCCCAATCCCACTCTCTCTCTCTCTCTCTTTCTCTCTCTCTCTCTCTCTCTCTCTCTCCCACACACACACACTATTTAATTAATTCCTTTTATTTATTAGTTAAATCAGCATAGTGACACCATAAAACTGAAAATGCAAATGCAACCTTACTTGAAACAGAATAGAAAACGGAGAGATCGACTCAAACACAATTAATGAGTCTCTTTTGGTTTATGTGCTTAGGAAAAAGTTAAAAAATTAAATTTAAATTACACCTGTATTATCTACAGTTCTCTCTCTCTCTCTCTCTCTCTCTCTCTCTCTCTCTCTCTCTAACACACAGTGAGTAAAAGCTAATTAGTATATTTATCATTATTAATTCATTTAATAGAAACTATTCAATAATTATTAATTCTCTCTTTCACTGTCTCTCTCACTCACACTCTCTCTCTCACACACTCACACTCACTCACACACACACACACACACACACACACACACACAATATTTAATTAATTTCTTTGGGAATGAGCACTAATTATACTATTTAGCATTAATTAATTAAACCCCATCTTTTTCTTGTTAACTATTTCATGTGCTTAGCAAATGAGTCATTCAATAATTATCCAAATGAGGTAATTGGGTGCAGTTTAGCCATGGTCAAGCAGGGTCCTGTCCTGCTTTCAATAAATGTCAGGACGGTAACATTTGGGGGGATTTGAATTTAAAAACTATATCTATTTTTAATATGATGTTCAATTCTTAACATTTATTATAAGATTTTAGTAAATGTATTGCCAATCTGCTATTAGAGTCCTTTGGTAATTAAGACTACGAGACTGTCTGTTTTAGCTGGTATCTAAATGCTAATCATCCCAGGAACATACACTTCACATTTTCTATACAGACACATTCAGAAATCCAGAAATAATTTATTTTTATGGTTTCATCATCTGCTTTAATTCTATGAGAAATTTCTACAATCCATGGTGATAGGCTGTGGATAATCATTAGTACTCCTTTCTAACTGAGGAATCAATGCATATTTAACACACCAGTAAATGTGGCAAGAGAATAATTATAGACTTGTCACACCATGTACATGACGCATTCCAGCTGCTGCTTTCAGGTTGATGTTTCCGATCAGGTATAAATAAAACCCTGTTAATGCACCATTAGCTCCTGACATATTAAATATGTCCTGTATTACCTTATGTGTCTTGATTGAGCTGAATATTTCAGTAAAGTCACAAGACTTTACTTTTAGACTTAAATAATTAGGTATGGGTGCATAAACGGTTAAGATGGGCCAAGGAGGACGGATCACACAACAATGACCGAATGAAAATAACTAATCAAATAAAGACCGATCAGAAGTGAGGACGACAAACAGAACCCATATCCAGCTGTGGCAGATCAGACAAGAAAGACTTAACGCAAGACTGTAAATCAGAGTGCTGCAGTACACGATAATTCTAAAGGTAGCCAGGTAGCACTTATAAAGGACCCTGTAAGTGTGACAGAAAAAAAACCCCCAAACAACCAAATTGTAGGATCTAATTGTATCTAAAAAGTTATGGGATTTATGTGATACCTATTGAGGCTAATTTGCATCCAATCACCATCTTAGCCCGTGCAGTAAAAAAAAAAATTACCTCCATGAATATAATGGAAGGCTGGAATCTGGCTCCTCGTGCAGACCTAAACCTTGTGTGAGTGAAATCACCCCATACCTCTGTGTTCATGAAAACACACCTGACAACCTCCCAACTGTAAAGACGCAATCAGGCTGAAACGAAGGACAAGCATGATTGGGTGGGTAACAGTGAGACTGTGCAAATGAAGTGAGAAAAGGCTATCAGCAGGCTGGCACACTAGGACATTGTTAGAGCTTGACCTCCAATCCAAGGTCTCTGGGACAGAGGAAATGGCGTAGTCTAAAAGGGGGTGACAAAAACATAAACCAGGTTTCTCATCAAGACAACCTAGGGCACTTTGAATTCTTTGGCACTGAGTATTACTGTTGAAAATTTAATTCCCAGGTATTTCCAGGTTTGCAGCACCAGACTCAAAAGAAACCTCAATTCCTGTGGCACACCTGGCTTGGCATGACTTGCAGCTGTCCTCCCCCAGAGACCTTGGGAGGTTTAGAACTTGCATGTCTAATCTGCCAAGCTAATTACACTTTGATATTGTGGTGCTGTAACGAGGGTACAGGTGATGAGGCCTAGCCGTAGCAGCCGTTAGCAGAGCTCCGGAGCATCAGAAATAGGCAACAGACAAAGTGGAGAGATTTCATCACTGTGGTTTATTTGGTGCTACGGATACTGTTCGTACACACATAGATAAAAGATCAGGTGAATTACCTCCTGCAAGGACTTATACGTTATAGGAAAAAACGTAAAAAATGGAGACTGGATGTGTAACATATTAAGAGAGGTACACTACAACAGTGCAACACAGTTCAAAATAAAGAGGTGCCACCTTGTGGTGTAAACCAGCATAACAGTTGTACTCTGACTGTTACAGCACTCTTGTGGCTTTGTACTAGTTTTGCTTTTTGTTTTTTGTGATACATGATATTTCCTGTTTATGCAGTTTGTTATTCACCAAACTTCTCTTCCTGTTTATAACTACAGTTTTTCATAATGCTTTTGGACTTTTAATTAATAAATGCCTTGTCTGAACATATATCCTGCTTGCCCTACCTTTCCTGTATAGAATTCTAAAGAAGTACCACTGCCAGTGAAGCAAGCCATTATCAGGGTAAAAGTCTATATAAAAAACTAGACCACAGGGGTCCAGGCGCTCCTACCGAAAGGGCCATTTCATAACATGTCAATATAGAACAAGCATAGCAAGTTTGAAAGCCCCAGCTTCAGTGCGCGGCAAGTACATATCTGAAAACCTAATATACAGTTTTGCCTCTGTGACCTTGAAAAGTAGGTCAAAGTCACTCACACACACTCATCCTAGCACTCATAATAGTGACCCAGCATAACAAGTTTGAAAGCTTCAGCTTAAGTACGTGGCAAGTAAAAGGGACAGAACCCATTGCTATAACTCCCAAGCCACCTTGTGCGAGGGAAATTATTGCCTCTGCAGTTAACTCATCCAAAGTGAGCACACACGTAAACACTGAGCACACACACTTGGAGCACACACACTTGGAGCAGTGGGCTGCCACACATTGAGGCGCCCGGGGAGCAGTTGGGGGTTAGGTGCCTAGCTCAAGGGCACTTCAGCAATGAAGGTGGAGAAAGGGAAGGTGCAGCTTGAGCAGGCACCACAATGCACTATAGGAAGATTGTGTAAACACAATCATTTACAGAGACAAATTCAACCATTCACAGTTATGAGCTATCCAGAGTAGCCAGTTAACCTATTGTGCATATCTTTGTACTGTGAAAGGAAATTGGAGTATGCACAAGAATCCCAAGCAAACGGAACATGTGACCTTCATGCAGAAAGGCTCTTGGCTGAGATTCTAGCCTCTTACTCTGGGGAGAGAGTGCTAACTGAGCCACCATGCTGCCCAACTGGAAACTTATGAACTACATTTCTGTAAAGTGGGCACAGCATAGCATGACTTGGTATATGACTGACCTGTTTTTAAAATGTCGGGTCATGCTATTGTCACTGATTGACTATTGGCCAAATGTAAAAAAGCATGAATCCACTAAGAACGCTGTTTGGATGGTGCATGTAAATGATTACATGTCATGTCATGTCATTTTCTGAACCGCTTATTCCTAATTAGGGTTGCGGGGAGGCTGGCGCCCATCTCAGCCGA
>JAQMYF010000005.1:23911867-23924497 GCA_030014195.1 Neosilurus mollespiculum | reverse complement strand
AAATCAGCAATGGTTCTTTTACATGCCTCTCACCATAGACAGTGAGAGACATGGCCGGCATTTGATAACCCAGTTAGGTGCACTGGGGGACAGCAGTGAGAACCCGTCGATAGTGGGGCTTGAACCCCCGACCTTGGGATCAGTAATCCAGCACTACCCCTAAATGATTACATACGTGGTGTTAATAATATTATATACGCTGATTAAAAAAAAATTAAAGGTTAAATATCACACCAAGAATCACACTGGATTTTCTCAATTAGCAAAGAAGATTTAAAAAAATAAAAGGGAAATGTACACCTACAACCTCAGACAAACTATAGAATCACCATACTTGGAGAACCTTTCTAAAAATGTATTTATCTATTTATGTTAAACTTTGAACCACTGCCCCTTCACTCATTTGCTGAGCTGCTCAATCCTATTAGGGTCATGGCAAGGTTGAAGCCTATCTCAGCCAGACCATCACCGGTCCAACACACACACAACCATTCACAATTACATCCACACCCAGGGTCAATTTCGAACAGCTGATTATCCTGATGTGCATGTCTCCGGACTGTGGGAGGAAACCGGAGTACCTGGAGGAAACCCACACAAACATGAGGAGAACATGTAAACTCCACAAAGAAACACCTGAGCCCGGGGCTCAAATCCAGGACCATCTTGCAGTGCGGTGAACGTGCTAACCACGACACTGCCCAACTTTGTACCAAATAAACAAATCACAGATATGGCAAAGCAAATTTTATTTATTCGCTGGACCCTAGATCCAATATGCGATTGATGAGAAGAATTTAATTGAACTAGTTTTAGGTATGTTTCATGGAGCCAAAGTGTTACATTTATGATTTGTTTATTTGATTAAAAACAAACAAAATAAATAATAATAATAATAATAATAAAAACCCCAGAGTTAACTTCCTTTAAGTGTGTTTACGGTAGAATTTTTACCAGGAGTAGTAGAGAGTAGTAGGAGTCATTGAGAGTCACGTACAGGAGTAAGCAAATGGTTTCAGAAAGGCATTGCAGCCGAGTCCATTCTATTCCCAAGACACTTCACTGTATGTCATGTTTATTTAATATGCCTGGTGAGGAAATTGGCCACATTAAGCTTTAGCATTTCATTCAAACAAAAACTGTTTGTGTGCACTAGATTAGATGTTTCCAAAGTACAGCATCGCTCCTTTACAGTTTGTCTGAAACTGGATTCTTTACCTGCCTTGCTTTTTTGACTTAAAATAACACAGATCCTGAAAAAAAATATGTCATCTGTTGGACACAGATCACTGGAATGCTATAAACACAAACACACACACACACACACACACACACACACACACACACATGCACAGCTTTCTTATGGCCGCAGGAAAGGGAATGAGTTATTGGGCCGCCTCTTGGTGATGATGGTGTTGTTTTATTGCTGCAACAAAAGTGGAGATGGGATCTGATGTATGAGTCATTAAACATGATATAATGGCATGCTCTCTCTCACCCTGTCTCACACAGACATGCACCCTTTGGGATTGTATCCCCCTGGGCCGTGGTGATGATACATTCCCATATACAACCTGAGGTTTCGCTGATTATTGCACCTATGTGGCGTAACTAATCTCATCTCACTGCACTGTAAATGAAGCTTTTTGTATTAAGTGTCAATAAATCTCTGAACCCTGACACACCAGTTTAAACATATAGAGAGTAAGAGGTAAGTCCAATGAGACAAAATGAAGTATGGGTGATCAACAAATAATAATACTAATGATAATAATAATGATAATAATAATAATAATAATGATAATAATAAATGAAAAGTTCAAACTCTTGTGAAACAGGCGTATTTACAGGCTTCGATGCATAAAGACAAACAAACCCGATCTTGTCCTTTTTGACAAATCTAATGAATTCATTTATATTATTGAATTTTCTGTCTCTTTTGACAGCCACGTGATTGATTGAAATGAAACGCCAGCATCCCAAGTACGAAGTTGTCAGGAACCCCGTCATTCTCGGTGCTCTGGGCCTGGTTCCTCCCAACTTGATCCAGAAGATCAAGAGTGTCCCGGGATTTGCCACAGAGAAAGCAGTGCTTCTAGTGGTGTGGGTGATGCAGAAAGCTGCCGTATTGAGGAATCTGCATATACTCCGTCCTTGGAGGGTTTCTACTAGGCAGTGTTTTCTGGGAGCATTCCCATTCACTACCTGGGCTGTGTGTAAAGGGGGTGAGGGTACCTGCGCTGAGCCTTTTCAGGCCTGACTGTACCAGGACCACTCGACCCTCCTCTGCTGCATATAAATTCTAACTGTATATAATAATAATAATAATATTATTATATCTTTCTGGCTGTTAAACAGATCTTAAGATCTGTCCAGAATTTTCTTTCCTAATATGGCAGTTACAGGAAATATTAATAATAATTAATAAAAAAAAAAAAATATATATATATATATATATATATAAATAAATAAATTGCTAAATATGTAATAATAATAATAATAATAATAATAATAACCCTAAAAATCCTATGGCAGCATAAACTTTGTTTTAAAGATCTATTTTTTATTTTTTTTAAACAAGTATGACCTTGGCAAGAAGTAACGGTCTATTCGTGTACTCACTCATGCATGCTGAGACACAAAAAGCTTTTTGAACACAGGATGCAAGACCTGTTGACCTGTTTCTACTTTTTTCCCCACCTGTACACAAACATTCGTTTATAAATATGCATAACAGTAATTTTAAAACTTTAACACCACTTGACTGGTCATGCAGCTAGGCGGCTTAATACACAATGCATTATGTGTTCTGACTCCTTTCTATCATATACCACATTAACAGTTTCAGTAGCTCTTCTGTGGGATCAGAACAGATGTACTAGCCTTTGCTCCCCACATGCATCGATTAACCTTGGACATGCATCCCATGTCACTCTTGCCAGTTCTCTGGTTGTCCTTCACTCCACAAGACCTGCCATTTTAGCGATGAATAGATCCAGTCATTTAGCCATCACACTGTGGCCTTTGTTAACGGTTCTCCCTTCTGAGCAGTTCAGATAAATTCTACATAGAATCTGTACAGAATTGACATGTATAAAACACACTGGCTGAAGGTGAAAATTCACATGGACAAATCACATGATTTCTGTCATCCCTCTTCAGTGTAATAAAGGATTAAGCAGTTCGGGAAATGGATGGATGGATAGAAGAGGAAAAAAGAATAAGAACAAAAAGATTTTTTTATTTTATTTTACATGGATAACCTTGCAGACTTGGCTATATGTTCAGATGGTTTGACTTCCTGTGACATTATATAACACTAGAAAAATATATAGGAAATAAATCACCGATCCATTTTTTAAAATTTGATTTCCCCCGTGTTTTCTTCCCTAATTTTAGTCGTATCCAATTTCCACCTGTCAAGTGTTTCCTCCCTATCACATACAACCACCCCCAACCTGGGAAGGGCATAAGCATGCACATACCCCCTCCGTGACATTGCGATGCTGCCACCAGCCTCTTTACGAACATGCAGAGATGGAGGTGGCCTAACACACTCCAAGGAAAATCACTATCAACCCCCTTCATGTGACTGAGCTCAGAGGATTGGCTGGTGATCGCTGTGAGTGACAGAGGAGCGTATGCAATCCTTCCTTCCTGTGAGAGCTCGAGCTGCACTTACAGGAATTTTATATTACTTCCTGTCATGCTTTACTTCCTCTTTGTTTTGGTGGTAAATATTTCAAACAAAACAGTGGCATCATGGCTCAGTGGTTAGCATGTTCGCCTCACAGCAAGAAGGTCTTGGGTTTGATTCCCACACTCGGGCATTTCTGTGTGGAATTTGCATGTTCTCCTTGTGCTTATGTGGGTTTTTTTTCCCAGGTATTCTGGTTTCCTCCCACAGAGCAAAAACATGCAGAGTAGGCGGTTCCAGATTGCCCCTAGGTGTGAGTGTGAATGGTTGTATGTGTGTTGGTCCTGCTATGGTCATGCAATCTGTTCATGGTGTACTCCACCTTCGTCAGAGTCAGCTGAGATTGGTGCCAGCCTCCCCGCAACCCTAATTAGGAATAAACAGCTTTGGCAATAAAGAATGTTTTTGATTTTTAAGGAAATTTTACCGAGAGTATTTCTGGGTCTCTTCCTGCCGTTGTGAATTAAGGAACGGCCATCTATTTATTTTTATTGTCCCCCCAAATGGAATGTGAGTACATGGAGTGTAAATTACTGTTTTAATCTATCTATAGTGCTTTATCCACCAGGGTCTGGGGATGAACAGTGTGTGTTGATGTATGGTGGATGTGGATGTGCAGTGACACTAAGTGCCACTTTACTCTCGCTACAGTCATTGTGTACCATGTACCGCAAAGGCCTTTGGGATGTAATCAGGGATGCTTATGACCACATGCCCTTTGCAATATTTTCAATTTATCCACAGTAATCTATCATTTGCAAATTCTAATCATGCAGGGCATTGAAATGCTTTAACGGCACATTAAAAACATCAAAAACAACAAGACCAAAATCCAAATACACTGTCTTGCCAAAAAAGTTGCACTCTCAAATATTTTCTTGGATACATTTTTTATGGCATTGTTTCGGTGAACCTTTGCAATGTCACCACTTTTATTTCAGTCCAGAGCTGTATTTATTTTTGAAAAGATCTTCAGCTGAGGATGGGAGATTTGAAAAATTTCAAGTCTTCTTCAGCACATCCCAAACACTTTCAATTAGGGTTAAGGTCAGGACTCTGTGGTGCCAATTCACATGGGAAAATGATTTCTCGTTCAGCATGAACCACTCTTTCACTATTTGAGCATATATTTTATATTCTTGCAAACAGGGAAGAAAAACTCTGTTTATAGGATATTTTTTTAATTAAGTGTCAGCTTACTTCAAGTTTTTGCAGCATAATATTGTGGATCCTCAACCTGACCAACTGGAGCAACCCCAGTACAGTGACCACTATGTATATTCTGACACACCCATCACTCTGACACGCCCATCACTCTGGATTAGGGAACATTTAGACTGATCAGTTAACATGACCTCTTTTCACTGCTGCAGAGAAGAAGCCTTTCATTTAGACTATTCTTACTAACAAGTGATTGTCTTACACCTACAAATCTTAGCCCAAGTCACTGTGTGTGTGTGTGTGTGTGTGTGTGTGTGTGTGTGTGTGTGTGTGTGTGTGGAAATGATCTTACTTTCACTACTAAACATAGCCCAGAGTTCTACTGGCCATTTTTTTATTCAACTTCACAAGGCATATATATGACCTCTGATATTTTCCTAACCATATTTCTTACACAAGTTTGGTGTCGTACAGTTGTGGCTCACTGGTTAAGGCTTTGGGTTACTGAGCCAAAGGTTGGTCCCCAGTACCACCATGCTGCTACTCCGTTGACCTTGAGCAAGGCCCTTAACCCTCATTTGCTCAGCTGTATGAAAATGATAAATGTAAGTCATTCTGGATTAAGAGCTTCTGCCAAATGGCCTAAATGTAAATGATGGTTTAGAACTATCCTTCCAGGCTTTAATAGTGTGTAGGGCATTTCTTAACCCAACATTAGTAATTTCAGCAATCTCTTTAGTTGTCTTATTAGCTTGATGGAGGCCAATAATTTCACCATTCTGAAATGCATCTTTTCTGCAATCATGGAATATGTTTTCCAACATGGATGTTTAAAAAAATTAGAAGGTCCTCACTGCATTAGTTTAGGTGAAATGTTACATGATGCAAACTAATACACATACCTCACTGCACCAGCTTAAAAACTGTTACATGCTATCTTCGTCAAATGGGCTATTATGGCTGAGCAGCAAGACGCAAGCCTCTTCAACGACCATCAAATATTCATTCTGAAATTTTGGGTGTCTATTTATTAATGTCCGGTCTCTGTAAGCTATTAATTAGTGAACTAGTTACATACTACTTACGGATCAACACTTCATGTAGGGAACTAGCTGCACACTGTTCATGTTTTCACTCTGAAACATTTGGAGGTGGGAAACATGCAACAGGGTTACCTAGGCAGCCATTCACATTCTCATTGCTTCCTGTGTGGATGCCGATTTAGAATATTTGAAAATATAGAGGCCACAACACAAGATAAAAATTACTCACCAGCAGTAAGATTTAAATAGCATCACTTGGATTAAGCTCACTGATTAAACACAGTGGAGAAAGGGTCATGACTTAGGCTTGCATAGCTGCTTCTAACAAATTCAGCATAACCTATTCAGAAATGCACTCAATAATTCTGTCCTTGGGTTGACTTTTCCTAAGTAGCAATTTCCCCAATCACAAGGCCAAGAAAAGATTTTAAAAGAGAATACTCTAACAATGACATCTAAATGTATAGCAGGCAACAACATTGGAGAATTTGATTCGGAAAAAAAAAAAAAAAATCTATTTAACTGTGATGACAGTTACATTGTTTCATTGTGATGACATTTGATGACAGATTGACAATAGTTTTGCATTCAAGTCTACTTCAGTGAACAGTTAATAGATCCAACTAGACAGCATCCAAACATCACAGTTTGATAAAGCATCGTATTCTTGAGAATTCTCCAGCTTTGCTCCTTTACAGTACATAATAAAAAGTTGTTAGCGAAGGGCTTGACCAAACAAATATCTTTTCAGCCTGGTCTTAAAAAAACTGTCATGCACACTAATTGGAAGGCTGTTTTATAACTCTGTGGGTTTGTAATAGAAAAATTTGACTCCTGCCGTAGCCCTCAGTATCATGAGGTACCAAGGGATAGCCTGCAGCTTATGACCCAAGACCAGAAATTTAATAAGACAATGTGCTTTGAGACCAGTCTGTGCTTTAAAGGTCAATAGTTGTATTTTATAATTAATACCAAATTTGATTGGGAACCAATGTGGTTTAAAAAGAAAGGGTGATACGGACCTTCTGGTTCTAGTAAGGACTTTTGCAGCTGCATTTTGATTAACTGGAGCTTTTTATGTACCTAATAATACATCCAGACAGACAGTAACGCATTACCATAATCTGACCTAAAGCTAACAAAAGCATAGTTTTCTCACATTGTGAACTGATTAAATTTCTTATCTTATAAACAGTTGTGTGTCTGTTTTGGCCCTGCGATGGTCTGGTAAGCTTTTCAGAATGTTCCTCGCCTTCGCAGGGGATAATGCAGTTTTGAAAATGAAATAAAATAAAACAAAAATATATACTCTTAATATTATCTACATGAAAGACTAGGGTTAATAACCACAACACATTTCACTACTGCACATCTTAAAGCTGAAAGGCCAGCCAGAGTTACTATGAAAAGAGATATCTCACCTTTAGCTGCATGTGACTTCCAGTGTTACAGTAGCCTAGAACGTAAAAAATGTGAAGCCTCTCATGTATGAGACACCTCTCTCGTGTGGGAGACACCTCTCTCATGTGGGAGACACCTGTCTCAAAGTGTGTGACATTTCTTTTTTGTAGAAAGGTTCTTGTGTGTGTTGTTTCTCATGTGGAAGTTTAAAGAAAGTTAGTTGGACCTTTTGCATCTAAGCTCTTATTGTTAATGAACTCATTACTGATCAGGCGTAACAAGCTCATGAAATAAACCAAATGAGCATATAGCATTAAATGAACCTAGTCCTCCCAGGTACAGTTCCAGGCTACACACCAGCCTTGACTAACTGGCAGAGAAAGAAGCATTGCACACAATAACCTGGACATAAAATAATGTTCGATATATCACCATAAAATAAGTATCTGAAAAGAAAATGCCTACTCAGTCTATCCAGTTATTATTATTTACAAACTCTCTCTTTCTCTCTCTCTGTTTTTACTGAGGTACACATGCTACTTCTGAGATACCAGTGATCCTGATCCTTCTGCTTTCTAAATCCTGTGATCCGTCCTGATGAGCTACTACTGGTTGGAGTTCTCATCCTAGAAGCCCCTCGCTCCTACTGATGATGATCCATAAGGACCTAAATATTCACTCAGAAAACTGTGAAGAAGATTTTTCACTGCTGGGGATATAAAATCTTTTACTAAAAAGATTTAGGACTACAATTACAGCTATAAGATAACCAACAAGACTTTGTGGTAAACTATAGTGCAGTTTCTGCTACATGGTTTGCATTATTATGAGGCTTGAAGATAGGTTTCCCTTTTGAGTCTGGATCCTCTCAGGCTTTCTTCCTCGTGTCGACTGAGGGAGTTTTTCCTTGCCACTGTCACCGTGGGCTTGCTCATTGGGGATGTCTAGGGTTTGTATAAGAAATGCTTAAATTCTTTATCAAATTTGTTTTCACTAAAAAAGCTGCTTTGCGACAATGTTGACAATGAATTGTATAGAACTGTCGTGATGTGTGTCCTGTGACATAATTTCCAGTTTTCAAATCTTGTTCTGCATTTTGTGTCTATAGTTAATTTTTGAAGAATATCACCACAAAGCACATATTAAATACACAACCACATTTAACTGCTGTATACAAGACTTTAGTTAACATTTACAGCACTGATAACCATAAATTCTATTAATCCGAAGCCAATTTCAATTATTTTAAATTTACTTTTAAAATGACTTTTAAATTTTTATTCACACAAGCGTATAAACTTAAAACATTTTTAAAAAAAAATCCAATTTATAAGGTCCACTCCCATATTTTAAAGATAAATGAGGACAACTACTCAGAATAAAGGTCTACTTCATTAACCTGAAATGCAATTAGCATGTACAAATAAATCTTTGATTGGCAAATTAAAAATACCATTCATGATTGGGGATGTGAGCATTTTGTACTTTCATCTAATATTTTTATGTCAAATCCATTTATATATTACCTACACTTCTTATTGGATAGAGTTGCAGGGAAAACTGGAGCCAAGGTAGCGTTTACCCCTGAACAGGTGGCCAGTCGATTGCAAAGCTAACACAGACACAACTAACTACTGACACTGACTTTCGCACCTATGGGTAATTTAGAGTAGCCAGTTGAGCTCATGAGCATACCTTTGGACTGTAAGAGAAAACAGGAGTACCCATGGAAACCCATGCAAGCACTGTGAGAACATGCAAACTCCAAAACAAAAGGCACTTGTTCTAGCCTCCTAAGACCCAAACCCCATTGTTGTGTTGTCATTTCTCCACACCTCTTCTGTTTCTTACCACTAGATTACTGCTAAATTTGATCAACGTCTTCAAACGGAAAGAATTTTGCAAAAGAGTAATACCCAATAGTCCTTATATGAGGATCTTACAAGGACATAGACACAGTGTAATTGGGAGGAAATATGATGTCCCCGTATGAGGACGGTGGGGTCTGAAGAGGTTACATTTGAACCCCGAACCTTCTTACTGTGAGGCAAAAGTGAGAACCACTAATCACCAAAAACTATTTCCAGTTTAACATCTGTCCCGTTAAAGTTTACTGTAAGACTCTCTTGATAAGCTCTTCACAGGATGACAGCATGCATGACAGCCTTTTAAGAAATCAAGCACATTTTTATGAGAATTTTTCAGTGCCTCCTTTCTCCATGGTGCTTTTATATTATTTGTGATTAATCTGTTACATAAAAGCCTTCATATGGAAAAATAGAGGGGCTTACCAAGATTTCCAAACTATCTTTTGTGCATATTTGGTATAATTAGTAGTGTCCTTCACTCCGGTTTTAATTCCAACTCTACAACAATGGTGCTGAGAAGTAATTGTGAGACATGAGACTTAATCAAACCTTAGACACGTACGTTTAATTAGTGTGCTAATGATTGCTAATTATACTGCAAAAGGATTCACTCAGAGGACTGGAAGGGTTACAGCACTGGGACAGACACAAATAAAGTACTTGAATATAAAATGCCCAAGAGATATATTGGGCAGCTCAAAGCCCTTCCAGTAGCCTAGTATAGGGATTTGGTGTATTAAATTTATAATAGAAAATATCATCTAGTGCAATAGGACTTTTTTAGAGTGCACATGCGTATCTCACATTTGCATTGTGTATTCACTCCCTCACTCACTCACTCACTTGCTCATTCATTTGCCGAGCCGTTTACTCCTATTAGAGGTGCAGGGAGACTGGAGCCTATCTCAGCCAACACTTGGGCTACTGGGCCAACACACACACACACACACACAAAACCATTCACTCTTACACTCATGCCTTGGGGCATTTTGTAACAGCAAATTAGCCTAATGTACATGTTTGTGGACTGTGGGAGGAAATCTGAGTACACACAGAAAACTTGTGTAAGCAATGCAAGCATGGGGAGAACATATAAACTGCACATAGAAATGTCAGAGCACAGTCCTTGAACCCAAGTCCTTTTTTTTTTGTGAGGTGAATGTGCTAACCACTACACCACTGTGCCGCCACTGTTTATTCATGTATTGCTTTATTAAACGGCACGGCTGTAGTTTTTGAAATGAGTGCTACTCCACCAGAATAAAAAGTACTGTATATTCCCAATGCACATGGAAAATTCACACGCTACAGTTCAGAGCCATCTTCACCCATAAACTGACCTAATGCTGTTACTCTTGTTTTTATCATTGACTGGACAGTTCTTCCTCACTTATTCAGATTAAACCATGGCCACAAACACCCCACCCACACACACCCCACCCCTTTCCTTTTCAACGACAGCAGTTGTTAAGGCATTCCTTAAAATAAAATTAGCTAAGGAATTCCTTAAAATTCCTTAGCCTTCCAATTTCGCCTCTTGGAACATGTGCATATTTTCAGAATCAGCTGGTTTTTACTGACATGTTTTGTTTGAAGTTGTAATCTGCTAAAATCCTTTTAATAGTTCCCAGTTAGCCATAGTTAGCCAGTTTGAAAAGACTGCCTTTTCACTCTTGCGAGTGCACGATATTGCGAGAATAGGAGGTTAAGACGTGAATCTGTCAGTTTATTTAAGGCAAAGTAATGGCAAAAATAACAGTAAACAGATATTAATATAACAAAACGGATATAAACCAGTGAACTTCATTCATTTATTCATTCATTCATTCATTTTCGGAGCCACCTAATCCTAATTAGAGTCGCAGGGAGGCTGGCGCTCATCTCAGCCGACTCTGGGCGAGGGCCAGGTACACCCTGAACAGTTCGCCAGTCCATCACAGCAGTGAATTTCTGAATAAAAGCAAACTTGGAGTATCTACACATAACACAACTTATGGTCACATACATCAAACAAACATCAGCTTATTTGCAAGAATGAGTGGAATAACCTGCGGTCAGGCTTCTGAATGTAAATTAAAACAGGATCTTTACTTGATCCTGGGTCTGAAAACTGTAGGTTATTGACCTACTGTTTGACTCAGGTTGTAAATACATTCCTGGTTTCGTCCTATTATACTTGACTTCAGCCTTTGATATTACTGATAGTAATATTTCAAAAGACAGGCTTGTAGATTTTTCATATTACTCACATTGGCCCCAGTGACGCAAAATGTAAGACTGTCTAAAAGACAAATGCATCTGCTTATAATAAGATTGATGATTTTGACCCAGTCATATTTATGCAACACTATGTACCAATTAAAAATGAAAGAAAAAATAACAATCAAACAAACAAATAAATAAATAAACAATGTCAAAAGGTATGTCTTTTTATAAACATGAAATACAGTGTAAGCAAACGGTGCCATCTTTTAATTTCTGTTGAAATTATATGCTCTCTTTTGTTTCTTAAGACTTGATCTTGGTCCTTTCCACTTTCCACAAATTGGTTCTGCACTTTCAAGTTATCATGAATGTGCAAGAGCATTCCTCTGGTCAGGTGATCTTACTATTGTTATTGTAAACAGACACATAACCAAAACCAAGAGGTAAAATTGGTGAAAAAAGAAAATCTGACCATAATCAGGAGTGGTTTCATCAGGAAACCTTTGTATTAAGCCTAAATGAACTGATAATAGAAGATAAAACACTTAGGATATTCAATGAATGGGCACCTTTAATATATTTCTAAGGCCAAGGGAGGGCAGTTGTTCCAGGCTCAACTATCAGCACAAAATTAAAGGCCTTAGGGCAAAATACATGGTGATTAATGACCATAGTAATAACAAGTGAAACAACAGACCCTAATATAACCATGAAGATACTGCCTGGTGTAGTGTTGCTGCTGATTTCATCCTCGTACATTATAAGAGGAAATGATATAAGCTTGGTAATCAGATATGGATCTATTCCTATGCTAACACAGAAAACATAAAAATCATATATAGTGTGGATATAATATTACTGCGGAGCCTTGCCAACCAAAGCAACTGTGTAAGTTCTGCTTCTTTGCCATTGTGCCTGTTATAAGTAAAGCTATGTGTAAACTCAACACAGGACACCCCCCGCCTGCAACATGACCTGACTGTTGATTTACCTCCCCTTCAAAGAGCGAATCTGGGTTATTTTACTTCATGCACGTCTTCAGGTGCGAGACTTCCTCTGTGTGAAGTTTCATAAATCAGAATCAGAATACTTTATTGATCCCGGAGGATATTGTGTGCACACAGTTGCTTCATACCAAGTAAAGAAAAGGATAAGATAAAGATAAAAGTCTCAATAAAACAATATAAGATATATATATATATATATATATATATATACAATATACATACTGACAGTCTATATACATGTGTGTGTG
>JAQMYF010000005.1:23879075-23897131 GCA_030014195.1 Neosilurus mollespiculum | reverse complement strand
CATATAAGAAAATTTCATTACAGTCCAACATGTAGTCCGGTTGATTATACCACAACTGTAAGTCCTAGATAACTGCATTATTATTGTTATTAATTAATTAATTAATTTTATTAGTATTATTATTTTAAAACAAGTTACAATGATGTTATGATTATTTAGCCTGTGAATAATGGGGCAGGTGCTGTAGTGGTTAGGGTGCTGGGCTCATGATTGAGAGGTTGTGGGTTCAAATTCAAATTAGACCCCCTCTGTGTTAAAACCCTTGAGCAAGGTCTCAACCACACGTGTGCCTCTGTACACCCAGTAGTATAAATGGGTACCAGTAAAAAATACTGGGACACCAACCTACGATGGACTTGTGTCCCATTCAGGAGGGGTTGTTCTCCTAGTTGCTTCACGCTGCAGAAACCAGGATAAGCTCCGGGTCTGATGAGCCACTAGGCTTGGGTGTAAAATCCCAACAGACTTTACCCTACTTTTTAAAATAATTCTCATGGCTTACAAAAAAAAAAACAAAACAAAAAAAAAAACAAAGAAAAGAAAACCAAACACTATGAATTTACTGTCCCACAAAATTATTTTGTGTCACAAAGTGGACGTAAATGCAGAACGTTAAACAGAACTTTAATAAATAACTATAGATTTACTAAGCAAAGCTAAAAATACAAGACAGAATTAAACAAGGCAAAACAAGGATCAAGAAGCATGAGCCAGCAGCGCTGGCACACCGAGCCACCCTCAGTCACATGCATACAAAGTCAAAAGTAATTTTCATACCTGTTATTAACACTTTCAGAGTTTGACTAGACCTCAGAATAACTTAAGAGCTAAAAATGTACTTATTGAAGTTTCAGAGCAGGGAAAGGTACATATAAAGGGTACACCTAATTAGTTTAGATTGCACTGAAAATGGCAGGGACAAGTCACTATAAGTACAACAGTATACTTTAGTACAAAAATATACTTTAATATATTTTCATGCACTGAAATGAAGTGATGCTGAAATAAACCCCAAATATAACCAGCTCTTTCTGTAACTTCTTTTTGGGCTCATCTGACTGCTCACATGAGCCACGCAAACAGCATACCAAAACATGTACAGGATCTGATTATTTAGAAACTGTTTGATCAGGAGACTTTCGTGAAGAGTAAGTTGTATAGCGGTCAGCGTGTTTCTGCCCTGCGATGGCCTGGCAAGCTGTCCAGGGTGTACTCTGCCCTCGCCCAGAGTCAGCTGAGATGGGCGCCAGCCTCCCCGTGACCCTTATTAAGATTAAGTGGTTCAGAAAATGAACGAACGAGTTTGATCAGGTGACGAGCACAAAGAATTTCCAAAACATTAGACGTATTATGGAATACCATTAAAGCCATCATCATTACAAGACCAAAATATGCTTCAAAACTTGTTGAAGTACCAGATGAAAAATTATCAACGAGTCTACTAAGAGACCTAATTAAATTAAACATTAAACATGGTATTTGCTAGTTGCTCCCCACATGACAATATGCCTGCCCATATTTAGCCAAACCATGTGGAAAAATGGGACTAATGGGACTAATGTAAAATATTTTGGGCATAATTCTACTGCAACACACCATATCACCCAAAGAACACCATACCCACTTTGAAGTATGTTGCTGGCAGCATCATCCTATGAGACTGCTTCTCTTAGGATGGGACTGGGGCTCCAGCCAAGACAGATGAAACTAGAAATATATAAACCCCCCCCCCCCCACCTGTAACAGGAAGGAACTATTGAATTATCTCCCCTTCTAAACATCGTTTGGTGGTAGAACCGTGCAAAGTTTCAGCAAAATTCATCCATGCGCTTATAAGCTTCCATTGGCAGACAGGTGGACAGGATGAGTACGATACACCCCCCAAACTTGTTTGTGGGAGGTATAATCATAGATAGCTCTAAATTCCAATCTGCTATCTTAGGCCTTTGTTAGACAGCTGAATATTAACTTAGCAAAAATCCAAGTCAACAAAGAAAATACCCTTGCATAAAGGGATAGGCAGCTATGGAGTAGAATGGAATAAAATTACCAAGTCAGGATGTTCCAAGTACACTCTCACTCAAAAAGACATTACAAGCAAAAGGCGATTGATAAAATAATACTTAAGGGGTTTTCAAACAGAATTTCTCCCCCTAAAGTTCTTTGTTTCTATTTTGTTTAGTTTAATTTAATTTTGTTAATTACTATTTATCCATTCATTCATTTTCTGAGCGGCTTAATCCTAACTAGGGTCGTGGGGAGGATGGCGCCCATCTCAGCCGACTCTGGACAAGGGCTGAGTACACCCTGGACAGCTCACCAGGCCATCGCAGTTGTTGGTTACTACATGATGGTAAAGATGAAAAAGCATCATGTTTTTTCTTGGTTTCATTTTTCGTAATAAAATTTTAAAAGGAATGGTAGATTTTTAAAATCCATTAATGCATTCTCTGCAAGTCCTTCAAACCCCAAAAAAAAAACAGAAAAAAGAAAAAAAAAAAAAAACAGTTAAATTTACCAAATCCGTAATTTTTCTGTTTGTTGTTTGGTTCTTAGGGCGGCACTGTGGCGCAGTGGTTTGCACATCTGCATCACAGCAAGAAGGTCTGGGTTCAGACATTTCTATGTTGAGTTTGCATGTTCTGTTTGTGCTTGAGTGGGTTTCCTCCAGGTACTCTGGGTTCCTCTCACAGTCCAAAAAACATGCACAGTAGGCTAACTGGCTGTTCCAAATCACCCCAAGGTGTGAGTGTGAATGGCTGTGTGTGTGTTGCCCTGCAGTGGCCTGGCGAGCTATCCAGGGTGTACTCTCTCCTTGCCCAAAGTCGGCTGATATGGGTGCCAGTCTACCCGCAATCCTAGTTAATATTAAAAGGCTTAGAAAATTAATGAATGTATGGTGTTCCGGTTTTATATGTGTGACTGCACAGCACTTTGGTAAACTGCTGTTGTTTTAAAAGGGTTTTATAAATAAAATAAACTTAAACACTTCTTACATACTATACATGGGACTTGAACATGGGAGAGTAGATCAGTATATTGTCATGTTGGTATGGAATGACTGTGTACTCGTAGTAAATCCCAGTGGTGCTGAACACAGTTTTCAACTTTCCCCATAGCGTATGCAGGCCAACTTATATGCACTGTGTACGTAATTTGGTGTACATTTTGAAGATAGTGGAGTTGACTGTCACCTGGTTGAGGGCTCAATAAGTGATGCATGGTCAAAGACCTTAAAAAAAAAAAAAAAAAAGACCAGGAGACATGGATGGCCTGTTTAAGGACTTCGTCCACATATTCATCCAATGCTGGTTGATTAGGGAGAAAAGATAGATGTGGCTCCGTGGAGGTGTGGCAGCAGAAAGCAAATTAACTGTCCAATCATAGAACCAATGAGGCAATATTCCACTGGCTTTCTTTTTTGTTAAACACATCCATAAGATCATTATGCCATAATGTGGGGCAGTGGTGGCTCAGTGGTTAAGGCTCTGGGTAACTGATCAGAAGGTTTGGGGTTCAAACCTCAGTCCCAGCAATCCTTCACTGTTGGGCCCTTGAACAAGGCCAATCAGCCTCACAAATGAGATAAAATGTAAGTAATTTTGGATAAGGACATCTGACAAATGCCATAAAGATGAGGGTCATGACGGAGAGCGTAATGTCTTCTTGATGGATGGCACTGATGCACACATGTAGATACGCTATGCTGTAAGTGACAACACCCCATCTACTGCATGGATGATTAAAGGTGTGGTATGGTTTAGAAAGGGATGTGGAGCTCCTTGACCATGGAGTGGTTGATGAAGTTGGCAGCAGCTCCATGGAATCTAGTGCCTTAAAGACATGGTGTTTTCCTGAGAAGTCTATTTGTACTAGTAATGTTAAGGGCTTCATGTGTTGACAGGGACTCACCAGGTATAACTGAGGAGGTGTCAGAGTTCCCACTTTCTGTTGATGGTGAGGTGTGGCTTTGCTCCTGCTGGGGCACTGGATAATGGCATGGTCAGGATTCCCCAAAGGTAGCATAGGTATCCACACCGTCACTTATCCTCTTGCAATGACTGAGCCATGTACATCCCAATTGTACGGGCTCACAGATCTCGGCAGGTGCTGTGAAAGGCATGAACTTGGGGACTTGTCACAGTGCTATCAAGTTAGATTGCTATATCTATGAGGGAATCAAGGGTGGTCAGGTCTTATTGACAATCCAGCCCACTGAGTTTATTAGGACTGAGTTTATTGAGGAAAGTGGATCATTCAGGGCACTGCAGGTGGCAATGGTATACAATACAAGGGAATATTGTGAGATTGCTGGCTGAGGGTGAGCAGTCTTTTCACGGTGGCTTTGCCATCAGGGCCATGATCAAAGATGTGGCAGAAGCATACTACAAAGTTCTCAAAAGACAATGCCATGTCACCCACTTGCTCCCACACTACCATAGCCCAGCATAGAGCCTTTCTTGTTAGCAAGAGTTTTTGAGTGAAGTACAATAAGCACGGCAGCAAAAACCCACTGCATAGTGTGGTGTCAACATCAAACTTTTCTGGCCATGCCAGGAGTAGAAGAGACAGGGCTTCCTGGAATGGGAATGGAACCTGCTGGAGCTGTGGTTTTGCTGCAGAGACATAGCGTTTGCAAGTCATTGGAGCTGTATCTCTATGTTGACAAAACACCAGTGGTGTTTACTGACAAACTCGCCCTTGGTTGTTCAACTCAGGGGCTTGCCTTAGAATCTGCTCCATCCATGTTATAGCAAAGTAATCTGCCACACTTGAGTAAAGCAGAGACATGAGGGGATGCAAATGCAGATTGAAATTCAGCGTTTAATAACATGAGAATCAGACAAATTTACATGGCAATCTAAGATCAGCGACGATAAGCAGGCACAGGTCCAACGATCAGACAAACAGGACAGCAGAGATAATCCAAGGCAGGTCGATGTCAGATGGTAATCAGGTGTAAGTGTGAATAGGTGTCATGGTGGTAATGTTGTGTGACAGTCAAAGGTCAGGTGACTGTAAGCAGTGCAAGAGATGCTGGGAAGTGTAGTGAAATGGTAATTTCATTGTTTGTTTGTTTGTTTATTTATGGATTACCAGGAAGACTGGTGACATATAAGTACATAGCAAGCAGTTCAGGAATTGTAGTATTTAGGACTGAGTTATGTGAGCTACTGCTGCACTCAGCAGGCTAAAAGATTCAGGTCTCTTGCCCTGAGAATATCAAACATGCTCTGCTACCAAATCTTAAAACTATACTTTCAAACAATAATGCACAAAATGAAAAGAGCATGTACACATTTTGCTGGAGAATAAGTCACCTATATCATATGGGTGAATAGACAGATTTCTTGGCTATGCTGTGAGAAGAATCTACCTTGTTATTGTAAGGCACTGACTGGCTCATGCTTGTGATTTATTCTGTCATAAAGTGTTTTCTAAAAACTGAATGATACATAGAGTAAACCATATTTCATGTAAACTGTGTGAGAGCCTGTAAATGAACACACTTACTCCATGAAAAATCTTGGTATGCCAGAAAAGGTAAGTACCAATATGATTCAGACAATATCCTCCAAAGATATGTCTGGGTTTCTTTGTTGTGTGGATGGAACTGTTTGCTTCAAATTTCTGTAGCAGGGAATGTTTATCTTAGGATTTGGCACGCCAAGGCTACCATTCTTTGAAATTGGAAAAATTAATTTACAAGCACAAGATTCCTCAGAATTATCATGTTCAGCTTCCCAGAACTTACCACAGCTTTACTAATAAATCTCACTGCATCAGCAGACCTCAAATTTTGCACCCCAATTTTATGTTGCCCACCCATTGCAGTGTGGGAAACTATTAACCTGTAACTGACAACCTCCTTAAAGTACATCTAGGGCAAGTATCCTCATGTATTTACTATCTAGAAAATGTTCCGTTATTTGAGTTGGTTTTATGGAGGCCTTAATTATCATTCACTCACTCATTTCGCTTACTCCTACTATTGGGGTCACAGGGAGGCTGGGGCATATGTCAGCCGACAGTGGGTGAACTGCTCACCAAACCATCGCAGAGCAATACATGCACACATCCATTCACACACACATTCACACCTAGGGGCAATTTTGAAAAGCAAATTAGCCTAATATGCATGCAGTGGGAGGAAACTGGAGTACCCAGAGGAAACCCACCCAACCATGGGAAGAACATGCAAACTCCACACAGAAAAGCTAGGACCCTTGTGCTGTGAGGTGGACATGCTAACCACAACCCACAGTGCCGCCCGGCCTTAAGTATACGTGATACAATTAATAATCATATTCTAAAATGGCTTTAAGCTCTCTGTTTATGTTTTTAAGTAAATCATCTTCATTACAGGAAAGTTGGGAAGGTTTTTAGATTTTTTGGGTAAGTTTTAAATCATGTGTTTGGTTCAACTTACACATACTTTAAAACATACCTGCAGTGCCTGTATAGTCACCAATGGTCAGTGGGAAGCCATCATCCTCTGGGTCTACTGAGAACAGCCCAACGCCAAATGTGTTATACTGGGCGAACGCTGTACTGTTCTCGAAATCTTCCAGATCTATCCTCAACTCATAGTTTGCCTGGATAGACAAAGCATGGATCTGCTTTAAGCCTGTAAAAGAAATAATTAAAGACAGAAAGAAAATTAAATGAAATGCAATAATCAGTGCTATCAGAGATAAGTACAATGGTGTAGGCTTCTCAGCTTTTTAGTTCTGTCCTTAGAACATTAAAGCAAAATATAATCCAAACCCTTATATTCTGAATGAATGTAATAGTAGGGTTAAATCTGCGTCTTAGAATTTTTAAATATCTGTTTTTAAACACTGACAGTAACAGATTGGTTTTAGTTTGTGTGGCTTATTACGGCTGATTTCCTTCCCCATTCTGGATCTGCTGCATCACTGAGCTTACTTTTAACTTTTCTTTTTTTCTTTTTGATGCAGGACCGCTATAAAAAGTAAATGTGAATAACCTGAATATCATTGGAATGTCTCCCTGTAGCTCAGCCAGATTTCACTCTAATCAGTTCCTTAGAGCTGCATAATATCCCAGACCAATTTTACCCATAATTTGTTAGAATTCTGGGTGACTATATAGAATTCTGAGTATGAATAAAACTATACCACTGACTCTATGCCAAATCTATTTTTCTTCGCACATTACCATTCTTACTACTTTTACTCCCTTCTTACTTCACGTTATTTTCCCAGGACGCAGACAATCAGAACCATAACTACTGGATAATTAACTGAACTGAGACACAAAAAACTACTCATTAATTCACATATTTGCCAAACCGCTTAATCCTATTAGGGTAGCGAGGAGGCTGGATCCTAACTCAGCTGGATGAGAGTGGGGTACACCCTGAACAATGCACCAGTTCATTACAGGGGCAGCACACATGAACAGCCTCATGTGCATGTCTTTGGGGTGTGGGAGAAAAGCGGACTAACTCCATGCAAGCTCGGGGAGAACATGCAAACTTGACACAGAAACGTTCTTGCTGACCCTGGGACTCGAACCCAGGACCTTCTTGCTGTAGGGCGGGAATGCTAACCACTGTGCTAACCACAACGTTATGAAGCTCATACCACTACAAGCTAACACAAAACTGGGGGTTCTGTATACAGGGGTTAAAACTCTACGTGTGGTTCTATGCATAGGGGTCAAACCTCTTTATTTTTTATGAAAAATAGTAACCACAATGTAGAAGATGTATATGTTAAAAATGGGAAAATTAAATAAAAGCAAACAAGTAGTCTAAATTACTAGAATGTCATGCACGTTTGCTATGCGTGTGTATGAGGCCAAGGTGGGCACAGAATGAGCATCGTGATTTGTGATTGGCCTAGTCCCGGCTATTCATCCCTGTTCATCCAGTAATTCCTTTAAACATCAGCACACACGCCTTGCCTTTTACGTCTACCACGTGTTTGTTAACTGCAGACTGACACATGCTTCATGTAGACATTTTGGACAAAAAACCCCACCCAAAACCCATACTGACATGCAAAATACCTGCGTCATTTCTATATTTCATAGTTAAAAAAAGGGGGTCAATCATGTGGAACATATGTATATACTATTATGAAGTGAGTGATCCCCTCCCCCCATCCCCCAGTTTATTGGGCGACGATGTAGAATTACAGTGCCCCTTGTGGCCTGTTATTTTTATGTTTTTACAGTTGTGACCCGCTCCAGCATAATACAGATTAAGTGGGAAACTTGACATACTGAGATATATATTTGGAAAGAGAATTTAATATGCTTTAAAATGAGGTATAATACATGATTATAGCATGAAAATGGACTCATTTGTATGTCGCTAATCAGGAATTGCTACTTTTGAGAAAAAAATCAATTACAGTCACAGAACCAGTTTCTGAATGTCCACATCTGAAACTCGCTAACATCTATGCACTAAATGAATCCGGCTCTCAACCAATCAGCGCCATCTTCCTAACGTCTTCCTAGCAATAGATGAGTTCTGTTTACACCGAGTCATGTCTGTTTTGAGGCTTCTCATTGGTTTAGCATTCTGGGAGTTCTGCGTGAGAATGATTTCTGTAAATAGGGAGAGTATTCTGGTATCGAGTATATATAATAAGGAAATACCCTGAGAAATCACGAAAGCGGATTGAAAATTGTCAACATAAGTGGATATTTCTATTGTTTACAACAACGTGGACATGGGACCCTTTCTTAAATAAGTATTTTAGCGTGGATAGATTGTGTTTATGGATATTTGAACTTGCTTATGTGGAAGAGTATGCTTTGAAAGATGTATTTTTGGCAATATTGCATTTTCAACGTACTTTGGCTCTTACACAACACACTACCTTGCGACTTAATCACTATTATGCTGAAGCAGGTCACAATTATTTTTGTGGCTGGTATATTTTTGCCCACCTCCTTGCCCTATTGTGCAACGCTACAAAAACCCTTTTCCGGTTCTGGATCAGGCCCAAAATTTAATCAGTTCTTTTTTGAAGTTTTTGAATTATTGTGCACACACACACACACACACACACACACACACACACACACACACACACACACACAGACACACAGATGACCAATCTCATAACTTCCCCCATGGTGGAGGGGAAAAAATTCCTTACTGGGCAAATGCTTTCCAACAGTGTGTACCCTCTCCAAAAGTCCAAAATATCCAAAAGGAAATTTGCACAGATTCAAAAATGGGTTAAACACCGTTTTACATCAGTTTACTGGGTTGAATCCAAGGTTTGCTCAGTTTTTATTGAGTGTAAATATGCTGGAGGGGGTTCCTCCACTGCATCTTGCTCTCTTTGTTCAAACACAAGCACTTACCCTTAAACCCAATAAAAATGTGCTCTGAAGAAGAAAAACAGCATTTCCTTTTTTTCCTTTTCTTTTTTTCTTGTTTTGCTTATAAATGTAACATGATGCAACATGAAGGCAAGAAACGTAGAAATTAAAATACAATTACATATCACTGAAGGCCAGCATTGAAAAAACAACAGATACTCTATTTGATTTTGCCAATATATTGCTAAAAAAATGATTTTCACATTTATTGCTGCAAATTCATTTTGGTTTAACTCTACAGTCTCGATATTTTTGCAGTAATTTCTAAAATATCACATAATTCATCACATGCAGTTATTTTGCTTTGACAATTACAATTTAGCATCAATTATGAAATTAAGGTCAAGAAATCGTAAGGTACGTGTTGGAAATCATTTGTTTTCCACACTTTTAATTAGATGTTATAATTTTGTCAAAAAGAAAAAAGGTTTTTGTTAATTTTTTTCCATTAAAAAACCATGGCAATGGTGTGAAGGATAATTTACTATGGTTTCAGCTCACAGTTCAAGTCATCCATAAAAATTTGTATTAATGTCATGCCTAATATAATCAGTGCCTTTAAATGAGATGGTATCTTCTCTGTGCACAACTTATAATCAACAATAGTAATAATTTTTTTTGTAGTTGTATTGAAATAGACTTTAGTGAAGCAGTTTGATAGCAGTTTGCAGTTTGATATTTGATATTAAAGTCTAGACAAAAGTCTATTGAAAACTGACATGCAATATTTTTAATGCACCCTGCATGCATAATGCTGGCTTAACCTCTGAAATTCTAGAGTTGTGTTTGAGGGCTAAATACTGATATGTGCAATTTCTGTTTTAATTACTCACTGTAAATGGCATTCTATACTTGTGTGAAGTATAGCTAAAGGAGCAGTACTGGTGGTGCAGTAGTAAGCACTTCTGCCTCACAGCAAAGAATGTTTGGCAAAAGCATTTCTGTGATGGTCTGGAAAGCTGAGACAGCTGGAGTGGGCTCCTGCCTCCCTGTGACCCTAATAAATGATAAAGCCTTTCGGAAAATTAAATAATAATAAAAAGAAGGATAGATAAAGACAGCTAGTTTTCACGCGGGTTTACAATGTGTAATTTTATTTTATTTTATTATTTTTTTTTGCCATAGACTTGGGCATATTAGGTTTTCAAGGAAAGTGATAAAAAATTATGTGTCCTCCTACAGGATATTGCTTTTCTTATTTGAGGCCATTAGCTTGCACACAGAGCACTGATCACATATGTGTAAGAGTCTATCCAAGGACAAATATATTATACTTCTGTTTTGACACATTGCCGTTGACCTTTCCTTTAAAATTACAAGATGTCTCAGCACACACCTGCACGTAACATATCCAGTCTCATATCATGTCACAAGCACACAGCCACTACTGCATTTAAATTAACAAATGTGTTAAGTAGTTTCTTCTCATGATAATCATCATTAACCATACATACTATCCCCCAGTGCAGCTAACTGGGTTATCAAAGGCCAGCCATGTCTCTCACTGTCTATGGTGGGAGGCATGTAAAAGAACCATTGCTGTCATTCGTAAAGAGTAGACTGCATTGCCGTCAGCGTGTTTCTGCCCTGCGATGGTCTGGCGAGCTGTCCAGGGTGTACCCTGCCCTCGCCCAGAGTCAGCTGAGAGGGGCACCAGCCTCCCCCGCGACCCTAATTAATGAATGCTGATACATTCTATATGATTAGATCACAGACCACCAATTTAGAAACAAGAAACATCTTATCTTATCTGTTACTGAAAGGCAGGATAAAACGATCTAATTTAGGAAATCGCACTGTTTAAAGATGCAGCATATATCTTTGACAAAAACGGTTAGGAGTGCTTTTTTATTTATTAAAAAAAGAGTATGCAAATAAAGCCCTTAGACACAATCATTTTGCAGGAGTGTATGGATTCACTTAAGTGTTTTTTATGATGTAGTAAAATGCAAATCCAACACTTGGAATCAGTTCCAGACCTTTAATTTTTACAATTATTTTTAATGAAACAATAAAGAAACTGGTCATAACTGGCCATAAAAATGTTTACAAGTTAAAAAAAAGGTAACTCAATACTTTTCTTAAACCCCTTTAATCATGGCTTTAATTAAGTCTACAGTTCAATCACCTCTTGACTGCTTCATTTCAAATCTACTTTGGTGGTGTAGAGAAACAAACATACGAAATGATGACACTTTCCAAATACTGATTATGTGCAGAGAGAGAGTATAGTTGACTATATGGTTATTGTTGCATGAAAAGAAAGATTAACTCATAAATAAAACAATTATTACTGAAGAAGAAAGGAAATGTGTAAAAACAAAATTGGTAAAATTAAGATTCATTCATTCATTTTCTAAGCTGCTTAATCCTAATTAGGGTCACGGGGGAGGCTGGTGGCTACCTCAGCCGATTCTGGGCGAAGGTTGGGGTGCACCCTGAACAACTCGCCAGACCTTTGCAGGGCCATCACTCGGAACAGCCAATTAGCCTACTGTGCATGTTTTTGGACTGTGGGAGGAAACCGGAGTACCCCCAAACAAGCACAGAGAGAACATGCAAACTCCACACAGAAACGCCCCAAGCCTAGGAATCAAACAAAAAAATATATTTTTTTTTTAATTTGTTTTTTCTAAAGCAATGCTGAGTGCTGAATAAACATTTGTCCTGTATTACAATGGAAATCACAGCTCCTTGCAAAAGTATTCCCCCCCTTGGCATTTTGCTTATTTCGCTGCCGTACAACCTGGAATTAGAATGCACATTGGGGTGGGTTATCAGTTGATTTCCACAACATTTTTATTTAGAGTTTATGAGCAGCTCCTTAGTGCATCAAACAGAGATGGCTAATGTGCATTCATGAAAAAACAATAAAAAAATTGATATACAAATTGTAGCAGCAAAACAACTTGACCTTGGCTTTCAGAATTATAAAAAAAATCCTTTTAATGTTTTGCAAATAGCTTTTTTTGGTTTTAATAGATAAATAGTAAGATTCTGCAAGACAGTTACAGGAAGGCAGTTACAGGAAGTGTCAGAAAGCTCAGCGCATCTCTACTGGCAAAAAAAAAAAAAAAGATGTTTTTTTTTTTCATTTAAAAGAGATAATGATGTTAAGTCCCTCCTCAAGACAAAAGACAAATATCTGACATTGATTAATGTAGCAAAATCCTTATATTCTTTTTATCCTACCCTAATGAGGCTGACATCAGCGTCTGTGATATAAAAAATTCATGTATTTACTCGGTAGGAGGCTTTGTTCCTTACACTGCTTATGGTAAAAGATTCAAATATTAATATTTCATTTGGTTTGACTGTGAAGGGCTGTTGTATTTTTGGGAGTGGTGAAAGAATGTTTAGAATGTTGCCTTTAAGCTGTTCAGTGGCATCTAAAATATGGCATGAAAAGCCACCCAGAAGAGATGAAGGGGAACGGGAACAGAAAGCGCATATACAAATAGAGAAAAGATAGTGGTGTTTTACGTTGTCCTCTTTGAGATATTTTTGTGTGATTAAATATTTATGGTGCTCCCTATGTGAGTTGGCAAGGAACAAAGAAGGTATAACTGAAGTAGGAGAAAGAGAGATGGGACAATGAAGATGTTTTGGTGGGATGTCTTTTAATGTGCAAGTCTCAGGAGAGGTGAAAAAGCAACATTTGCGAATGCTCTAATCTTAAAGTTCATTACAGTTCGTCAATGTTCAACTGAGGCAAGTGTATGAAGCTCAGAATTGCTGCTGAACTTTTCACACCTTTTGACTGCAGACTACACAAAACCGCTTTATAGACTATATCAGCTTTACTAAACTATATGATGGAAAGAATGGTTGTGGTTAGCAAGGAGGTCCCACGTTCGAGTTCTGGGCTCAGCGAGGGTGTCTCTATGTGGAGTTTGCAGGTTCTCCCCATTCTTGCATGGATTTCCTTCCAGAGTACAAAGACCTGCATATCTTAAGCTAATCCGCTGTTCCAAATTGCCCCTAGATGTAAGTGTAATTGTGAATGGTTCTGTGTGTATTTGCTAGCCCGGCGATGGACTGGCAAGCTGTTCAGAGTGTATCCTGCCTTTGCCCAGAGTCAGCTGAGATAGGCTCCAGTCTCCTCACGAGTCAAGTAGTATTAAGTGGTTCCGCAAATTATTAAATAAATAAATAAACCGATTTTTGGTAATGGTGCGAGGAGTTAGGTTGAGCCAGCAGGTAAGAGTTCCTCAGAAAGCTCCTTAATTGTGTCATGATACATGTTGTGAAGATCACACTCTGACAGCTCCCTATTCTTTAAAACAGGGTACCCACTTATATATCATCCGGGTTTTTTATCATCAGTTGATTGAAAACACCTGAGTCTATTCTCATGATTAATTGCTTGGCTTTGGGACGTGTCCAACTGGTGAAGGTGAGGTGTGTTCACAGGAATGTTCATGAATATCTGCTGGTGCCTGTCACTATTCAATTTTGGGGAGAAATTCACAAAATGGGGGAGACAGTTAGTCCTCACTTCACCTATATGCTAATCCTGAGGATTGATTGACCAGAATTTCAGACATTGTCAAAGGGTGCTTTCATGGATGGGTCCTGCCATTGCTAAATTCAGGGGTTTCCCAGTGCAGAATTGATTACGTAGGTGGTCCCAGGACGATCTATATAAGCTTCACATCAGTGGGACATCAAAAGGAATGAGAGCTTCACCCCTCATTTCATCGACAGGATTTTTTTTGCCAGTGTTTCACTTGATCAGCTGTGGGATGAGACCTTGAGACATACTTCCTACCAAGTGAGACTAATTGACCGTCACAAGCGTCAAACTAATGTTGCCATCTCCTATCCGTACTTTTACTGTATTAAAGATGAGTTATACAGAGTAAAACAGGACACATATACCCTAGAAAAGACACCCAGTTGTTGACCCCACAGAACCTCTGGAAAATCCCATCGTTGGCCATTTAGGTCAAGAAAGGACACTAACCATCTCATGAACTGTTTCTTTTGGCTGGGCATTTCTGGAGATGTTTACCAGTGATGTGTGGCATGTCACAAATGTAAAATGGTGATTCCACTGACCACTCCAACAATGCCACTGTGTTCCTTGCTACTAAATAAGATCCCCTTCAATAGAATTGGCCAATAGAATTTCAAAAAGAATACCTTAAGAACCTTATTCCATCTGTAAAACATATCACGGTTTCTGCCTGTTTTGCTGCATCTGGGCCAGGACAGTTTATCATAATTAATAAGACGATAAATTCAAAAATTTTAATAAATTGACAGTGAATTCTTAAATAAACTGTCAGAACACCTGTCCATAAACGGAATCTCAAGAGAAAGTGGGCCATGCAGCAAGACAATGACCATAAATACACAAGTTGTTCAAGAAATGGCTAAAGAAAAACAAATTGATTGTTTTGGAATGGACAAGTCCTGACCTTAATCAAATAGAAATGTTGTGTGAGCAGGTCATATGAGGACCCTTACCAACATCTCAGATTTGAAGCAGTTTTGTATGGAGAAATTAACTAAAATCCCTCCAAGTCCATGTGCAGGAGTATTCAATTGTTACCACAAATGATTAGTTACAGCTGTTAGTGCACAAGGGGATCTAAAAGCAAAAGTTTATATTCTTTTCTTTTAACAGATGCCACACTCTGGCACTGCTCAGACCACATCTGATTGAGTTTTTAATCCAAGTGATTTGAAATACTCCAAAACTTGTTAAATATTTTTGAATTATACATGCATCACCAACGTTAAAAATTATTTCTATCTGTTAGCACCAATAGCAACTATAAACAAGCAGGGCAGTCTCATGAAGGCATGCTCTGGGCAATGGTACAACCACTGCAAATTAAAGGTAAACACAGAAACTCACACTGATGATGTCACCAGGGTCATGTTTACAAGGAGTATTGGTGGCGAGAGTGGGAGCACATTACTGACAAAAAATGACAAATGGGATTCCTACACTAATGGAAGCTATTGGTTAGATATACAGACCAGAAGAGAACCAAAGAGAAAAATTGAGTGATTTTTACATTATGATGACCAGGAAAAATACTTTAAGAATTTCAACAGTTGTTTTTTGAAAACCCCAAATATAAAAAAATGCAGACTATTTAAAAAAAGCTTCTTACTTCTGATAATACCATTGCCACTCACTCATTCACTCACTCAGTTGCTGAGCCATTTAATCATATTAAGGTCACAGGGAGGCCAGTGTCTACCTCAGCCAACACTGGGCAAAGGTGGGGTACCCCTTAAAGAGCTCACCAGACCATCACAGGGCCAACACACACACACACACACACACACACACAACCATACACACTTACACTCAATTTGGAACAGCCAATTAGCCTATTGTGCATATCTTTGGACTGTGGGTGAAAACCAGAGTACCCAGAGGAAACCCAAGCACAGCGAGAATATGCAAAGTCCACACAGAGGCGGTCAAGCCTGGGAAGACCTTCTTGCTGTGAGGCAGATGTGCTAACCACTATGCCACCGTGCCGCCCCCATTGCCACTGTATTATCTTAAATATTTTAATTACCTTTTGGAAATGTGAACTTTAATAGACATCAGATAAATAAGCAACTTCAATATAGTTTTTCTTAACCTGGTATTTTATTGTGGTAAGTTTATAACAATACACTAGCTTGTGTGGTAGCCTGATACATATCCGACTATAATGTAGTTAGATTGATAGGGTAAATATTATTATGAAACCTTTTTATACTACATATCTCTCTCTCTCTCTCGCTCTCTCTCTCTGTCTTAATCTGATCATATTTTATGAGCTTAAATTTGGATGATGACTGTGTGAATCATTACATTATATTACATTCACCCACTGTATGTGTGTGTGGTTTTGAGGGAGGGAGACAGAATGAGAGCCTGTGAATTCTTTTACTCTAAACAGATAATGGATGAAATCCTGGAGTCATAAACTTGAGCTATAATTTATCTGAGAGCAAAAGAATTTATTGTAAGAAGACACATAAAAAAATGAAAAAGCTATAAAAAAAACTAGAAAAGCACTCGGTGAGCGCAGACCTGTGCCAAGGCCATTCAGTACCCCCCATATGGTATTGTAAGAAATGCAGCATTTTTATAAATATATGTTTATTATTTGAGCCCTACAATGCAAACGCGCAGCCATTTATATGATTGCACTGTGTGTAGGGCCTGCCTTGAATAAGAGGCCTTGCGCTCGGATGAGGAAGTATTAATAATCAGATTATTTTTGTGATAACTGGCCTAAACGTTGTACAGAAATGTAAAGGAATGAGATTACACCCTCGAATGCAAGCCTGGAAGGTACCCTTCGGTATGGTCCGGACACAGTAACTCGCTAAAATTCCCTGCATACCGAGACAATAATTTGGATCACTGCCAAAATGTAAACAATTGATCTTTGTATCATTTATGACTCATCCTGAAAATTTCATCAAAATCCGTTCATAAGTTTTTGAGTAATGTTGCTAACAGACAGACAAACAAACCAACCAACCAACGCTGGTGAAAACATAACCTCCTTGATGGAGGCAAAAATATAAAACTATTAAAGGAAGAGGAAGCAAGAAAGAGGACATAAGTAAAGAGACAGACAAGGTGAGAGAAAAAGTGAAGGCAGGTGAAAAAACACAAACATTCTTTTCCCATCTGTCCTCTCTATCCCTCTAAATGATCACAATTACTCTCTCTCACTCTCTCTCTCTTCCTACCTTCCTCACTCAGTGGTAATTTCGGGGGGGGGAGGGGGGGGGGGGATGTTGAGTATCATCAGCATAATCTTGGGAACTGAGCCCATGATTAATGATACAGGACTACAGACATGTTTAGAGGATTTAGCACCTTGAGCGAGCAAAGCAGTGGGGCTTTGTGGCAAGAACTGTTGCTTTTCTGTAAGATAGGACATAAATTACAGTAGGACAGTGCCAGAAATGGCAATAGCAGACAGGTGGGATGTATAAAACAGAAAAACACAAAAGATTCCAGAGTCAGAAGCAACAAGAAGGTCTATAATGACCCTCGGGGTATCAGTCTCAGTTCGGAGGGGGAGTCAGTAAGATTTCAGCTGGTAGGCAGAATTCTTTCAAGAAGGCAGGATAGTATTTGTCGAAGAGTTATTTAGGTCACCAGACGTAGTATCTGCACCACACTTGGTTTTGAACAGAGATTTGATGAGTAAGTAAGAAATTGGAGAAATGGGCATTTCTAAGCAGAAGAGTGGAAACAGTGCCAGGCTGGCATTTCCAAATTAACTTATTGGTGTGTGTGAAAGAGAGATGTGGGTAAAAAATAATCAGACATTAAGCTGAACCAGGAACTCATAATAAAAAAAAAAGAAAAAATTTGGTTAAAGAACGATTCACTGGATAAAGACATAGATAGAAGAGACTTGAGAAAACATTAGCACATTAGTCTAATGTGCATGCCTTTGAATGTGGGTGGGGGGGGGGTACTCTGAGGAAATCCACAGAAACACACTTGCCGTGCCTGGGCCTCAAACCCAGAACCTTCTTGCTGTGAGGCAGATGTGCTAACCACTACAGCACGGTGCTGCTCCTGACCATGAGTATAAAAATTTCTATGTTTAAAATGGTTATGTTAAAACGGGAAAAAGAAACTAACAAGAACATTGGAATTTTAGCGCTAAGATTGTCAATAGCAGGGTTTACATTGCAATATA
>JAQMYF010000005.1:23862865-23877128 GCA_030014195.1 Neosilurus mollespiculum | reverse complement strand
TATATATAATAAAGCTGTAGTTTCTCCTGTCATGATAATTTTTTGTTCTCTTGCAATAGCTCTTATACAGCATTCCTTAAAACTCCACTATTATTTGTAATTTTACTACCATCAGTTTAAAGTAAAAAAGTTTAGCTTTTAATGTAATTTTCCTATTTGAGACATTGTTGGGTATAAGAAGACTTTTTAAAAATTAAATACTGAAAAATCAGAGAAATATTAAAGACAGAAGTACTTGACGTTAATTTCGCCATATACATTTTTAGTATGTGATGGAACTGTGACCCTGACCTTTGACCAATGCCCTTAAAACCTATAGCAGTTCAGTAATGATTAACTGGTGAAAATCTGGTCCAAACCCATGCAACCAGCTGTAGAGTGTGCACGAGATTTTTCTCAGATGACTGCATATGACCTTGACCTTTGACCTTAGAACCTGTAAACCTGTACTAGTTCATGGGCTTTAGTAATGAGTAATTGATGAAAGTTTGTTGAGGAATTTATACAACAAGGAAGTTCAGACTCACACACAGACACATGTACAAGGCAAAAGCATAATGCTTCTGCTACCAACACAGAGGGGCAGAGGGATAATACATTTTTTTTCAACCATTGGGTTATTTGATAAACCATTTAACGGTACATTCTTACAAGGCCCCGGTGTATAAAGATTGCATTTTGACCAATGTCAACAAAGTGTGTTCAGTCTCTTCCCACAGATATCATCTATCAGTTTGCAGAGAGTCCTTCAGGATGCTTAATAATTGATAGTGTGGGACAGAGTAAAAGAGATGTAAAGAGAGAAGATAAAAAAGTGTTCGGGCATGTTGTGTGGTGTGTCAAATTATTAATGCAGTGGGACACAGTGTATGTTGCCTACAGTGTCAAAATGAGTCATATTATAAGAGCTCACATGTGTTTGTGGAATTCCAGCTCAATGCAGTGCCAAGCAAAAGTAACTGGACCATTTAAAATGACTAGCAATTATGTTCAGTTGCTGGCCAACACAAGTCACACACTAATAAACTGTTGGATCGCCTTTAGCCTTGATAACAAAATCCTTTATCTGTGGCAATGTTTTGACAAACAAAGACAACCTCGGTCAGGTCCCATTCTATCGCAGGGCTGACAGAGATGAGCAACCATCAATACTCACAATTATACCTTTGGGCGTAATTGTGAGTATTGATGGTTGCTCATCTCTGTCAGCCCTGCGATAGAATGGGACCTGACCAAGGTGTACCCCACCACTCACAGGAAGTCAGCTGCAACTGGCTCCAGATTTCCCCATGAACCTGAAAGATAAGTGATATAGATTATCAATAGACCCCAGGTTTGAGAACACCTAACTCAATTTCCCTTTGGTTAAAATCATTAGCCTGGAGGCATCCCCACTTAAAATGGTCTCTGATTTTTTTCCATAGTCATATAGTTCCAGGGAAAAAATGTTTTCAAAAGTTAGTTATTCTTTACTTTACTAACTGCTTGGAAGTTAATGAACAAGACAACATACAAACACTGTCCGGTGGTGTCTAAAATGGACAAAATTTGAATCGATTTGGACAGTGTCGCAATTTTTGTAATTTTGCTTCTGTATTCCACCACAATGGATTTGAAATAAAGCATTCAAGATTGAACTGAAAAGTAGACTTTCAGCTGTAATCCGCCCATTTTCAGAGGATTCATTGTCAGATGACAACCTGTTCCTTCATAATTTCATGACAACTGAAGAAGAAAAAAGCCTGGAAATGATTTCAAGTGCTAAATTTGCATTAAGCAACAATTTATGTTCCAGACACATACCAGTACAAGTCAGGGAGGTCATCCTATTTTTTATTGGTTGAAAAATAAACACAGCTATCAGAGGGAAACATTTATCAGTGGCCCAAACCACAATTTGGTAGATTCTTAAAAAGAACAAATACACTCACAAGCTCAGGAACAACAAAAGACCTGGAAAACCATGAAAATTAAGAGATGTATCTAAGATCCTCTTCAGAAGAAGTCCTTAAAATTGCTGTCGTTAAGTGGTTTGACAAAAAATTTGTGATTATACATTTCAATTTCCGGTTCTAATTATCACTATATACTTTATAATTTCCCCTTATTTGGTTGTGGCTGTAAAGTCATTGTCAAGTGGCTGCTGTATATGGGGAAGATTCAGGAAGAACCAATAGGTAAGCCCCACCAGGATGGGGTCACAGGACTTTCCTGGATCTGTTTAAGCTTGATGAGTGCAGACAAAAGAGTCCACCAGCTACCACTCCTAATGGGCGCAGCTGAGTTTACAGCCCAGCAGCTGCCAATGGCAAACAAGCCTGAGTATCCAGACCTGAGGAGTCATCCTCTAGCGGGTTAGGCGCTATGCAGAGCAACAGCACCAGCAATTCCAGTTGCTGGCACTGGAGGAGTATTTCCAGTCATTCACCTTCGCCCAGCAGCTCAGCAATGCTGGTAGGAAGTGGTTGCTGACATCAGAGTTGTGTGACAAAAAGAGGTTGACTGAAACACTTGAGCTGAAGCAATTTACTGCCAGAGTGGGTCTAGTTTTACCGTCTGGTTAAACAATGTTAAAGGAGGCGATCAAGCTTGCAAAGGGTTTTTTGGACACCATGCCCATTTCTTGTCCCTGCTTGCCCTTCCCTGTTCCTGCACCATGTAAATGGGGCCAGTTCACCTAAGACCCTTTCCCTGTACTTGTGTTCTCAATGTGTCTTTTCTCCTACCCTGTATATCCTTACACAGTGTCTCTTCTATTATTCCTCCACATTTGACACATCCATTTGCCTTTGGAAAAGCCCATGCAGAGTTTTAGACGTAACAGAAAAAAAACAACCTATTCAAGAATCTGCATCCCCCCCTCACTGAAATGGACACACTGGTCAGGATTTTGTCCACACCTCTAGCCCCCTCCAATCGAGCAGTATACAACGGAGTATACATCAGGCCTTGGTGGATTCAGATGCAATTAAAGCACAGTTCAATAAAAGATAATTCAGAGAGGGTCTGTGAACAGACTGTGCACAGTTGTTGAAGGTGAGGTGTGTTCACTAGTATGACCACAAAGATACACTTCTGTCCATCACAATCCACTTAGAAACGCATCTGGACTTCCACTTGGGTCACGGAAAGGTTAAAGGGTACTTGTGGTGAATTACTGTTAGTAGACATTTAAAACGATCATGTATAACATCAGCAGTTCCTTCTGGCAACAGCAGTAGTTGCCCATCTTCTAAGTGCTACAATGCAAGGCATGCTCAGAGACATGTTGCCTTTTTCATTGGCTGTACCAGCCTGGTAGTTACAAAAACTGCTCACCCAGGTCCGTTGACAGTGGAGTGGCTGATTGCCCAACGTTACAGGGTGCCCTCATGTCTGCCTTCCTTCTGGTTTCTCTCTTTTTAGTTATGCTGCCATAGTTAGTCATGCCGAAGACCCTGCTTGCACCCGACACTAATAAACTCTTCTTTTACCATTACCCTTATATATGCATATCTAATAACCTCTCTCTCTCTCCCTCCCCCTCCTCTCTCTCTCTCTCTCTCTCTCTCTCTGTTTTTGCTGAGGTACACATGCTACTTCTGGGATGCCGGTGATCCTGATCCTCCTGATCCTTCTGCTGTGTGAGTCCTGTGGTCTGTCCTGGTGTGCTGATGCTGGCTAGAGTTCTCATCTCGAAAGCCCCTCGCTCCTGCTGATAAAGATCCATATGGGCTTAGATCTGCACTCAGCGACTGTGAAGACGACTTTTCACTGCTGGTGATATAAACTCTTTTGCTACAATTATTTAGGACTTACAGTTGTGGTATAACCAACTGGACTACATGTTGGACTGTAAAGCAGTTTTCTTATATGGTTTGTATTTCTACACTTTCACCCAGATGGGTTTCCCTCTTGAGTCTGGTTCCTCACAAGGTTCCTCCCTCATGTAAACTGAGGGAGTTTTTCCTTGCCACTGTTGCCACAGGCTTGCTCATTAGGGATGTGTAGGCGGTTGTAGAAAAATGTTTAAATTCCTTCTTAAATTACTTTTATTATGTAAAGCTGCTTTGTGACAATGTCAATTGTCAGAAGCGCTATACAAAAAAAATTTAATTGAATTGAATTGAAGAGCTCGTTGGATTGGATGGGCTGCATCACTGACCCATCAAGCATAACACATTATCAACCAGTGCTGAGCTGCACTGTGCTTTTTATGGTCATTTATGTTAAAATAAGCTCTGTATCACTTAAATGTGTTACATATGCACAAATTATGCTGTAAGGATGACCAGTACTGGTTATCTTTAAGCTACAAATGAAGAAATGATGAGCATTGAGATGAAGAACTACAGCATTTTTTGTATTTCAAATCTTAAAATCATACGGTATTGCATTTACTGCCTAGAATGATGATTAAATGGACAGATAGACATATAAAAATATTGAGAGAGAGAGAGAGAGAGAGAGAGAGAGAGAAAGAGAGAGGTTGAACAGTGACCTTTTCTGAAACATCCTAGAATATTTTATTTGACAGAGTAACATGAACAGCGATGCTGAAAAGATGATGAAAAGATAGCTAGCAAGGAATGCTGATGACTTTTGAAATAACAGCCATGCTTGCACCAGCATGTCTCATGGCCTGTCTGCATTTATCTGTATTTTATATGTTGATCTGATCTGTATTATGTCTTATAAAACAGACTGGGCTTTGAACAGAGCTCATGAAAAGTCCACAACATTGGAGAAAAAATGCTTATCAAACAAACAGTCATGAAAACAGGATTGGTAAAAAAGGTTGAATTTAACAGATTTAAGAGATCATCATTATTTACAACCAGGATGAACAAAAAAAGCACATTAGAATGTATAGCATGGCCCATAAAAACACTGGAGTCTGATGCTATAGTCAGCACAAACCGAGATAAGGGAAGGCATTGCTAGGATTAAATTTCTTAATGGTTAATCACATCTTACTGGCTGCAAACTTTAGTTATAAGAAAAAGGATTAATTGATCATTCTTTCATTCATTTATTTTTTCATTCATTTGCTGATCTGCTTAATCCTACTATGGTTGGAAGGCGGCTGGAGCCTATATCAGCCAACTCTGGGCAAAGACCAGGTACACCCTGGACAGCTTGCCAATCCATTGCGAGGCTAACACACACACACAATGATTCACACTCATGCCTTGGGGCAATTTGGAACAGTCATTTGGCCTAATGTGTATGTCTTTAGATTGTAGGAGCCGCTCAAGGACAGAGAGAATATGGAAACGCCACACAGAAGGAGAGGTAGCTGGATAGACAAACACTATATAAACAAAAGTACTGGCCCTATTTCCAGAAAACTAAGATCTGCAATTTGTTAATTAATGTAAACCTTTATTTAGTGGACAAAAAGAAAAAGAAAAAGCTTTTTAAATTTTTGTATATGACTAATTTTTTTATTGTAAATAGAAACTGATGCCTGCAACATACTCAAGAAAAGCTAGGACAGAGCTTAAAAAGACTAAAAATGTTCAAGTAATAGGTAGTAGGTGAGGCATTTTAATTAAGAATATTAGCATCCACCAAAAGCTCCATCTTTGAAAGCAAGGATGGGTCATGGCTTACTGCTTAGTCCAAAAAGAAACACTTAGCTAGTTCAAATGGAACAGTTCTCAAAGTGCATAGAATTTAGGTCTTTGAAAATCTAATTAGTACTGTGAAAATATTTATTGAATTCAGACAAATCTCCGTGAATAAATGTCAAGTTCATTTTGCCCCATGTACAGTCAGGAGGATGATCACTGTTTATAAACTACAGTAAACTCTTGGGGTTACCAAGTCTCCTAAACAACATCAGACAAAATCTTCATGCCAACATAGTATTTGGAAGGTTTGACAGAAAAAGTCTGCCAGCTAACCACAGGATAAGCACCTGAAGTTTTTTCTTTGACTGGGACAGTGTCCAGTAAATTATAAAAAGTGGAGATTTTTGCAAACAACAAACAAACAAACAAAAAAGTTGGTATGACATAAAAGAAAGATTAATATAATGAAAAGAACTTTATCTAACTAATATGGTGGAGGATATGTGATGTTGTGGGGATGTTTTTCTTTCAAAGGCCCTCAAAAACATGTTAGGGTACATAATGGGCTCGATAAGATACAAGGATATTTTAAATAAAAATCTAGTCCATCCTAATCCTGGGCCAGAGTAAAAAAAAAATTCCTGTCCCATCCCACTCCTGGTAAAATGACTCCCAATCCCATCCCGCTCCCATTCAGAATGACACCCGCTCCAGTACCGCTCCCATTTTTTTTCTTCTTTTAGTCTTTAGGCAAAACAGAATTTGATTGGATCTTCTCCCCATTCTTTTTTAGATTATTTTTGTGTTCTGCAGTTTTACTTCAAAAGATATGGCAACAGGAACAGTTCATCTGCGGTAATATAGGGAGGCATTTATTGCCTTAATCCAAACAAAAACTTCACTAAAGGGCACAAAACATAAATAATACATGGCCTGTGGTCCCTATAGTTTGTCTATGGAGGACTAGCTGCTAAGTCTCTGTTTCTAGCTGAGAGTAGGTTGGAAACACTGATCTAAAAATAACTGGATTAGGCACTCAGCCTATCAGCCCGCTCAGAAGTGATATTCTATAAGCCGCCATATTACTAGTCCCAGAACATTACAACCATGTCTATTATGTGGAGTGCTCCATAAGCATGATACTAAGAAAAGTGGTCAAGATGAGTATTTTTATAAATACTTGATAGAAATAATAGTAAATATAAAATGATAATATCTAAATATCACATGCATGTTAATCACAATCTAAACTTTTTATATTAACACAGTCACAAAATAATAAACATAAGTAGGCGTGTGCAAAAATTCTAGAAAGATACTTAAAATGATAGTTACACATGGAATGATTTCCTGCATCCTGGTATCTTTCTGTTTGTGCAGTTTAATGCTGCACACGAAGGAATAATTAAAACATAATAGTAGACTATAAAACCTTAATTTCTGAAGAAATTTAAAGGTAAACTGGAGATGCTTCGATTGGAATAAGGCTTTTAGGACCACAGCAGGAAATATTTTGTGTCTAGCAATATGGCTGCATGTCCCAGAATGCAACATCACATCCGTTCAATCATTCTCCTCTGACATTTCCCTTTCATTTTACAATCTGCAAAAAAAGACATCTAACACTGCATTAACTCCATTGAAAAACTATGCAGATCATCTCCAGTGTTTTTTCATTCTTTAACTCTTTACATTTCATTTATTTTACCCACAGATTTTTACCTTATTTCGTGTGTACAAGATTCAGTCATGTGATGTCCATTTTTAGCTACTAAGCTCTGATGAAATTGTTAGTAGTGATTGTTGTTTTGGGTTTGACTATGTTTTTTGATCCTGCCTCTGATTCAACCTAAGTCTGTCTGCTGATCACTTGAACACTGCTTGTTTTTTTTTTTTTACCCTGAACCTGAATGCTGATTTTGATTTCTCTGCCTAGATTCATATTAATGCGACACATGAGACATAGCACAAAAATACACTTTGGATTCTCCCTACTGAACACATGTACGACCAGTTCAATAAAACATGCAGAATGGGAACATATTAAGTCAGGCACAATAATTAGTGGTTGACTAGTTGATTGGCACATTTGATTAATTAGCCCAGCAACAAGCATTTAAAAGAAATCAGTAGCAGCCAATCAACCTGCATGCATGGTTAATTAATCAAGTCCATGATTGCTTCTGTTTAGCCCTTGGTAACCTTGTTTACTTTTGTTTGTTGATAGTGGTTTTTAGTGATGGTTTCCTTTGGCTTTTCTATATGTAGAGGGTGACCCGTTAAAACCTCCCACATTTCATAGGTAAATTTTTAAAAAATGTTAAAACTAATCAATTTGAACACATGAAACTTTATTTAGCATCATTTTTATATGGAGGAAAGTGGTCTCTGTGTAAGATCCTCCTTGCTCCCTGTTTCTTTTTATTAAAATTATATTTATTTATTTTTGTGTGTGTATATGTATTTGTATGTATATATAGGTGTATGTACATATATACGTATATGTGTATTGATATATATGTATGTATATATATAGGTATATGTATGTATGTGTGTGTGTATGTATATGTATGTATGTATGTACATGTGTATATGTGTATGTATATGTATGTATGTATATATATATATATATATATATATATATATATATATATACATACATACATATATATACACACACACACATATGTATATATAAAATTTTTCTCTTTTTTAAATTTCTTTTTATTTATTTATATATATTTTTCTTCTCCAGGCTCTTATTATTTATTTATTTTTTTATTTACTCAAATTTATTTATTTATTTATTTACCTTTTTTTTTCCCCCCTTTCTCTCTCTGTGACTGTGCATTCGGTACACAGGTGGTTGTTATGATACGTTTGTGATATGTCTCTTTTGAGTTGTTATTATTTAGCAAACTCTTGATTACTGTCAGTTCTGTTTTTCTGTAAAAGCCGCAGGAAATTTGATGGTGTATTTATGTACAAATGTAGCAGTTTAATGTCGTGTGCTAGTTTGGTTTGAAGGGCCGTTCTTTATATCTATAGTGTTTCTGTTTACTCTTTCTTCTTTTTGCTTTCCCTTTTGCTTCTGTTTGCTGTCTTCTATCTTTTTCTGTCCCCTCCAGTCAGGTCCAGCAAGATAAAAAAAAATTTATAAAACAGCAAACTTAAATCATTTGGAACCTTGTCCTCTGAACTTTCAAGTATGTACAAAGTATTTAATAATGATGGGTTACAATGTGCAACACACCCAGAAAAAAGGTTAATCTGAGGAAATAACATGAAAGAGCACCACTATTTTCCCTTTGTTCAATAAACCTGTTTTATTCAATCCATATGTGACTCATTCCCCACTGACACAAACTCAAAAAAAAGCGATAAGAGAAAATTTAATTACAATGTGAGAACAGAGTAACACAAGGGTTTATTATGCACAAATTATATACACACTTACTTACCAAGCCAGTGTTCTCCTGTGATCTTGCCAAATCCCTCTCTGTAAGAGTCCCAGTCCCTAAAAAAGTTAACAGACCCATCTTCTCTGCGCTGAATCACCTGAAGGAAGGGGGGGTGGGGGGATCAGGCGTGATAAGTGACACATTAGTATATATTAGTAGACAACATAGTCTAGTGAATGTAGAAAGTAGTTTGTATTAAGTGTTTTTTTTTATTTGTATTACTTCTTTATTTGAAAGGCTTTGCCCAGGGATGGCTGAGATGAAAACCAGCCTCCCTATGACTCTAGTAGGATTCATCGGTTTGGCAAATGAATTAACTTATTAATATACTACATGGGAATAGTGCAATCTGATTGGCAGATGCATTAGAGGCCCAATAAGATGCTTATGGTAAGTGCTCATGCTTATGGTAAGTGAGTAAAATGGGAAGCGCTTGGAAACTTTAAGCATGTGCGTTAACAACCTGTATGAGGTCCATCCAGACTATGGTCTGCACTTACGGAGTAGTTCACTAAGGAATCTTTATCATCACAATCACGTTAGACCATAAAGTGCCATAAAGGCGGAGGAGGAATAGCTTCCCCATGTGTATGCAATGAAATGTTGCAATACCTTTCCCTAGCACATAATAAGCATCTTTTGTTCTGCAGAACTTATAATTGCACCGTTGATGCTCAAGCAAAATATTCCAATCTCATCCACCAAACTAACTTGTAGGAAAATCTACAAAAGGATGGATGGCACAAGTTTGACTCAACCACTCTGAAAACCCTATTTGTGATTCCTTTATTTGCACAAATACTGTATGCATGTTCACTCTATGTCTGCCTTTACACCTTGCATCAGAAGTTAGCAACGTTTTGCTGGCTTGATTTATTTTAAAAGCCATAATATTTATATTTTTTTAACACGAAGTCCCCAGCCACATGACCTATAAATTCTACTTATAACAATGTCATGAAATTGCACAAGTGTGCTTTTATGCATCAAATTAGAATGAGAAAAGAGATCAGTTAGAGAAAGCTAACTATGCCGATAACTTAAAACTTAAAAGAAGATGCACTTTTTTGGCTTAAAGAGTACTGGTATTGGTCATACTTACAGTATAATTTGTGCATATGTGACACATTTAAGTGATACAGGCACTTATTTCAACATAAATGACCATGAAAAACATAAAACTAATTAATTAAGGTAATTTTATCTCGTAGATTACTAGCAGGGGTTGAACAGTAATTTTCTTGGCATGTTGGGCAGGGTTGACGTCTCTTGTGGACACAGTGAAATGTCACATTCTAGGGACTCCGAGGATGAGAATGCTGCCAGAGATGTGTGTGACGGTAAATCCAAAATGGCTGACGCAGCTAACGTTTTGCCAACTCGGCTTTCCTGTCGTTAGTTAGTTTAGGAACAAAAAAGAAATGTTTTCCAAGATTTCTGCGCTTGTTGTTTGTGCAGCTCAACATTGGCCGATAATGTGCTATGCAACATGGGTCAGTGATGTAGCCCAGCCAATCCAAGGAGTTCGAGACACTACCAGGCTAGAACAGCCAACCAGAAAGGCAACATGTCTCTTAGCATGCCTAGAGTTATAACACTCGTGTGCACTTTGAAAACGGGCAAGGACTGATGTTGCCGGAAGCAACCACTGATGATATATGTAATTGTTTTGTATAGCTAGTAACACTAATTAATCACGGGAACCCTTTAAAATTTAGATTTTTAGGAAGGCAGACACCCATTTCCAGAGTGACTTACATCTGTCATTATTTTATACAACTAAGCAACTGATGGGTAAGGGCGTTGTCCAAGGGACCAACAGTGGCAGCTTGGTGGTACTGCGCATCATGGTGGTACTGGAGCTTGAACCCCAAACCACTGGATCAGTAACCCAGAGCCACAACCAAAGAGCCACCACATTAAGATTCCAAAAGCACTAAAGTAATGAATCTACTGTGGAACAATATTCTTTTAATGATACAAGAAAGGTGATAATACGCCTATTGGCTCAAATAAAATGAAATGTACAGATAAGGGTGATGAAGATACATTAATATATGAGCAGAAGCCTTTGGCCTCAGACAAAAGTATTGCCCCCTATAGTGGAAATAGAATTTATAGGCATTTTGCATAATTATCCAGCCGTCTCTGACATCTGCTTGCTGAAATTGTTTACCACTCTTCCTTCAGATGCAAGATGTTTCTTGCATGTACTGCCCTTTTCAAATCTGTCCACAAAACATCAATGTAGTTGAAGTCTGAGCTTTAACTACGCCATTCTTTAATGCCATTCCTCAATAGATTTTATAGTGCGCTTAAGATAATTATCCTGTTGAAATGTCCACCTTCACTTCAAATTGAACCTTAAGACAGATGGTATTACATTAGTACTCTTTGATATGAGTGTACTATAACCAAGACCATAACATTTCCAAGGCAATGTTTTCAGATGGCATGAGGTTCGCAGTCCTGTGGGGGGGGTGGGGGGTGGTTGAAGGTAGTGATCTCTGCTGGAGCTCTGTGCAGGCTCCTGGAATGTAATAACCATATCGGTCTCCCCCATGAAGCTGCTTGGGCTTCTCTGGGTTCAAGGACCTCCTACGGTCTGTGGAATGAGGAAGTAGACCTCTGACTCTGGCGTAATACTTCTTCATCTGATGGGTTCGCATTGGGCTACCCATTCATCTAAAGTAATGCAGAAAGAACCAGAAGAGCATATGGAATCTGACAGGTCCTACAATTGGTCAGGGTATTACTCTTTTAGCTCCTGTGCATAATGTGCCACAAAAGGTTTACCTGACTGAGTGGCTTGTCTCTTGCCTACACACTTTACTTAATAGTCTTTAAAGTTACAAGAGAGGTGAAATAGCTATCCTGTGTGAGTAGAGGCAAAGATGGCACCAGTAAGCTCCACCTTCTGAAGGTTTTTGCGTCTTAGGGCTGCTGTATCCAAGGAAAGCTTTACATCCAGGTCAAAGAACCAATGCCAGATCTTCTTTGAGTTAGGTGGTCTGGAAGCATGGTTTGAGATTTGGAGTGATTGCCCTGGGGTGTCATTAAGAACCCAGGTCTCTGGGACAAGTATGTTCTGAACAGTTTTCTGTTCAGTTTTACTTTTTGACATGACCTCTATTGATTCAATTCATATGTTATCCTAATATTGTGAGAATAACTCGAACTATGAATTAAAACAAATTAATGTTAATTTATAATCTATCTTTTGTAGATATCTTTGGTGGCACTCAGGATAGTACAGCTGCCTCAAAGCTCGACGGTCCCATGTTCAGTCATTATCTCACATTACTGTGTGATAGTTCACATGTTCTCCCAATATTTGTGTGTCCTTATTCTTTTTTTCGTGGCTTTTATAAACAATTCTTTAGTTTTTGGAAGTAATCAGTGACTGTTTTTTGCAGCCAGACCCCCTTTTACTGCAAAATAAGTTACACAATGACCCTCAGCCTCTGTCATACCCCAAGAAAAGATGTATTTTATGAACCACTATTCAAATTAAGCTTGTTATTAAAATGCATAAAATGATAATTTGTCTATCTGTTTGATAGACAGAGCTTTTGTTTATTCCTAAATACAATACACTAGTTCTAAATTGACTTTTTATATAAGTTCACTTGTTCAGTGTTTAAGCTGGGTTTGGATTAAACTTGCTCAATTCAAGTGACCAGTCACTCTGGCTCACACCGCTAAACACTCAATAGTAATTTTACTGATACCAATAACGATTGATTGTGAATTCCAAGTATCCTGGCAATGCTTCAAGAACCTTTTAGTATTGCCAGATTTAATTTTAAGTGATTAATTAATTCATTCATCCATTATGTAAGCTGTTTCGTTCTAATTAGGGTCACGGGGAGGCTGGCGCTCATAACAACCAACTCTGGGTGAAGGCGGGGTACCCCCTGGACAGCTCGCCAGGCCAACACAGAATATTTTAAGTCATTTCTTTGTTTGTTTTTTCAGCTTACTAAACTTCCATTTCACCAAATGATCATTGGGGTTGGATCATTTAAACTGAAACCCACTTCTTACATTAACACCTCTTAATTAAAGCTTATACAGTATATCCAATTTGTGCTTTTAAGTGCTACTGCAGAAGTAAAGGGTTTTAGATGTGTTGATTAAAAAAAGGGGAAAAAGCCTTTTAAATAAGCTAAAGCATCGTGGAACATACAGTATTACAAATATATTATCCGAACTTTCCTTTGACAAACCTGTCATCTTATGGCCTGCTGCACTTTTATCCCAAGAAATGTTTGTTAAATTATTATAGTCAAAATGACACTGGATTTTACTTTGAGAATGCAGTTAGCCATTATGTGTGTGCACGTGTATGATTCCGATTTGAGCCGATCATATACCAATGTTATTCCGATGTTCCATCCGATGTTATTACGAACTATACCAACGTAACTCTGATTTGTACCGATGTTTTCCCAATTTTGTTCCCATTTTTTTTTTTACAAATTTTACCAGTGGTACACCAATCACTACCAATGTGTACCGATGTTCACCAATGTATGCTGATGTGTCTTATGTTACTCTGATGTTTTTTAACACTCCCAAGATATTTCACTCTTCCCCAAAGTTTCCCCCAAAATCTACAATGTCCGGCAGTGTTCTCTGGTGCATACCCATGTTTTCCAACGTAAACAGATATTCTCCGATTTGTACCGATATTCTCTGATTTCCTTCAGTGTTACATCAGAATATAATTGGGGCAAATCAGGATCAAGATTGGTATCATGTGAACACACTGTGAGATAAAAATGGTGTCTTAACCTAGGTATTTCAAAACATAAAGTAGCTAAAGATTTTTTTTAATCATTATTTATTTTTAATTGAGTGCTTTGTGTAATTGAATGCCTTTCCTCTGTATCTTAATGAGCTGACATGCAGCCTAAGGGTCTGTTTCTCATCTAATAACACAAGCTCAGCATGCAATTTATTATTACTATAAATAGCTACAGCAATTTTCATTTTCTTTTTTTTTTTAAGATCTCTTGAATATACCATACAATTGTGACTGCAGCTTCCTAATGAATTTGTTCTGCTCCTCCTGCTGTTGCTGCATGTCTTCCTGCTCTGCATGTATTCTTCCTCTTATATATTTTAGTACTTTTCCACAAAAACTAACTAAAGCCAAGCTGTATATATTCATTCATTCATTCATTCATTTTCTGAACCGCTTATTCCTAATTAGGGTCGTGGGGAGGCTGGCGCCCATCTCAG
>JAQMYF010000005.1:23839007-23854580 GCA_030014195.1 Neosilurus mollespiculum | reverse complement strand
TTTTGGACAGTCGTACTAAGCATTTCACTACATATTGTACTGTGTATAATTTGTATGTGACAAATAAATTTGAATTTTGAATTTAAATTTACTCCTATCTCCTGCTAAATAGCAACCTTAAAGGCTTTAAGATTTTGGAGTTGATGGGTATACACTCATGATTTAAGGTAGCTCCACAACAAATGAAGAACACAAAGCTGGAGATACAGTGGACACAAAACAAGGCCATGTTTGTGACTGACAGTACCTGATGTGTTATGTAATTGTAACTCATATAATATCATATCAATCATGACCACGTTAAACATTTTGAGATGCTTTGGTTTCACTTGTTATGGTTATAAAGAGAGGTAACTTGAATTAGCAGTGGACGGTGAGCGTATAGATTTACATTTAATGTCCTTTTGTCTACTGTCTACTGCACATTACTAGGGCATCCACAGTCTCTGCCCCATATCGCAGAGACAAATATTATACAATCTAAAATAAACCTCACTCTGGATATTTTTTTACAGTGCACTACTATATATGTGGTTAGCACATCCACCACACAGAAGGAGGTCCTTGGTTCGAGTCCTGGGCTCGGGCATTTCTGTGTGGCGTTTGCATGCTCTCCCATTGCTTTAGGTACTCAGGTTTCTTCCCACAGTCCAAGGCTAACTGGCTGTTTCAAATTGCCCCTAGGTGTGAGTTTGATTGAGAATGTTTGTGTGTGTGTGTGTGTGTGTTGGCCCTGTGATGGACTGGTGAACTGTAAAAGATTTACCTTGCCATTGCCAGAAGTCATCTGAGATGACCTGTGACCCTTATAAGATTAAGTGATTTACAGAATAAATTAATCTATGAACTACAGTATATGGCCAAAAGTATGTGGACACTGACCACTTATTATCCCATTTTACAACTCTGGGCATTAATCCAGAGATGGACCCCATATTTATATTTATAATAGTTTTGATATTACAGTTTTGTTTGGTCCTATAACAGTTGCCACTCTTCTAAGAAAGGATTTCTACCAGATTTTGTGTGACTGTGGGGATTTGTGCCTACTCAACCATGGCTGGTTAGGAATGAATGTCAGGCAATAAAGCCTATCATGTCCCAATTTACTGAAGGTTCAGTGGAGACTGAATCAGAGCTCTGTGCAAGCTACTCAAGTTTTTTCACTATAATTTTGGCATTATATATGTTTAGCAAAGTAGTGTATATGATCACCTATATGTGTTGGCGAAGTAGTGTATATGATCACAAATTCTAAAAGGTGAACTTGAAGGAGCAGTTTAAAATGCACGACAGTCTGGGGAGAAATGACAGCTTTCCATGTCCCAATAATTTTAATCTCACTTTAAGCACTATTAGCTTTCTCATTTGAATTCATTCTTTCATTCATTCCTAAGCAGCTTAATCCTAATTAGGGTGGCGTCTATCCCAGCCTACACTGGGCGAAGGCGGGATACACCCTGGACAGCTCGCCAGGCCATTGCAGGGCCATCACACATACCATTCACACTCACATCTAAGGGCGATGTGGAACAGCCAGTTAGCCTACTGTGCATGTTTTTGGACTGTAGGAGGAAACCCGAGTACCTGAATGAAACCCACACAAACTTCACACAAAAACGCCCGAGACCGGGAATCAAACCACGGACCTTCTTGTTGCAAGGCGGACATGCTAGCCACTGTGCCACCGTGTCGCCCTTTCATTTGAAGTCTAAATGTATGGCATTAAGAGAACCACTATTTTATAATGCAAGGGCACACAGCCCTCTAATAGATCTTTGCCATGTCTATTTTAAGAAAATGAAAAAGCCAACTGGCACATTTTTCATTCCTGTGCTGTTCACAGGACGACATTTCCTTGATCAGCATAAAATAAAATCATGTTGAGACTGCAAATATGTACATATGATCTCACTACATCATTTCAAGTATTATGGCATAATGACGGCCATGGGCCAATGGTTAGAGGAGCTGGTTTGGGACCAAAAGGCTGTTGGTTTAATTCCCAGACCAGCAGGAAAAATGTGTGGCGGCTGGGTTAGGGTTAGGGTTAGGGTTAGAGTTAGGGTTAGGGTTAGGGTTGGGGTGTAGTCTGAGAGCTTCCCTGCACCTTAATAAGGTTAAATGATTCAGCAAGTGAGTAAATTACATTGCTATGTATGGCATACGTTTTTTTTTGTACTTTGTCTGGCAGTGAGGTGGACAGCATTCTTGAGCCCTGAGGCACTTGAAGAGATAAGCTTACTATATTTGTGGAGCACACCACAGTGATTCCTGTTTCCATAAGATGGTTAACAAGAGCACTTTTGAGCAATGGCTTGTCCTTTTTTCCAACATGCCATACTTTTGTATTCTTGTAAATCATTTCTCTGTTACTGTATGCTTCCCAGCTTCAATGTATATAGTAACTAACACTAAGATGGGTAAACAGTAAATAAAAAAATATGTGTATAGGTCTGGCCTACTCTGCTGGAGATGAAGTACAAGATTGCATCTCATCTTCTCCACTGATGAGTCATTCTGTGAGAAGTATAGTACTGTACCAAAGTACAGTAAAGGTGTTAGGCACATGCAAAGAAATGCTGTTGAGCAAAATTACTTTATATTCATATACAAATAATTAAATTACGGTGGTGTAGTGGTTAGCACATTTGACTCACAGCAAAAGTATGCTGGGTTCATGTCCCAGGCTTGGGCGTTTCTGTGTGGAGTTTACATGTTGTATCCATGCTTGTGTGGGCTTCCTCTGGGTACTCCAGTTTCCTCCCACAGTCCAAAGGCATGCACATTAGGCTGACTGGCTGTTTTAAATTGCCCCTAGGTGTGGATGTAAGTGTTAATGGTTGTGTGTGTTGCCTGTTCAGGGTGTACCCCCCTTTTCCCAGTGTCTGCTGAGATAGGTACCAGCCTTCCAGCAACCCTAATGAGATTAAGCAGTTCAGCACATGCCTGAGTCAAAGTAAATTAAATGTAAATAAAATATAGTAAATGTTAATAAATAAAACAAAGTCGATATTTCGAGTAATAACCCCTTTTTAAAAAAAATATATAGTAGTCTCAGGTACAATTTGTGTAGTTTTTTTAAGGTAATGAGCTGATAAGTTTTACTGAGCACCTTGCAGAACCAGTCACGGTTCTCCTGGAGATACTGACCATTACACTTGCTTCTTTATATGCATGCAAAACAAAACAGCATGTTGTGTATTTTGTTTTCCCCTGAAAAGTGGTTTCATGTGGGCGGTGATATGGTTAGCACATTCACCTCACAACATGAAGGCCCCAGCTCGGGTTTGATTCCTGGGCTCAGGCGTTTCTGTGTGGAGTTCGCATGTTCTCCCTGTGCTTGCGTGGGTTTCTTCTGGGTACTCCGGTTTCCTTCCACAGTCCAAAAACTTGCGCATTAGGCTAACTGGCTGTTCCAAATTGTGCCTAGGTGTGAGTGTGGGTGTAAATGGTTATAGTTGTGTTAGTCCTGCGATGGCTTGGTAAGCTGTCCAGTGTGTACCCTGCCCTCACCCAGAGTTGGCTGAGATGGGCTCCAGCCTCCCCTCGACTCTAATTAGGAATAAGCGGCTTAGAAAATGAATGAATGTATGAATGAACGCCTTTTTTATTGACATACAAACATTTACATGTACCAGTCATTAAATAATAAAAAAAATATATAGCAAAGTTTATACAAAGAGTTAGGGTGCCTAAGCCTTTTGCACAGTACTGTACATATATGAAGCTCTGCCACTAAGCGGTTAAAAGAAAGAATATTAATTTAAAACGAATTATTATTTAATTGTTCAAATACAACATTATTTGCTAAAATAAAATAAAAAAAAAAACCATTATTAGCTAAAATAGTCTATATAAGCTGTAGAAAAGCTATCCAATTGTAGTGAATAATGTTTTGACCAGTTCACTGTGACTGACGGGAAAGCTATTATTCACACTGATGGTGTACCTCTTTCAGCAAACATAAGCTGGTCTATCCATCAGCAACCTCTAAACATGCCATGAGACCCTCTTCCCCTAATAAAGATCCCCATTAACGATGTGATATTGTTCCCATTGGGCTATCTGGATGAGACTATCGTTTCATAGTAGTCATCATGGCGTTATGTGAAACAGTGATCCAAAGCAAATGATCTCAGTGAAAAGCCAAGAGAATGCTATGAGGTCAGTAAAGATCCTATCCTATTATTCAAACTGTACACATTGCTGGTCAATAAATCTGAACAAGCATCTGGCAATGAAACTTGTTGATAAAATGTTTAGAAATATAATTTAAACGTTCATCTGTAAAACACTCAAGGTGTTCCTGGCTTTCATATGTTTTTTCCATTTTGAGTTACTATACGAATGAAATGTCTGTTGAGCGTTTGATGTAATTGTACAACAGTTCAGGAAACATGACTAAAAAGTGAATGAACAATAGACAGACCCGTCTCCTGCAGAGAGAGGCGATCCCTGTTGCTCTGGCAATAGAGGCAAAGAGAGGTCATTTGAAACCAAAGGGCTCAGAAACTTTAATTTCACTTCGATCCCATTGTCTCTCAACATCCCAGAGAACAAAGGTTGCCAAGCTGAATTTTGTAAATGTTTTTTCCTCAACTGACCTTAAAGAACACCACACTGACAATCTGCCCAGTGTGTACCCAGCTAAATCACTTACCTTAACACAAGAAAAGTTGTTCCGGGCAAATATATTAAAAATAATAGTGATGGGAGTAACAGACGAGCTATACAGAGACAGGAAGAGCTTTTCTGTGCTTGTGCCTAGAGATGCACCAAATTTTCCTCAACCCAGGACCTTTTTGCAGAGAGTAAGATGTGCTAACATTTTAGTGCAGTGATCGCTGAAATGATGCTAGCTATGCTAGGTTTAACTTTAGCCTCTTAATCAGCTTATGTTTTAAGTGTGGTGGTGGTGTTTTAAGTATCTTACTTTAAGTATCATACTTCTATACCTCGGCATAGATAATATCCATAACATACAAATATGGACCCCAGTTCCCTCCCACACTCCAAAGCATGTACATTAGGTCAACTGGCTATATATGTGCAAATGTTTGTTTGTGTCTGTGTTAGCCCTGCAATAGACTGTTGATCTCTTCCCGATGTACCCTGTCACATCTGTTGTCTGATCCATCTATTTCTGTGACTTCCTCAATGCACAAAGATGGATGGACGAATGGGGGTTTGCGTGTCCTAATGATCCTAGGAACTATGTTGTCGGGGGCATTATGCCCCTGCGATTAGGAAGACCCCTATGAGCAAAATGAGTGCAAGGACTCAGTATCCCATGCCTGGACGTGGGTTACCGGGATACCTTCCTGGAGCAAGGCCTGGGGGAGGGGCTCAAGGCGAGCGCATGGTGGACGGGATTCTGCCCATGGAGCCCGGCCGGGCCCAGCCCAAAGTGAAGACATGGGTCCACCCTCCCATGGACCCACCACCACCAGGGAGCCGAAGGTATTGGCTGGAGAGAGGGACATCTGGATCTCACAGCTTAGGGAGCTGCCCCTGTGACCCAACCCCAGATCAAGCGGGAGAAGATGATGATAATGATGATGATGACGGTGATGATGATGATGATGATGAGTATAGTATAATGAGGTAAACTGGTGTAACAACATTAATATATACAATCATATTAAAGAATGTTGTTAGAATTAGAAAACAAGGAAGAAATTTCTCCTGTCAACACACTGTGATTCCAAGTGCAATAAACACTGAATATGATTTCTTAAGTTCATGTCATCTGCATTTATTCATGCTTTGCCAAGTACCCTCTTTGGTTACTTTGGTACTCTTTTCTTCTCTACTTATCATTGGTCCGTTATCTAATGGGTGGTCCTGTTCAGAGCTTAGGATTTAATTAGATTGTCAATTTATTTCCTGCTGTTTGCACCTTAACTTGTTTTTTGCTTTGGCTCATCCTTGTTTCCCTCGTGCCTTGTTCCTCTATACTGTGTCGCACTTTCAACTGTTATAATGAATGTATTTTTATTTGTAGGCTGTAACAACTGAATAGGGCAAAGATGACATTACACTTAAACAGCTCTTTCCTGCTGTTAGCTCATGTCCTTAGGCTAATCTTTCTCTCTTCCTTTCTCTCTTAACGAAAAAGATGATCTATGGTGAGTGATGGACTTTTGACCTGTTCATGTCAGTAGGTGTAATGCTTCTATGTATGAGAGAAAGACTTACAGTCCAGCCCCCTCCATCCGTGTTCATATCACAGTAGACTTGAAACCCTGCAGGGTAATGAGTGGGAAACACAGAATACACTCCATCTTCCCGCTGACCACTTGCATGTATATCGCTGCAGTCACGAGGACGGGAGCCTAAGAGAGAGCAAGCGGGGATGGGGGGTTAAAAAAAGAAGGACAGTTAATGAACTATTTAAACTTTATTATATTTTATCCTTTATTTTTTCTTCATTTAAAAAGAATTTGGATCCTTCATGTATGCTCCATTATAAAACTCTACATGACAAGTTTTACGAAAATAACAAAACAGATGCCCGATCCCTGCCTGAATGCAAAGCCGGGCAAGAAAAGTGTTGCAGCTATCAGTCTAATAGTGGTTCAGATGAACAGTGACACAAAATAAAAAAATAAATCAAAATAAATGATCTGCTCACCTGAGAATCTGTTTTCTGTGAAAGTGTGTTCAAGTTTTTTGCCTTAGATAAAAAGATTTTGATGAAAGGCAGTCAATATTTTATATGCCTGTGGTGCATTTTGAGAATGTTCATAGTCTTATAACACGGGTAGGGGGATTAAATATTATGGAAGGGATTAATAGAAAACATTTAAAGACACTTAAATGTAAAGCATGAATAAAAGCTATTTTACACTTATTGATGTTTGTGGGCAAGAAAAAATTAATTTCTGCTATGGAATTAACCTGGCTCTTAAGTTACAGATAATGTCTGTGTAGGGTTTTCTATGGTCTACTTGAGCAGCCCCCCCTAACTATAAATAGATAGTTTGGCTATGTAAAATTGCCGTACTGTAGATGTGATGTGCTGGTGTCCAGTCATTGGTTTATTCATCATGCCAGCTGTCCTAGGCTCTGCATGGACTGCATTCCCGACCAGTACAAAGTATTTAAAGATGAATTAAATAATTTAACTGTGAAATTCAGCTGAATATGGATGGTTTGGGTTCTTTCTGTTATTATAAATATATCATTAAAAATTTTCTGCCTTATGCTTTATTTAAAAGGTACCATGGATGAAGTTTAAATAATAGTGTTAATTAAATAACAATTAACATTAGAATTTTACAAATAAAAAATTATTAATAATAATTTAAAAATTCTACAGACAAATCATGCATGTTAACTTATGTACCAAAATATTTTTATCATGACTTATACATGAATAATGAATAGTCAAATCAGACTTTTTAAACCAGCTATATTTACATAGCTTTTGAGGGTACACTTCTCGGAAATAAATCAGATAAACAGGATAAAAAATTACACAGACAATAAACAATACACAAAATAAATCAAAACCTAATGATGAAAGACCAGTGCAACGGCCACAGTGGACAAATATAGAGCTTAAACAAAACAGTTTTACCATTAGAGCAGCCTTTGTAACGAGATCCTCTGATTGGAGCTCTCTGCAAGTCAGCTTTCACACGAGCTTTCAAGCCTCCATTCTCTTTCTGCATGGAGTTCAAGGCATCACTAACCGAGTTTGCCACCTTCACCATGTTCACCTGGCTCTCTGAGAGCAGCTTAAAAATACACACAGACAAACACACAGGATCAGTGAAAAAATTAGCTTTTATTGGTTTATCAAAAGACCAATTTTTTTTCAACCTTTAGGTACAGAATCAAGGAAGAAAGCAGAGAGTATCCATTCTGTAAGTAATAAAACATCAAATTCAGGCTTGAGGCTGAAAGTGAAATTAAAGGTAAGTCTTTCAAACTCGCGTACTTTCAAGCACTTGAACGTTTTCATTATCTGGTGGTTTTTGCTAACATTTTCAAAGTTGCAATCTGCTTAAATTCATTTGATAGTTTGCATTAGCCAGTTTGAAAAGTTTGCTGTTTAACTCTCACGAGAGTAAAACTGATTTGTTAGTATTAAACTAACGAATCAGATATTAATGAGTAAACTTCTGAATAAAATAAAACTAGGCACCTTTAAAATCCATACGTGATTCTGTTTACCTACATTAAAACTAGCGTGTGCTCGTAAATACCGTATACAAGAAAAAATATTGTGCTATGCATTTCTATGCAAATTAGTAGCTAACTACTCTTCGTATCACAGTGGTACCCTGTGTGCGGAGTAATTGCTGTTTTTTTTTTTTTTTACACGAAAAAAAGGTACAGCCTTTTGTTAAGTTTGAATTTAATTTCCTTTTTCAGGCTTGAAAGTTCACAATAAAATGTAAGTCCAGGACAGGGCATAAAAACAAAGGCAAAACGAACTAAAGCATATGGAGAATGAACGACAAATGCAAGCCATGCTTGCTGTGCTAATTTGTAAGATGACCACACTTTAGGCCTGGGGCACATGAGAACACTTTCAAATCCTAAATGATTTTTAAAACCTGAGAGACCACAGACAAAATTAATTTTTAGTATTTTGAACATAAAAACACGCACCCCAGACAATTCCGCCAAGATGCAGGGCCTCACATTTGGCATTTATACAAAACGATATCAGAATAGCCATTACACAGACTTGTGATCTCACTGAGACCCACATGAACAAACATGGCATTTGAGCAAAACAAATAAAGAGGCAGTCCACTGTTGTCAGCTTGTTGCACTCTGGTGTGCAATGTTTGACACTTTGCCACATGCTGCCCAAGATGTAATTGCTTATACTGTACATTCTGCAGTGCCAGCAGGAGGAGAGCTGGAAAAAGCTTTCTTGCTGGTCTCAGTTGAAATTAGTACAGTCTACGGCTACAAGTAAACATTACTGTTACTCCACAGGTGGAGGGGAGTGAAACCTGTGATCAATAGAAACATGGTTATTTTTATACTTTTGATACCATCGTGGAGATGCTGTTCCATATTGTTTGAAGATATGCAATATCCTATTGGTGACTCTACCATGTCAGATGATGCTCATTGGTTAATGTGGCTTTTTGCTCAATATTCCATTTTTGCTCGTCACACATTAGAAGATTAAATATCGCTTTCAAGTTGCAAATTTCAGTTATACCCCAATCCAATCAGTAATAGTAACATATATCTCGAATCTGGAACACATATTCAGGAGGGGCAAACTGGACCTACAATCTGGCCACTTATCCTCTAGTGTAGAGGCAACATTAGAATGTACCAAACAAAAAATATATGTGTACCATTTTTATTTAAATATTATTTAAGGATTATTTAATGATTTTATTTAACATTATCCTGTCATATGAGTACATCACAGAATCTCTAATATACTCAATCACAGTCATTTGCCATACCACTTAATACTACTACACTCGCAGGGAGACTGGAGCCTATCTTAGCTGACATTGGGAGCAGGTGGGGTACACCCTGAACAGCTCACCAGACCATTATACCCACACAAAACCATTCACACTCACACTACATTTACCGGATTTGGCAGACGCCCTTATCTGTACCAACTTAAATCTTTATATAACTGAGCATCTGAGGATTAAGGGCCTTGCTCAAGGGCCCAACAGTGGAAACTTAGTAGTACTGTGGATTAAACCCCTGACCTTTGGACTAGTAAGTCAGAGGTAATAGGGCCTAGCACACTGCCCATTCCTAACAACCACAGCACTGCCAGCTCTGGGCTGCTGGGAGCACAGGGGGACGTAACACAACACACGCAGCTATTTACACTTGCAGTCACGCCTAGGGGCATTTTGGAACGGCCAATTGTGTTAGTAAAAGGTTCAACCATTTGTGTCCATTATTGTTTTTAGGCAGAAGTGAATGAACAGTGAACGAATCCAGTGTATCCATGGAACTCAATGGAGATCCACCCCTGACCTTTGCAAAAGTGAATTTTAGTCAATGTTTTATTTTGAACATTATTGTTAATTTAGTTGTTATGACTGAAAATCATTATAAAAGACACTGGTCGCGTCCAACTGCAGCTCTACTGCAGTAGCTGTCAATATCAAACCCTACTGAGAGGTTTATTCTTCCATCCTGGCTTGCCAGAGAACTCCCTCAGAGCTTTTTTTTTTTTTAGCTCTTTAAAATATGAAGTATTTATTGATAAAATATAAATGGAATGGCTTAACACTCACTGTCCTTTACTTTTCGGTCTTGTGCCTCTAACACAGATGTTTCTGGACTCATCACCATCATCCTGTTACACTACAAGAGCATCAGAATGAATGATATGGTTAAAAAAAAAAGTGATCATCAACATTAGAAAGATGTTCACTTTTTTAACAATATTATTCAGAGTGTTTCTGTTTGGAGATTGAATGTCCTTCCCGTGCTTGCAAGTTTTTTTCTTCTGACAGTCCAAAGACATGCACATTAGGCCAACTGACTGTTCCAAATTGCCCCTAGGTGTGAGTTTGAATGGTGGTGGTGTATGTTTCCTGTGATGAGCTAGTAAGCTGTCCAGTGTGTACCCCGCCATCGCCCAGATTCATCGTGTGTATGTCCTCATAAGATCCTTATATGAGGGCCATTCAGTATCATTTTTTTGCCAAACTTATTGCTGATCAGGTTCAAATGTTATCAGGAGGTAAGGAACAGAAGCTGTGCAAGGCACACAGCTTACGTTTTGGGTCTTAGGAGGTTAGGAGCCCGACAGCAGCTTGGTGATACTTGGTGGTAAGGGAGTGTTTACTCTAGTGATGTGATGGAGAAGTGGCTGAAAAAAATGTTTTTTTTTTTGTTAATTTTTTTTTTGCAAATTTTGTAATCTGCATTAAGATGTTTTGCAACTCCACATAACGGGAGAGGGTTGCGCAAGAATTTTTGCGACTGATTTGCGAGTAATCTGCAATTGGTTTGCAGATGTTTGGCAAAAAAAAAAAAAGCTCTCTGTTCTCAATCCATTTTGATAATGCTTTTTATTCAGGCATTATTTACGTGAAAAAATGCAAATAAAATATGAATGATGACAAAATACACAAAATATGGTGGATGCCAGCAAGTCTCAAACCTTTGTCAAACTTTCCGCATTGGAAGTCTCCAACTTGTAGCTTTTCCTAGCAAACAAAAAACCAACAACTTTGAGACCTTTTCACGACATGTGCGGACTGTTTGAGAAGAGTTTGAGACTTCTTCGTGTCAGAGAATTAACATTTGCATCAGTCGCTTTTCTATGAATACTGTTTAGTTCACTGAGAATAACACTAACACCATGATTATATTAGGACTATAAATTAAAACGTGATGCCTCGGTCCACATTTCTAAAATCACTGCCATTCCCAGTGAGTGTACATTTATATACATTTATTTAAAGCTGTATGCAAAGTTTATTATGTGGGTGAGCTAACAAACCTGTGCAAATGTTCCTGTTAGTTAATATCTTTTCCCATTAAATATGTCATCTTACAGCTAAATTCTGACAATAAATTAAAATTAAATTAAATTACTCACTCACTCATTTGCTGAGCTGATTAATTCTATTAGGCTTGCAGTGGGGCTGGTCAAGCGACACTGGGCGAACCATTCACACTCCAACCTAGGGGCAATTTCGAACAGCTAGTTGGCCTACTGTGCATGTTTTTGTACCAGGAAAGGAAACCGGAGTCCTCGAAGGAAGCCCACGCAAGGACAGGGTGAATATGCAAACTCAACACAGGAATGTCGGAGCCTGGGAGTCAAACCCAGGACCTTCTTGCTCTGAATCAGATGTGCTAAACACTACGCCCGGGTGTTTCTGTGTGGTGTTTGCATGTTCTCCTTGTGCATGGGTTTCCTCCAGGTACTCCGGGTTCTGCCCACAGTACAAGGACATGCACATTAGGCAAATTGCCAAATTGCCCATAGGAGTTAGAGTGAGTGTGAATGGTTGTGTGTGTTGCCCTGCGATGGCCTGGCGAGCTGTACAGGAAGTACACCACCTTCACCCGATGTCAGCTGAGATAGGCACAGACTCCCTGCGACCCTAGTAGTAGTAGGGTTAAATGATTTGTACTTGTGAGATAATGTGCTGGTAAAAAAAAATGTATTTCAGTTATAACAACCCGAATTAGCATACCATAAGTACACATACACATATTGTAGCATAAGCAAGCAAGTGTTGCACTTGTTAGATATTGCACCATTTGTAAATATATTGCACAGTTCCAACAGAAGACCTACCCAGCTACTGCTTGTTTCACTCTGAAACATTTGGGGGTGGAAAAAAAATTCAAGAGGGTTACGTAGGCAACCAAATCTCTTTATGTGTGTAGCCCTAATGACAAACTCTCAGCAGCAAAGCGATGATCGACGATAGAATCACTTCTTGTGTATCTTTACAGCTGAACAGTATAGTTTAGAAACATATTTTCTGATTTTGATATACTGTATTAATCCTGCAAGGGAAATTTTGACTCTCCTCTGCTTTTAACTCATATAAAGTGAGCACACACACGTAAAAAGTGAGCACACACACACTCGGAGCAGTGGGCTGCCACACACTGTGGCTCCCGGAAAGCAATTGGGGCTTTGGTGCCTTGCTCAAGGGTAATTCAGCCATTAAGGTGGAGGAAGGAGAGGTGGAGCTCACTCCTCCACCACCATTTTTCCTGCTGGTTCAGGAAACAAACCAGTGACCTTTAGTTCCAGAAACCCACTTTTCAAACCATTAGGTCACGGCTGCCCTGTGTTGTTTTTTTTTTTTTTTGTTATCTTGTACTGGTACTGTAACTTTTACAATAGCTACACAAGGTTAACAATAATTTATAAATAATTGCAACCTCCGTTTGCACACCCAAGCCTCTACACCAAACAGTACTGGGTACTGTCTTTGTCTGTCCCAGGTATCCATTTTTGGGTCTGCTTACAATGTTTGCACACACTGCACACATGCATCTTTTGTTGTTATATCTAGTTTTGCAGTCTGACTTGTTAGCACATGTTGCACACATGTACTTTATGTTGTAGTTTTTATAGTTTTGTTTTAATGTGTGTGGCACCTTGGTCCTGGAGGAACGTTGTTTCATTGTAACTGTGTACTGTACTAACTACATAAGGTTGAAGTGACAATAAAAGCCACTTGACTTGTTCTATCTTAAGTTTGCATGCCAACAAATTCAAAGCCATATGGGCTATGTAAATATGTGGGCTGGTGGCGTAGTGGTCAGGGTGCTGGGCTCATGATCAGGAGGTTGTGTGTTCGAATCCTTGTTAGACCACCTGGGCAAGGTCTTAACCACAAGGGTACCAGTAAAATATACTGGGAAGGTAACCTGCGATGGACTAGCGTCCCATCCAGAAGGAGCTAAACTCCTAGTCGCTTCACGCTACGGAAACCGGGGATGAGCCACTAGGTTCAGGTGTGAAAGCCCAACGGACGTAACTACCCCTATACAAAAAGGCATCAGGCTATACAACAGTAAGCACATTGTGCAAGGCTGTGTATACTTGCCTAAATGTGTGAGAGTTATCATACAGTAGGTGAACACACACACAAACACACACAGTAAAAATAGAATCTGACCCATTTTATTAAAATTGTTCTAGTGTGTGTGTGTTTCTTGTTGTGTTGGGTGTGTCTTATTTAGTATCATGAATGAGCTGCCTCTACTGGTCCGAAATTATGGTTATTTGCGCTGAGAAAAACTACGCACACACACACACACACACACACACACACACACACACACACACACACACACACATAGACTTCAGTGCTATTACAAGAAATAATAATAAATATATGAATGACTAAACAAACACACACCAGTCACTTTAATAGAAACACCCGTGTAGCTGCACTTTCATGCTCAATCTGCTGGTCTTGTTGCTTCAGATTGCAATGCATGAAAATCATGGCGACACGTCAAAAACTGAATAGTGAAACTGAAAAATGTGATCCTAGTGGCTTTGACAATGGCATGGCTGTGTATTTACAAAACTGCTGATCTGCTGACTTTTGAGTTGATACAGAATAACAAGAAAAAAAAAAAAAAAAACTAGTTCTGTGAGCAAAATTGCCTTATTGTTGAAAGAAGTTAGTAGAGAATAGCCAGACTGGGTCAAGCTGACAGGAAGTCTAACTTAACACACCAGATTCAACTCCTGCTAGCCAAGTGCAACAATCTAAGCAGTCTCTATTGAGACTATACAGTTATCTTAACTGGTTAGGGGGTGATAACACTAGAGGTGCAATAGAATAGCGACTGATGCGAATGGCAATTCGCGTCAGTCGCTTTTCATTCTTAAAATTTTGGTCTCGATTTTGGTCGCCTGGTTCATGAACTCATCGCGAAAAATTTCTAACAGTTGTTAGAAATTTCTGAAATGTCTGCAAATGTCGCAAAACAAGGCTCTATTCGCCATATTCCGTATATTTTGTCACCATTTGTATTTTATTCGCATTTTGTTCTCGTGAATAAAAAGTGAATAGTTTGAGAACAAAAAGCAAACAAAATGCGACCGAGTTACAAAAGGAGATTCACTTTTTTCACCAAACCTCCGCAAACCAATCGCAAATTATTCACAAATTAGTCGCACATTGTCATGCGGTATACATATTTATGCTGCAAAATATTCGCTTGCATGTGGACTCGCAAAACATTTTGATACAAATTTTCATAATTCGTAAAAATAAATAAATAAATAAATAATAATAATAATAATAAAAGATAAAAAAATATAAATTCGGCCCAGTCACTTTTCGAGTGCACCACTAGTGTGATCACCCCCTTAGTTGGGAAAAATCATGCTTGCTTTTTTTATGCTTCAGATCTGAGGCCTCATTTATTAACCATGTGCATGCCTGGTTTTGTGCATACACCATGTGTATGCCTATTACTATTCACTGAGTGGGATTCCTCAAGTTTTGCTTATATACATGAGCAGGGCTCTCAACTCTCATTGACCATGAGACACATCCATTTTTACCAAATTATACATTCACACCCCACACCTTATATTCCTCATGCTCAAAAGTCCAGTAAAGCCCACCAAGGCCCACCATTATGTAGAATTAATAGAGGAGGTGCATGCATACAAAGTAAGTGTTTCTCGCCAAGTCCAGAGTTATACAGAGGAAACAGCCACCTACCAACCAATCAGAAAATAGAACTTGATGTTTCCGGGAAAATTCCAAAAATAAGTTACATGCAATCCTGCTGCAAGCATGTTATAACACACATACAGTGTTGCCCTTCCTGATTTCTTATTTTTTTTGCATGTTTGTCACACTTGAATGTTTCAGCCCATCAAACAAATGTAAATATTAGTCAAAGACAATGCAAGTAAACACAAATTGCTTTTTTTTTATGTTTTAAACCCCCCCCCACCCCCGTTAAAACATAACATAACTGTGGTTTATCACACCCGAGTCAATTTCTCTAGCCACACCCAGGCCTGATCACTGCCACACCTGTTCTCAATCAAGAAATCACTTAAATAGGACCTGCCTGACAAAGTGAAGTAGACCAAAAGATCCT
>JAQMYF010000005.1:23708047-23717066 GCA_030014195.1 Neosilurus mollespiculum | reverse complement strand
GTCTGGGCATCCCTGCTTAGACTGCTGCCTCCGCAACCCGGCCCCGGTTAAGCGGAAGAAGAAGATGATGATGATGATGATGATGATGATGAATAATGTGGTCAAAATGGTGGCATACCTTTTCTTAATGCATGAACTCAGAACATTTGTTTACATTTATTCCATTTAGCAAACCCACTTATCCAAAGCAACAAAAAATTTAAAATACCATTTATACAACTGAGCAGTTGAGGTGACTTGCTCAAAGGCCCAACACTGGCAGCTTGGTAGTAGAACCACCAACCTTCTGATCAGTACTACTGAAACACCATTGTCCTAACTAGGATTTCTAATGTATTTTGCCCGTTCTACTCGAGGTTTGTTTTATTGGTCAAAAAAAGGCATCAAAGAAAATCAGCAGTTCATCATAGCAACTTAGAGTTACTGTTCAGTCCCGCAGCACGTGCATGACTGCTCGGCTCTCTTACAGGAACAGTTACAGACCTTCTGATCACACCCTGTGCAGGTGTCCAGCTTCTATGACAAGAGGGATTCAGATGTTAAAAATAAGAAACTTACTGAGGAAATGAACAAAGGAAAGAGTCAAGATGCATGCATAGTAAATGTTTTTTACAGTCAAGCGATCTACCAACAGCATAAATGATAAAAAGAGGAAACAGGGTAAGAACAAATGTGACCCGCTCCAGTGTGACCCACTCCAGTTTCAAGGTAGTGTTTTGAGTAAGAACCAAAGTTAAAAATGGCTTACCTGAACGAAAATGCGATATCACCAAAAAGTCATCCTTCAAAACATAACCTTCTACATGAGCAAGTGCAAATATCCATAAACACAATCTATCCGTGCTAAAATGCTTGTTAATGAAAGGGTTCAAGTGTCCAAGTTGTAAAACATTAGAAATATCCACTTATTTTACTGATCTTCAAACCACTTTTGTGATTGCTCAGAGTATTTCCTTATTATACATACTTGATACCAGAATACTCTCCCTACTTATAGAATCCCTGAAGGATCCCTGAATCATATCATGGTAAACCAATTAGAAGCCTCAAAACATGACTCGGTGTAAATAGAACTCATCTGTTGCTAGGAAGATTGCACTGATTAGTTGACAGCCGGATTCATTTAGTTTATGGATGGTAGAGAGTTTCGAATGCGGACATCCAGATACTGGTTCTGTAACTGTAATTGCTATTTTCTTAGAAGTAGCATTTCCTGATTAGCGACATACAAAGGGATGTAACTCAGTCAGTTTTCATGCTATAGTCATGTGTTTTACCTCATATTAAAGCAGATTCAATTCTCTTTCCAAATATCTCAGTATGTCCAATTTCCTACTTAATCCATATTATGCTGGAGAGGGTCACAAATTACAACAGGGGTGCTAGTGCACTTACAAACTGGTTATGAGCGAAGAGACCTACAAATAAAGCTGTGATAAGCTGAAATAAGAAACAGCTGTGTGACGTACAGGTGCACATGCAAATCTGCATTGTAACTTAGGAACTGAGGTCTAGATGTGTAGTCCAGAGCTACAAACATGGAAAGAGTTGTTCAGCTGTGCCAAGTTTGTGAGTCATGCCACGCAGTACTTAATGCAGGAGAAAATTCATGACAAAAATAGCTCTTTCAGTTCTATTATACAATACCATTTCTCTTTATGTATTGTCTATTTGTATAAAAACTTCAATAAATCTTATTTTGTTCTATGCTACTCTTAACATCATGTACATTCCGGTAACATTGAATCCCCTTTACTGTTTTTATTCATATTTTCTCAGCCAGCATTCAGCTGCTGGTGTGTATTCTTATATCCTTATGTGCTTTTTCCCCTCAGTCCTACATAGATAAATAAATTGGCTTGAATAACAAATGGTCACCTTGTAACCTGCCGTTTAGATATTTCTGCAGAAGTAATGGATTATCTCAAAGGGGGCTTGTTTTCCAGTTTGTACGACATTATAATCAGGTTTTGTTCCCTCCGTAAAATATCCACACCTAACATGAAAGCTGCAAATGAGTTTAAATTTCATTTGTTCTGTTGTCTATTAAAATGCTGGGTATGTTCTTCCCCTTTCTCCTGCTCTCGCACTCTTCCTGAGTGAACATGGAGAGCTGGGGGTTAAATTGGAAGGACAGCATGAATGAAAATGAGAATGTAAAAAAGATGCAAAGGCACTGTGAACTCAAGCAATAAAAAACGGTTTATTAAGTTTGGACTGTGGGATGAGCCTCTGCTCTGCACTGTGTACTTCAGTTGCTTCAAATCAAAAATATGGTGTGGAACGATGGTGTGAGGGATTTATAGTAAGCATTAAATAAGGACAAAATGAAAGCATATCATAGCAACAGGTTAAATATTTGTGGTCAATTTATATGCACTTGACGAGCACTGCTTCAGCTTTCCTACACTCTCAGGAGCACAAACAAATGCAAATCAGGCATTTTAGGCATGCTAAACATGTTAAATGCATGTTTATACTCATTTTAATTGATATTTCTGATTTATTCTAATCAAAATAAATATAAATCAGGCTTGTTCACATCATGTGGTTTCCTGTTTACGAATATAATATAGTGTTACAATAAATGTTTTTGCCCCCAGTGCAGCTAACTGGGTTATCAAATGCCAGCCATGTCTCTCACTGCATAGCCATCAGTGTGTTTCTGCCCTGCAATGGCCTGGCAAGCTGTCCAGGGTGTACTCTGCCCTCGCCCGAAGTCGGCTGGGATGGGCGCCAGCCTTCCCGTGACTGTAATTAGGATTAAGCGGTTTAGAAAATGAATGAATGAATGAATGATATTTTTTATTATACATGTGTAATAACATGAAACGAAGGCCTACAGCCACCAAATGCAGTTGCTGAAAAGCACAATTCTGTCTGCTGGGAACCAACAACCGTGTCGTGATTCAAAGCTGCACAAAGATCTAATTTCCCCCTCATTCTGATAGATGTTTTGACGATTAACTAAAACTCTTGACTTGCATCTGAATTATTTCATGTATTGCTCTACTGCCATGTGATTGGATGATGGGGTTGGTAAAAAAAATTGCATGAGTAGCCAGTGAATCTTTTTTATGCATCCAATATTATGGCATCATACATATACATACATTTTATAAATATTCTTGTATACAATATTTCAGCAATGAGAGCCTAAAGTAATGGTTATCTCAATTATCTCTCTAGAGTAAAGGCCTCTCTAAAGAGATTTGTTTGTCATAATGGGATTTTAAAAAAAAACAAATTGTGGCACACATTGTGTTCACACATACACTATATTTTTTCTTTCTTTTCCTGTCGGGTCTGTGCTCAAAGGGAAGCAGAAGTATTTGCCATCAAACACATTTCCCCCCTTAGTCAGTGACATTAATGAACCCATTAGGAAAATGAGCAAGCAAGAACAAGCATTAATTAAGCTCTTGCTGCCTTTTGCGCAAAAAGTCAATAAGATTAGTATTAATTAACCTTTCAAAGATTGCTGTTAACCTGCACAGTAAATAATTTTTCAACAACCAGACAGTCGGTTCAGACAATCACATATGAATGAAAAAGGCTGTTTAGGGATAAATTACAGTCAGTCAGACAGTCATTATAGTGAAATAAACCCTAACTGGGGGATTAGTCGTCCGAAGTAAAGTGGAGGATTGAAGGGATTTATTTTGTGATAATGACTAGCTCGGTGTACATTATCAAAATTCTTTCATAGTTACTTCTAAAATATGGATTTATATTGGTTTTGTTGATGTGGGCAGTAAAACGAGTACTTCAACTCATGGTACAAATTCCCTTTACTGAGTGCCCTTGTTATACAGCTGTGCTTGGTGTTCTTGCACCTGTAACAATTTTCCTGTGTTAGGAAACTGATAGTGTAGAACTTCTGCTTTCAGGGCAAGAACATACTGAATTTTGATTTTGCTTCCTGAAAGTCCCTCATCTCATTTTAATTTAATGATAACTAGCAGGTCATGATGCGTCTGGCCATATAATAATTAAAAGGGGGGAAAAACTCTGTGCAGAAGTTTGTGGATCCTCACGCAGGGTGAATATGAGAGGTAGGCTTGAGCCACTTTTGCCAATTATGTGCTTTATCAAGAACGAACTTACAAATGACTGCTCTGTTAAACCATTTGACCAGCTCATACATTTGTGTGTAACAGACACTGGTGAGAATCGATTTATTTACCAATAATTTGTATAGCTTGCCTAGTGTACATGACATAAATACAATCTGTCAGAATTTTCCTTAAATACCAACTCCAAAGATACCAATGCAACACTACATGCAGAGATGTTTTGCAATCCCTCTGGATATTGTGTTGCATAATCCAAGATTGCTTGCGCAAAATGATACACACATGCAGACCCATCTAATGGCCTGACGAACTCATCTCATGATCCCATTTCTTTCAAATTGGTTTCAAATGGGATCTCTATTAAAGTGGGCCGGCAGCACTTTTGGAGTGGCTATTGGATTAACTAACTGGTATACTAGATAAGCCACACACCACCAACAGACATTGCCATGAATGTCTATCCAATAGAAATGTGCCATAATATTGTTGTCCAACTATGGGACTTTAGTGAGATGTGTGGAAAAGCATTTAAAGTAAAAGTCAGGAGAGGATAAGGCTAGACATTCAGAAAAGGAAATAAGAAAAATAAAAAATAAGGGGGGAAACTTGGGAAAGAAAGTGGAGATTTTTTTCCTTACAAAACGAAAAACTGTGTGTTAGTGCACAGAGAATTAAAAATCTTTTGTAGATTAAAGTAATGATGCAATGGAAGGAGACTAGGGGGTATATACAGAGAGCAAGCATTGCAATAGAAATATGATTTCATCTATCAAAGAAAAAGTTTATACACCATCAGGGCGCTGGGAAATTCCTCTCTTGTATAGTTTCTTGTTCTCTAGCGTGAAGTATAGATACACTCAACATCTCTGTTTGTCCAACTGAGTGTAAACTCCATTAATGAGAACAACACAGTGGCTAAAAGGTCAGCTGTGATAAGGTCTTTACCCTACTCCGTTCTTTATCCACAGTCCACACTCTTACATTCAGTCAAGAATAGTTAGGTCATAGTGTTCCACGTCTTAAAGGCCAGAGCTTGAATCAGCAAAATTATGAGAAATGTGGCCATTCAGCATTAGATATGCCAGACTATATTCCCAAGGAACCGAATAGCTTATTGAATGAAGATAGGGGAGTACATTTTTCATGTTTCCCAGCAAAGTTAAATACATATGGAATTCAGAGAACATCATTACAGTGAAGTAAAGCACTTTATGTAGAAAAAAAGTAGCAGCCAGTTCACAGGAATCACAATGAGATGTATTGTAAATATCTGGAAAGAGCATTCCGGGATCTACAAATGCAGTACTAATAATGATCAAAAATCAACAGAGGAAAGAGATTATGTTAAAAATGTTCAAGAGAAATAACAATACACAAGCTGTATGCAATATTAAAAACAGGACTTAAGGAGCAGAAATCAGTGGGTGCCATTCCTAAAAATTGTTTATCCCTTTTATTTAATTTTTTTAATTGTTTTTTTTTTTTCTTTTTAAAAATACATGCATTTAGAGACAAATTCATGCAAAAAATAAATAAATAAAATAAAAAAATGTTAAATATTTCCTCACAATATTTGCACTCTTAATATAAGCAGTCTTTCTAAACATTTCGAAACATTTGCAAACAAATGCTTTTATGTGGGTGGCACAATGGCGTAGTGGTTAGCACATCTGTCTCACAGCAAGAAGGTCCTAGGTCAGAGTCCAGGGCTCTGTGAAGGCGTTTCTATGTGTTTTTCCCATGCTTATGTGGGTTTCTTCCGGGTACTCCGGTTTTCTCCCACAGTCCAAAGATATCTTCATTAAGTTAAATGCCTGTTCCAAATTGCCCTTGGGTGTGACTTTTGAGTGTGATTGTGAGTGTCAATTTGAGTGTGAATGTCTGCGTTCTCTCAACATAGAGGAACAGCGGTTCTACTCCGAGCTCCTCCCGGATGCAAAGGAGCTAATTTCAGCTGTTTGTATCTGTGACTTTGTTCTTTCGGTCACTACCCAAAGCTTGTGACCATAGGTGAGGGTTGGAACGTAGCTCCCTCTTCACCATGATAGACCGGTTCAAGCTCTCCTTTACAGCAAAGTATGTATTTTGCTGTAATAATATTAATCATAGGATATCACAGTGATGCAGGTTCTGCGTACTGTTTGTGTGGAGTTTTGCATACTGTCCTTGTGGGTTTTGTTCCTTGTGGTTCTTTGCTTTCCTTCTGCCTCCAGAAACATACATGTAGGTGGACTGACTGCTCTAAATCGCTCATAGCTGTGAATAAAGGTTTGAATGCATATGTAATTTCTACATAATCAGATCTATTGTTCTTCTTTTTCTGTTTATCCTCAGGAATGGGTAACGGCAACAGACCTACGTATCTCTTTGAACAGGCTGAACACCTTTGGAGACGAGTTCTTCAAGGATGCCAAAGTGTTACGCTCCTACTTTTATGCCATCTCTGACTTTTCTGTGGGGGGAAGGTGATTTTCACAAGGACATACACAGACACAATCATATATACTATATAGACAAAAGTTTATGGACACTTGACCATAACACTCATATGTGTTTCTTGATTCCATTCTACTTGCTGTTATAATAAATTTCTCTATTCTGGGAAGGCTGTCCACTAGATTTTGGAGTTTGGCTGTGGGGATTTAGGATCATTTATCCAAAAGAGTATTATTAAGGTCAGGCACTGATGTCGGGCGGGACTCCTGGGGCTGTTGGAATTCTAGTTCATCCTAAACATGTTCAGTGGGGTTGAGATCAGTGCTCTGTGCAAGCGATTCATGTTCTCCCACTCCAACCTTGGCATGGCATGTTTTCATGGTGCTCACTGTGTGAACAGGAAGGACGGCCATTTGGGACTGTTACAGGTTTTTGGTCTAGTGAAGGGAAATTGTAACCCGACATTAGATGAACAATTGTGCACAATTGTGTGCTTTTAACTTTGTGGCACTTTTTATTCATAAACTTTTGTCCATATAGTTAAGTCATTCACACACAGACACACACACACACACACACACACACACACAAATATTCACTAGCAGAGTTGCAGGCTACACAAACATTTATACATTTGAGTACCGAGTACTGAGATGTATATGATGAGTGACATTAGCAAAAATCTACAATCTGCTCTGCAGCGAAAGCAGACCTTGTTTTGGTTAACGTTTTTACAGTGTAAACAGGATATTGTTAAGGGTTTTGTTTTGTGTATTTATGCATCTGGGTGGTCATTTAGTTTAGACAACTAAACATGTGTATAATCATCTTGAATTAGTTGTTGGTGACCTTGTGACATTATAAAAGAGCAGGAAAGATCCATCAAAATTCCCAACTCTCTTTTCTGGTGAATTCCCAATAAACATATATGCATTAGTTATTCTATCCTTTACTTATTTGGGATCAGATGTGATGTGTTGTTTTCTATCCTAATGCTTGTTTACATACTACTCAACATCATTTTTTCTTTTGTATATAAACTACAGATGCAAGTGTAATGGGCATGCCAGCGAATGTGTGCCAAATGAGCAAGGCCGTTTGGCGTGCATATGTGAGCACTACACTGCTGGGACTGATTGCCAACACTGTGCCCAATTCTACCAGGACCGGCCATGGGCTCGTGCCACTGCAGACTCTGCCAATCCGTGTGTTAGTAAGTACTAATTCCATCTACAACATAATCCCGGTGTATTTTCAGAGCAGCTAAAAACGTCCAGTAATACATACCAAGTGTTTGAGCCAAAAAAAATATATTTAATAGGACGTCTTTAAAAGCTCGGATTTACACCCACTGCCAGTTTCAAACAGGGTTAAACACAGCTGGATCGAAATGATAACTACACAGAAATGACGCATTCTGTCTGAACAAAGTCTGCCCTGGTCGCTTTGTACTCTGCCCTTGCCCAGAGTTGGCTGAGATGGGCACCAGCCTCACCACGACCCTAATTAGGACTAAACGGTCCAGGAATTGAATGAAATGAAAGATGAATTAAAAGCATCCTTTTTTGTTTTGTTTTCCATTGAATACACACTGACTTAAGACTGTGTGTTTTTTCTGTATGGCTTTTTTTTATGCATGAGAAAACAATGTCTGATCTGATCTCACAAGGCATAAACAAATGTGGCATGTTAATTCTTTTAATTAGCCATTCTATTAAACATGTTATTTTAATTGTCTTGTATTATGTCTAACAGATGGCTTCTTTCTAGTTAGTGTTACTCCAAATAAAATAAAGAATTACACTTCGGTTATCTAATACACTGCTAAGTGATGGTGAAGGCAACAAAGCAAAAGTTGGTGTATTATATATATTATAAGATAGCCTTATAGTAACTGCCATATGTTTATTTTTTATGATCAACAAAGGAATTAATTAATAAAGAAATTTTTAGAGGAATGATTATTTCATCAATAATTTTCTGAACCACTTAATCCTAATTAGTGTTGCAGGGAGGCTGGCGCCCATCTCTGCCGACTCTGGGCGAGGGCAGAGTACACCTTGGACAGCTCGCTAGGCCATCGCAGGGCAGAATCACACTGATGGCTATGCAGCCTACTCTTTTCAAAAATCAGCAATGGTTCTTTTACATGCCTCTCACCACAGACAGTGAGAGACGTGGCTGGCCTTTGATAACCCAGTTAGCAGCACTGGAGGGACAGCAGTGACAACTCGTTGACAGTGGGGCTTGAGAAATGATTATTTTTGTCTGCCAATTTCAATACGTGCCCTGCGATGGCTTGGCGAGCTGGCCATGGTGTACTCACCCAGAGTCAGTTGAGATGGGCACCAGCCTTCCATGTGACCCTAATTAGGATTAAGCGGTTCAGAAAATGAATGGATGAATCTCAGTATGCTAACAAACAGTAAAAGTTACTGGTTTGCCACATATATACATTGCCCAGCAAAAAAAAAAAAAAAAAAAAAAAGTCATGCACACTAATACTT
>JAQMYF010000005.1:23667850-23678608 GCA_030014195.1 Neosilurus mollespiculum | reverse complement strand
CCCGGAAGAGCTGGAGGAAGTGGCTGAGGAAAGGGACGTCTGGGAGTCACTGCTTAGGCTGCTGCCCCCGCGACCCGGCCCTGGAACAAGCGGAAGAAGATGAATGAATGAATGAATGAACAAATCTTTCGAGGCATTTTGAGGAGGCAGAGCCTCTCTTCTCTTAGAGCTGTGAGCTCTGGTCTAGAATAGCCAGAGTGACCTTATACGCGTGTCTCTGGAGTGTTGGAAGAAACCAGAGAATCCAGAGGAAACTACGCATGCATGGGGAGAACATGCAAACTCCACAAAGAAAGATTCAAACCCCAAACCTTCTCTTATAATAATTGCCCCAATTATTAAACTCGTTAGTGTTAATCCATGGTCTGATACCCTAAATAAAATATTACCATAGTTTTGGGACAGCATTATTCTTAAATAGATGCAGGGCTGACAGTAAACCATTGTTCTCTTTGAGACAGTTTCCAGTCAGTCAGAGAGAGGTCTGTGAGTTGCACTTTGAGACAGTTCTGTGTCCATGGTGTGCACTTGCTTTAGGCATTGCAGCAGAGGTAGTGGTTAAGGATGAGCAGCTCAAGCCAGAAAGAATGATAGCAAAGCAGGAAAAAGTCTTTGGGATCACAGTTGAGACCTTTTGAAAAAAGGCTGATTCAGGTGTTGGAGAGATGGCAGCTACTGCACAGCACAGAATCCCTAATGCATCATTAATGCGTCTCTCAGGAGTCTGTCACCAGCTTTGAAGCTCCTTTAAAAGATTTTTAAAAACCCTGGGTGTATGAAGGGCTAAAACAGGCAATGTGCTTATTATAGCAGGCTAATTGGGTCATATTTAGTATTTTTTTCAGCTATGCAAGTTTGTATACTTGCATAGCTGGAAAACTTGGTACACCATTATTTGAGATTTGTGGGGTTTTTAAAAAAAATCAATATCTTTAGAATATGATGTTCCTACATTGCTGCAAATCAATCCCAAAAATCAGTGCTGTATTGGGGCTTTAAGATCAGAGTTGACAGAGGATATGGCAGGCAAGTCTTTTGTCTTCATGGTGTCAGCTTCAGCCAATTGAGAGAGAGAGAGAGAGAGAGAGAGAGAGAGAGAGAAGCAATTCTTTGTCTCCCTCAAACTTTAAATTAATTTATGTAGTTAGCTAATAATTATGTTGGAGCAAGTTTAATGTTGCCTCATCTGCCACTCCCAATAAGAGCTAGCCAACTAATGGCAGCTGGTAATAACTGATTGAATAATAACCTCTCATTGAAGCATTTTGCTCTTTTACCACATGCACCGATATCGTTCACCTCACCTCGACTTGGAAATGTTCTTTAACAAATAATCTGAAACAGCGAAGTATCGAAATATATTAGCACCAAATATATTAGCATTATTTGCTAATATTAGGAGACTGTTCGCTTCAGCTTTTTTTTTTTTTTTAATGTTTATTCAAGTCATGACGAAGATGGAATGGTGGTGTAGTGGTTAGCACACCCGCCTCATAGCAAGAAGGTCCTAAGTTCGAGTCCTGTGGACGGGTGTTTCTGTGTGGAGTTTGTATGTTCTCCTTGAGCTTGTGTGGGTTTTTTTCTGGGTACTCTGGTTTCCTCCAGCAGTCCAAAAACATTCACATTAGGCTAACTGGCTGTTCCAAATTGTGAATGGTTGCGATGGTCTGGCGAGCTGGTCAGGGTGTACCCTGCCTTCGCCCCATGTGGGCTGAGATAGGCTCCAGCCCAAAAGGATTAAATGGTTCAGCAAATTATGACTAAAACAAAATAAGCAAAAAGTAATAATATAGTGTGAAACTTACTATTTGACCACAGTTTAGAATTTTGCCAGTTGGTAACAGCAAAGGTTTTAATAAATGTTTTTGTTCATTAATTATATGGAATTTGCTTAATAATTCTGTTCATTATTAAGCTTGTTTGGTTTGTTATATGATTCTATGATGTTGCGTGATGAAGTACACATTTCGTTCATACAGCGGCTTGCAAAAGTATTCACCCCCTTGGAATTTTTCCTATTTTGTTGCCTTACAACCTGTCGTTAAACAGTGCCGAGAAAGGTGAGCAGACGCAGTCCTTGAATAGAGACCAGAGCTGCTAAAAAGAGATGTATATCTCTATTCAAGGACTCTAACAGAGATGAACCTTAAACGTGAGCAGCATTCACTATCAGCAAAGTGAGTCCACGTTCATCATTTGTAAACTAAATCGTTCAGTTCAGTGTTAACAATAAATATGAACCCATTCAGTAAACGAAGTTCATAAACAACGCTGCTTATAAGTATAGATTATATAAATGCCGCTGCTGCTCTAAGCCTTTTTGACAAATCTGACTTTTGTGAAGTGTGTTTACTTTTCTTGTCAAAATTCTTGTCTGCTTGTTCTACATAGCATTGTGTTTAATTTCTGTTCAGCACTCTGCGATCATACGCCAGGCTTGTTATTTGCAACTGCACACACCAAAGAGAGTGCCAGAGTGTAGCTAACGTAGCTGTGGTAGGACACTAACTTTTATTTAACAGGTTTTACAGGTTCACAATCATTTTAATGTGACTGTTAGTGTGTTGAAGGAAAGGTTAAGGTCAGAGATAACTTGTGTGTGGAGCAGTTTAAAGAATCCAGCTACAGGCCATATATTTTAGCTATAACCGTTTAGGAAGGGTGTTAGTGAGAATGACAGCAATGGCTTTTCGGTCAGCACCTGTGTTTCATCACGTGTGATGTTAAACAGCGGAGAGAACAGAAACTGCTAGAACTCTTCATTTTTGTTACTCTTATCTTTTAGACACAGTATTTTCCCAAGCTCCAACAGCTCAGGCGTTTCTGTGTGGAGTGTGGAGTTCTCCCCATACTTGCTTGGGTTTCCTTTGGGTTCTCTGGTTTCCTCCCACCGTCCAAAAACACACACATTAGGGTGACTGGCTGTTCCAAATTGCTTTTAGGTGAGAGTGTGAGTGTGAATGGTTGTGTGTGTGTTGCCCTGCGATGGTCTGGTGAGTTGTTAATAGTGTATCCCGCCTTCACCCAGTGCTGGCACCAGCCTACCCATGACCCTAGTAGGAGAAAGTGGTTTGGCAAATGAGTGAGTGCGATAAGAGTGCCTTCTATGATAAAGCTACATGACTGCTATGAAGGTATCTTTGAATCTACTAAGTGTGGATTTTATAATTTTACCTCATTAATATGACCACTGTTGTAGCCATTAAAAAAAAAAATGTGCTGTATATATCTTCAGATATGTTTTCAATATTGCTATGATATGATTGGGTTAATATTCAGTTTTTGTAAGATATATTTGCAGTAAACTCTGTCAAGATTCAGATTTATATTAAAAATCATTGAATATATCCATAACATGATGCTCATAGTCTTTGTTTGTCTGGAGATTTCTGAGGAACTGGTAGAAGTGATGCTGTGTCTTCTGTATTTTGTAACCCATTCTTTGCTCTCCCCTCTATCCCACCAATGCACACTTTCCAATTCATCTCACAGGTGTTCAGTGGGGTTGAGGTCAGGGCTCTGTGGAGGTTGCTCAGGTTTTTCAATTCTAGTCTTATCAAACCATGTCTTTAGGCCTCGCATTGTCATTCTGGATCATGTTCCTACCTGTTGGTGCCAAGGGAGATTTTAATACTACAGCACACATCCCAAACAGTTGGGTGTTTCCAGCAAATGTTGGGAGAAGACTATTTTTTTTTTCCAATAACAGCATACCTGGAAGTATTTTATTTCTCTAATAGATTAAATAGTTAACTTATTATAAAGTAACATGTCATTTTGAAGAGTTATATTAACATCTGAGACAACGTTTCTGTTACGACTTATGTTGTAGTAGCTATAGACCGTCACTCTATCGATTGCTGTATATATAATATCTTTTTATTCCATATCCATTGTGCTTATTGACGTGCTGGTTATCACATTCGCCTCACAGCAAGAGGGTCCCGGGTTCGTTTCTGTGTGGAGATTGCATGTTCTCCCCACACTTGCATGGGTTTCCTTCAGCTAATCCGGTTTCCTCCCACAATCCAAAAACATGCACAGTAGGCTAATTGCCGGTTCCAAATTGCCCCTTGGCGTGCGTGTAAATGGATGTATGTGTGTTGGCCATGCAATGGCTGTTCAGGGTCAGCTGAGATGGGCGCCAGCCTCCCCGTGACCCTAATTAGGATTAAGCTGCTTAGAAAATGAAAATGAATGAAGGAATGAACCCTTTGTGCTTATGATCCTAGAATGTAACAAAATGATTTCACACAAACACCACCATTCTTTTATACAAATAACTCAGCTGTTATGTACATGGCAGGTTAAAGCAACCAGACAAGATGTAACTGCTGTCTGTGTTGTTTAGGACCACCCAGCTGTAAATGTTGCCATTTGCTGACTAAAGTGAACGTTAACAAGCGTCTGAAAATCAAAGGCAATAAAACAGACAACTGCGTTTTCGACTCTAGTCATTACTTCTAATGCCACCATAAAAGCAGGACATTAGAACTAATGAAAAGCTTCAGTATCATCAAATGGATATATTAAGGCAGAAGCTGTATTGTTACTTCATGGACTTGTACGTAAAATGTCACTGAATAGGTGCTACTTCATGAAATGAAATTAGTTATGTCAGTGTGTGTTTTGGATGGGTGGTTGTGTTGATGTCTTAATGGGGACCTCATATGCCTCAAGGGTAGGATAGAATTTTGTTATTGCTGATATATTTGGATTAAGTTCCCAGCAAAAATACAAAGACGTGTGTTTGCGTGTGTGTGTGTGTGTGTGTGTGTGTGTGTGTGTGTGTGTGTGTGTGTGAGAGAGAGAGAGAGAGAGAGAGAGAGAGAGAGAGGCTGTCTGTAGGGGCTTTTTGAAGTCTTTAATGAGAGGAAAGGAGATGAAAGCCAGTTTCAAGCCCACCCTCTTACACATATACACACAGATGCTCTGGCATATACAAGCCTAGGACATCAGGCCCCCCCAGCCACCCCTCCTGCAAAGCAAGGATATATATCCCTATTTCTAATCTTTCTGTCAGTTTTGGGAGTTAGGCGTCCTTTGGTAAAGTCTTTATCATACATATCAACTCACCTTACATCAAAGCCCTGACTTACACCAGGGCTGAAAAAACAGGCTCTATAGTGATCTAGTGACAAATGTTTTTTTGTTTGTTTGTTTTATTTTGTCTAACAGCAAAGTTTCTGGGAAACCAACTGCTAAGTTATGGTCAGCACCTTACCCTGTCATTTACGGCTGAAACATTTAAGCTGTTGCCCAAGACTGTGACTGTGGTTCTCAAAGGATCTGGACTGTCAGTCAGTGCTGAAGTGTTTTCCAAGCATTATATCTATAATGAGCCTGGTCACACCCCTCGTATCATCTTCACTCTCAGGTATGTGTATAAGTTTCTATGCTTACAGTTAGAGGCATATATTTCATGAGTTTAACCTTGCTTAAATCATATTAAGTGGCATGTGTTTCATTTAATATATAACTTTTTAAACAACTTTGACAAAGGCTTTAAAGTGATGGAGTATGTAATAAAGTTCTTTAAAGGTCATTAATAATTAAGAACGGAGCCCTGCAGATCCTCTAATCTTATATTAGGCAGTATTTTTGTCTAATATACTGTAAATAAGACATCTCATTCCTTTTCATATACTTTAATCAAGCCCTATTTAATTAGCTGACAGTTACTAAGAAATTATATTACATAACAAATTGGCTTGGCAGGGCGCCTCAGGTTTCAGCCACTTTGTGAGGATTTACTGAGGTAGTCTTGCTACCTCAGTAAATCTGTGACACTTTAACTAAGCTTATCTATGCTGATAAGAAAACAAGCATTTCACAATTTATATGGGGAACCAGTGTTGTAGTCAAGACCAAGACAAAACCATTATGAAGACTTTAATGGGGCGAGACCAAGTCAAGACCAAGATCAAGTTGGGGTGAGACCAAGTCAAGACCAAGCATACCAACCCCAAGACATTATGAGGGCGAGACTGATACAAGACCAAGGCCAAGGAGGGACAAGGCCAAGTAAAGACGAAGCATACCAAGACCATGTCTTTAGAGGGGCAACACTGAGTTATGACCAAGACTGAGGAGGAGGTGAGACTGAGTCAAGACCAAGACAGAGGAGGTGGCAAGACCGAGTCAAGACCAAGCATACCAACCCCAAGACTTAAAGGTGGGCAAGACTGAGTCAAGACCAAGCATACCAAGATCAAGACTTTAATGGGGGTGACACCAACTTAAGACCGAGACCAAACCAATGGGAGACCATTACTGTAATTATAAAAAGATTTATAATTTTAACATCCACATTTTACAATATATACTCAGAAGACACTGCTTTGAGCTTAAGCATTGCAATTCCATGTCACTGACTTTAAGTAAGGCTCAACACTGGGGACAGAATAAAAACAAAGTGTTAAATAACTTTACTGCTGCAAAATTATGAGTCCCTACTCAGTCACTGTAAATTACACGGTGTGCATTAAATTGTATGATCAATAAGTAATCTGTAAAATCATATGAAGAACAGAAACACTTATATTATTAATTTGAAAAATATATTTATTTGACACGTAAAGCCATTTATAAGGCCAACAGGCCTGCAGTAGTAGATGTTTCCTTTCTAGGTGTTGATAAGTTTGATGTGGTCCCAGCTGGCTTGAGTAAAGTTTCTTTACAAATATTATACTTTTCCTTCTACTTGATTTGCAGATAAACTTTTTGTGTGTGGAAAAATTAAATCACATAACTGATGATTTAGTCAACATCTGTTTTCCCCCTTGGCATGGAGGAGGCATCCCAGTGGCAGTGTTAGAACTCAGTCACTCACCCATTTGCCAAAGCGTTTAATCCTACTAGGGTCACATGGATGCTGAAGCCTATCTCAGACAACTTTGGGGTACGTGCCGAGCAGCTCGCCAGACCATGGTACAGCCAACTCACACTCCACACAGAAACGCACTCAACAAGCCCAGGACTCGAAGCCAGGACCTTCTTGTTTGCTTCGTATCCGCTAACCACTAGTATTAAAATTGTGAAGAAATATTTTCTGATTCTTTATTGGCATTTATTGATGATTTTGCCTTCATAAATAGTTACACATGTACATTGCAGTGTGAGATCTGCATTACAGTTATTAAACCTCCTACGATTTACACAGCTTAACTCCACTAGACAACTAAATCAACAATCACCAAGCTTCATTTTCATCCGTAATTCATCCTCTGTGAGGCGGCCGTGCTAACCACTACACCACCGTGCCGCCCTAGTGTTATAACTTTTAAAGTTATTGTTTGTATTTCAAGGTGTGGGTTCAACTCCCACGCACAGCAACCTTATAAAAAAAAGATAGCGCTGCAGCTGTGGTGTTGGGTGTTGAGACCAATCTTGATGTAGCACAACACTACTAGGAACTAAAGAAAATAGCAATGAACCAGAACCATAGCTTAAAAGTGCCACATAACCACACTCAAGAGAAAGTCTGAAAAATAGCTTTAATTCAATAGTAAGAAACAAGGAACATGCAAAACCAACCAATGGCATGAGTGCGAAGATTAATTATTAAAATTAATTAATCTTGACAGACAATAGCAATGCACCAATAGTCTTAAGTAAAATAGTGAGCATGCGATGGAGCGAATGTAAATGAGGAGGCTCACAACCTATGAGTATTCCTCCTACGTTCCCAATGCATGATGTACTCCATCTCGCACTTCTGGGCTCCTTGTGGAATGGCAGCTCTGCATTTAGTCCGGTCACTTGGGAGCTCTTCCTATACAAATTTAGAGGTTGGAAGGCCTTTCGGTTGTGCTTGCAGATGTCCTTGAATCAGAGTCGGGGTCTGTCTCAACTTTGCATGCTTAAAGCAAGGTTGGCCGTACAGGAGGTCTTTGATCCTGGGATCCTCCCATCTTTCATGCAACGCACATATCCAAGCCATCGAAGGCAACAGTGGGAGAGGATGGAGTGGAGAGACTGAGTGAAGAAATAAACAATAAATGAGAGAATGGGAATTAAATGCAAATTAAAAATGGAAATATGGCTTTAAATGTGTGGAGCCAAAGCTGCCTCCATCGGAGCAGTTCTGATATTACATACCAATGCAATACACGAGTGACCTCATGGATCCCTAATGCTGGGGTAGACACTGTGCTGAATGATTGCTTTTCTCGTCCAATGAAATACTTTTATCCTAATGAATGTTGTCTCTTCCAGGATGACCTAACCCCCATCCACAGGGTATGAACCATTTAAGTAGTATTAAAACGATGAGAATCGTAATGACCTTCACACTTATTAGGTCTCAATCATTTTAACACGAATGGGAAATATGCTGTCGACCACTGTCCATTATCAAAATACAAATTAAAGGAGAAGATAGCACTTGTTAAAAGTTTATCTCCTTCAAATCTCTAGATTCATTTCCGTGTGCAAAGAATAATGACGTCATCACAGCCCAAGTTAACATGTACAGGTATAGGATTTTAATAAATTCATGACATTTATTGACAGATTAGTGTTAAAGCTGTCAAAAGATTTTGATTAAATCTATTGCATAAGCAGTGGAAGGCTGTGTAAACATTAGGATTAATATATTTAAGCACAAACACCTGAAATATCAAAAGAAATTATGTTTAAAGCCATACTCCTTCATGTAAGCCATGGGCCTAAATGACATCATCATTATGATTGATTGCATGCAGACAAATGTTAATACATAGTTTTGATTGAGATTTACTTTCAACAAGGGCTGTCTTCTCCTTTAAGAGAGTGTTTGGCATTTCTAAAGAGATTCTCATATCTGTAAGTCCCCTCTGTGATATGCAGGTTCCTGGATATCTAGAATACCTGTTAGCTCTTTGCATAATTAGACTTGCTGTTCAGTTTGGCAGTAAGCAGTTTACTAGAGCCGACCAGATCCTTTTCTGAAGAATCCATAACATGAAAAAATTAACATATAAAGACAATTATGGAGAGGTTCACTTGTTATCTGCTATTTCTATCTGTTTCTCTGTTATTCAGCACGGCGTGGATCTCAGGAATGAATAGGAATGTGTGCAGTCACACATCTGTGAATGTGTGCGTCACAGACAGCATCGTTCCCTAACACAGGGAATGTGTTGACGGGCTAATTTTAAAAAGAGAAATTAGCGCCGAGGGCGTTTGAGAAGATAAAGTCGAGATGGGTAAGAGTAGGGAAATGTAAAACATACAGGGGAGAAAATTGGGAGTGCCATTATGTGAGTTAACTCAGTGGTAGTGGTGTCCCTGTGGTTAATGCTGATCCATAGGTCAGCGGTTTAAGCCCCAGTACCACCAAGTTGCCACTGTTGGCTCCTTGCACAAGGCACTTCACCCTCAACTGCTCAGTTGGATTAATAATGATTGTATGAATGAAGTCACTTTGGATAAGAGCCTCTGCCAAATGTTGTAAAGGTAACTCAACATGTTTATATGCACTGATTAGAGAAAGAAGAAATAAGGTTTAAATGGTTAGGACAAAATAAATAGGAAGCAATACTTATATTCATATGCCAAAGGATCAACCAAGAACAGAGACAGAATATTGCATTAATCACAATCATTGCAGTTATATTAAATCTACCAATGTAAATTGTTCATAAAGTCATATTATACAAATACTTGTCCTTTCATTGGTTTGTTGCCTGATTCCAGTTATTTTTTCATCTTTTTTATAATTTTCTTTGGTAATTGGTTGCTTAATAGTTTTATTAACAGATTATAATTTTTTAAGCAAAGCTTTATTACAAACCATATGGTAAGAACAACAACAAAAAACCCTACAAAACAAAGCTTTATTTTGTTTTTGCAACTCAAAAAAATCGTCACAGAATTGGAATCATCAGGCTATCATAGGCCCATCAAGGTTGGGTCTTAAAGTCTCACTTTAAGTGTACGCAAGTTATCGATCAGTGTGGAGGTTCACAGAGTCTGATAAGTGTGTATGTGTGTGTGTGTGTGTGTGTGTGTGTGTGTGTGAGACCCTTAAACAGGCACAAGTGGAAAACTAATTGTAAAAAAATAATTTAATGTTATTATTCTTCTATTATATATACTGGCTGCGCTTAATTTAAAGTGCCAGCCTGTCGTCACACACCAACAGCAGCACACTCTGGGTTGGCTAGCGCCTGGCTCCATGGAAAGCCAAGGCAGTACGATGGAGCCATTAGCCAGCTGCCCCGCAGCATCCTAACTGTGCTTGCTTTCGCCGGCCTTAGTTGGTTTCAAGGGGGCTTTTCCGCCCGGCAAAAAGAGCAGTGTTGACCAACTAGACTGTTTCAGGTCTGGCAGATCCACCAGCCTGCTGCCCCTGGTTTCACTGTGTCCTTGGCATGGGGAGCTTAGGGGTTGCTGAGACTTGCTCAAGGTCGAACCCCAACCTAGCGGAAGGAAGGAGTCGGTTTACTTTTTCATTGGTAAGCTGTGATCTTAGGATCAGTCTTACCCCGCTGTCCCAGTCTGTTAACTGTTATTAATTTATTGGCATCTAAGAACATACACTGAAAAAAAATGTTGGCCCAGTAAAAATAACTTTAAGCAATCTGTCACATTAAATTTTTGAAGGTGACTCAAAGTAAGTAAATAACCCTTACTACATTTCCCAGCTATCCTTGCACCACTCTCAGTCACTCTGACTTTGGAGACACGAACATGTGCTCAGGGCGGCACGGTGGCGCAGTGGTTAGCACATCCGCCTCACAGCAAGAAGGTCCTGGGTTCGATTCCCAGCTCGGG
>JAQMYF010000005.1:23629636-23641548 GCA_030014195.1 Neosilurus mollespiculum | reverse complement strand
CACGCTGGAGGGACTACATCTCTCGGCTGGTCTGGGAACGCCTTGGCATCCCCCTGGAAGAGCTGGAGGAAGTGGCTAAGGAAAGGGATCCCTGGATACACCTAACTAGTGCTGCTGGTGCCCCTAAAGGACTAGCTAATTTCACGTGCCTTAAAATAGAGCTTCCTATTACCAGAGCTCTTTCAGGTTTCTCAGCGGGTGTCTCACTGAGGAGAGCAAACCTGTTCGACACGGGAAGCACAGACGAGTGGTGTTCCCGTGAGCGATTCTCAGTGTAAGCTTTGTAAGCTAGAATGCAACTGTGAATGGACGGATGGATGGATGGACGGACATCACACGTGACGAAAATACCCATCAGTTTAAGAGGTAAAATCTGGGAATTGAACCAGTGACCCTTAGGTCCCAAACCCGCTTCACTAAGCGTTATGCCATGGCTGCCCCCAGGGTAAGGGTTAAATTGCATTTCCAGTACTGGAAAGTCATCTTAGCAAAGTTACAATACATGTTCAATATCAGTAGATAGCTTGTCACTTATATACTTATACATTAATTAATAGACCGTGATGTGATGTGCTGTTGCTGGGAATGACTTAGTTTTTAATTTGTTTTAATAAGCAGGCTGTTGCTGTTTTCCCCAGCTTAGAAGAAGAGGTTGTTTTTTTTTTTTTTTGGGGGGGGGGGGGGGGGGGGGGTGGGGGGGTTGGGGGCAGTCTCTTTTATTAATGTATTGCCCTGAGTGTTGTTTGGTATTTTTTAAATATGTATACACTCATATGTAGAGAATCACATCCCAAAAGCCTTAAAAAATTAAATACCTCGTAAATCTTCTGTAGCAGAACAAATAAACTGAAATAGTGGGAGATGCCGGAAAATGGGAAGTGAACCGTCCCCTCAAGCTCAAATCTTTATTTAAAGACCACAGTCTTCCTGTGGAACAGCTATTTTTCATTAAAGGCAGTCTCTCACACACTCCCTGAATTTCTTTCCTCGTACTGAGATCTGTCAGGTATGTTCAAGAGTCTTTGCGCATTCTAGAGATGCTATGTTAATTTGTGTGTGTGTGTGTGTGTGTGTGTGTGTGTGTGTGTGTGTTCAAAAAGATGAGGGAGTGCATTAATAGTGCATTTTGCACTACACAGCTAACAGAAGCACCTTAATATTCAGTTCACCCGCCATTATTGCTTTAAAAGCCATGTCACTACGTTTAGGGTATTCACAATTTAGAGCTAAAAATGGTATATCTGAAAGAAAGCCAATACAGCTTACCATCCAAAGAACACCCTATCAACAGTAAAGCATAGTGGTGGTAGCATACCCTCAGAAAGTTGTCAATAGGAAGAAGGTTCTCCTTGACCTGACAATGACCTGAAGTTGACCATGCAGTGGCTGAAGGACAATATTATGAATGTCCCTACTGAAAATCTGTGGTATGACTTGAAGATTGCAGACCACCAAGAAGCAGGGTCCAATTTTTTTGCAGCTATTATGATACATATTACAAATTAGAACCATTCATTCATTATTTCATTTGCAGAATGGCTTTATCGTAGTATGGTCATGGTATCGGCCGACTCTGGGCGAAGGCGGGGTGCACCAAGAACAGCTCGTCAGTCCATTGCGGGGCAAACACGCACACAACCATTCACACTCACGCTTAGGAACAATTTAGAACACATAAAAAATATATAAAAATATATCTATATTAGCCTACTGTGCACGTCTTTGGACTGTAGGAGGAAACTGGAGCACTTGGAAGAAACTCACTCAAGTGCAAACAATGCAAACTCAAGGCGAACATGCAAACTCCACACAGAAACATATTCGCCGAGCCTTGACTTTCCTGCCGTAAGGCGGACGTGCTAACCGCTACGCCGCCATCTCGCCATAATCATGTGAGGAATCACTTCAGGATATGCTGCTATTTTAAAACAAATTATATCCGGGAGTTGAATGCACTGCTTCATCCCCGCTCCCTTAACCGTAATTACATGGCTACATTGATTTCTAGATAACAAAGAGAGAAGCCTGACAGTTTCAAGGCTATTTGCAACACATCATTATACCTGAGCCAATATTAACAAATAAGTAACATTCACAGCCACCACTCTCAGAAAATAAAATAATTCACCTTTGGCATTCTCAATGCTTTGGCTTATTGTTTAATTCCATATTTCATCTCTTTTTAACTTATTTATTTGTTTGGGTGCTTGCTTTTAATCCACATTAGGTATTTATTAGAAATTAATTCCCCCTCCCTATGATTGTCTGGTGAGTTGTTCAGGGAATACCACACCTTCGCCTGGAGTGGGCTGAGATAGGCTTCAGCCTCCCCACGACCATACTAGAATAAAGGATAAAGCGATTTGGAAAATGAAATGAAAAATTACCTCTTCAGAAGGAGGACAAAGTTAATTTATTTTGCAATAGCAGCATATCCTGAAGTGATTCCACTTCACAAGATCATGGCGGCACAGTGGCGTACTGGTCAACATGTGCGCCTCATAGCAAGAATGCCCTGGGTTTGAGTCCTGGGCTTGGCAAGGGCATGTCTGTGTGAAGTATAAATATTGTCCCCATACAAGAATGGGTTTCCTCCAAGTGCTCCGGTTTTCTCCCACACTCTAATGTCAGGCATATTAGGCTAATTAACTGTTCTAAATTGCCCCTAGGTATAAGTGTGGGTGTGAGTGGATGTGTTGGGCCTGAGATAGATTGGCAAGCTGTTTAGAGTGTACCCTGCCTTCACCCTGGCTGAGATATGCTCCAGCCTCCCCGAGACGCTAATAGGATTTCACAAATGAATGAATCAATGTATTTAGTCTTTATTATTATTTATTTCCTTACAGTATTTGCTGTGGTTGCCTTTGAAGTTTTAAAGTGTACTTATTCGTTTTCTCTTCCCTACCACTTTAAAGTGAAAATTCCTGTGAGAACCAGATACTCCTCAGGCATGGTAACATGAACACATGAACCTCTGCTCATTCATGCAGTCATCTGGTAAATGTAATCCATAAAATTATGCAAATACAGGCGAAAACCTTCAATTAATGTTCCTATAAGCATCAGGATTGAGGAAGTGTGATCTCGGTGACTTGGACCATGGCATGGTTGTTACTGCCAGACTGGTTTGAGTATTTCAGAAACTGCTGATCTCCTGGGATGTTTATGCACAGCAACAGTTCTGTCAGCAGAAACACCTTGTTGATGAGTGAGGTCAGGTGAGAATAGCTAGGCTGACAGGACAGCTTTGGCAACCCAAATAACCATGCTTTTTAACCGTGAATGCAGCAGAAGGTACTAGACATCAAATCTTGAATCAGATGGGCTGCAACAGCAGATGACCACATGGGGTTCCACTCCTGTCAGCCAAGAACAGAAATCTGAAGCTACTGAGGGCTCAGACTCAATGAAACTGAGTGGCTATAGATTGGAAATGACAATGTTTTTCCCAACAGCTGCATAAATATATAGATTTGCCTCATATATGTATATTATAACATGCTGTAATAATGTAATGCCTATATAGACTGCCTAAATGCGGAGTTCCTGATAGATGTTTGCTTTTTAGGGACTTACCTTTCACTAGCTAATTCCCATTTTCATTGGTGTCACCGATTTTGTTACTTTAACAATTTAATTTGCTTTTGGTGTTTGCTCCATCAACATTTATCTACCTGCAAATTTGTCTGCCTACCTGAGTTAGATTGTGTGTGTTGTTTATTCTGTGCGGGTCTGAGCAGGGGGGGTATGAGCCTTATTTGAATTTTGCTATTAATAATAAATCTGTTTTTTTAATTGATTGCTGAATGTCATCATGGAGGACAGCGATACATAAGTGGCAACCTTATTGGGTTTCCTGTGGTGGGCATGTGCGAACATGAAACAACCACTAAAATGAAGTCAAGGGGTTATACAGCATGGAGTGCATGGAATATGTATGCCATATTCAAGAACTATGCTCTAAATGAATGAGTAATTGTAGGGGATAGGTATAAGTGTATATACTTAAATATCCATCATTTTCAAGAATTATTATTTGTTTTGCAGCTTTACAAAAAAAAAAATTCTAAAGTAGATTTATATTCCTAATCAACAATATATTATAATTTGCCTAAGCAAATCTCCTTGGAACAGCATGAATATGAGACACTGGGAAACCCAGTCTGTTCTGGATGACATCAGATCATTATCATTCCAAAATGGAATTATAATTCAGTACTCTTTTACAACTTAAGTTATACACTTCTAAGTGTGTTGAAATGATTTTGGACATAAGTTTATTGTGAATAGGAGTCCTGGAATGAGCACAGGAAATATAAATATATTTAAAGCAGCGGTGTCATGGTTGTTCAAAATAAATAACCTAAATATAATGAATGGTTTTATCAAGCAAAACATAATCATTCATCTAGCTGGAAAGTTGGTTTACAGAGGATACTAGACATGAATTGGGTTCATACATTTAGTTTGTTAGGGGTTTGCAATGTGAGGTCAATTTTTGAAAACTGTTCAGCTCAACAATATTTCAAAAAGGCCATGCTGCAATGTATTTCTCTCCGTTCCATATTAGGCTCAAAAATACTCGAATCCTTTTGATTTGTAAGCTGAAAGTCTATTTAATAAATATAGACTAGTGTTTTGGATATTCATGATATATTAAGATGACTCTTTGGCAAAAAATAAAAATAAAAAAATCCAGTAAAAATCATGACAGAGCTCACTTTAATCATTTTTGCTGTTGCTTCTGTCATTATGGACCTTTATACACAAGAAATCATTAGCTCGGTTCATTTAGAACACCGTCCAGCACTCCGGCCCGACAACTCATTTTATGTGGCTGGCAAGAGCTTTCAAAGGATATGATTATCGTAAACTCTTTGAATCAACCATTACCATGAAACCTAATTCACCATCCTTCCACTAGGTGACGCCATCCTATTTCAAGTAAACAGCTAGTCATTCATGACTCAAGAAAGATTAAATGCTAGCTTGTCGCTGTTGAGCGTTGTTTGAAAATGCAAGTGAATAAAGAAAAATAGGACAAATACCAAACTAAACCAATCATTTTGCCATGCAAATTTCATGGTTGCCCTTTTAGAATAGATGCTCAGTGATTATTCAGCCCTGGATCACCTTTAAATTTAGTGATGTGGCCCTCAGTGACTCCCGTGATTCGTAATGTACAGCATGTGTTGTCTATGTTGTTGTACTAAATATAGTTTAGTCAGTTGGTCAGGTTCTATCTCTCCATTCTTTTTAGTTGTTCACTTGGAACAGTTGATTCAGCGGTTAGCTGAGCATTTAAGGAGTTCTTATATCTTGTGTCTCTTAAGTTGCTTAACAAAGTCACCAGAGAGTTGTTCATGCATCCACAGTTCAAAGATTTTACGCAATACTATCAGAGCATTGGATTTGATTCTGGCTTAAAATACATTTTAGTGCCCTGTCCCTACTGAGCGAGGTAAACACAGAACACAGTTATTTTTAAAGAATGATGCTTGGGATGTTATTTCCTAAAGCGATTTTTGATATCAGAATCAGACATGGGACAAGGCTGGCCCCTGGGATTTGAATGAAGTCTTGTTAGTATGTTGTTTTTTTTTCTTTTTCGTCTTAGATTCGTCTTTTCTTCAAATATGTCTCTAAAGCAATTACAGTCAGGCTGGATTTAGGTTCAGAATTGGCCACACATGGGCTTGTCTCCTATATATTTCCTCATCCTCACCCCCCCCCCCCCCCTCCCCTAGCACATTCTCCTTTCACTCCTTTTTTTTGGATGGTAACGATACATTGCCCTCTACTGTTGATAAAAGTTGGTACACATTCTGCCCTGAATCTGTCAGCAGAGAGCGTCGATAAAGCATTCAGTTGTCAGTGATGTGTTGTCTGATGGTGCGTGTGTGTGTGTGTTGGTGTGGGGGCATTCTTGTAAAGGTGACAGTGTGTATGGATGTGGTCAGAGCCCAAATGGGTGCCACATGTTCGCAAAGTGGCATATTTATTGGCTGCACTGGCACACTCTAAATTTTCTATTCTCAGAGAAACGCATTCATACTGCTTATGCTTTACTGCAGTGTGTGTGTGTGTGTGTGTGTGTGTGTGTGTGTGTGTGTGTGTGTGTGTGTGTGTGTGTGTGTCAGGTGTTTGTGCCAGCTGTTCTCACTGAGTGTGTGTAAGAATCCAGTGTCACCCAGGGTATGAAAGGGCTAATCAAGTGTGTATACTGTGTATATGGTCCATCTGTTTACATGTTGGAACTAATACATTCAAATTTGTGTCTTGATCCAGGTGTCTGTGACTGCACAGATTTCACAACTGGTCCCTCTTGTGAGCGTTGTCAGGATGGTTACTATGGAAACGCACTGACTGGCAGCCCAGGAGATTGTGTGCCCTGCCCCTGCCCAGACCGTACCACTTGTGCCCAGGTACCAGAGACAGGGGAAGTGGTATGTACCAATTGCCCAGCAGGACAGTCGGGTGAGTCACAGTTTATTTTTATATACATATATATTCACACACACACACACACACACACACACACAAACACACACATATACATACATACATATATACATATTTCCCCAAGAATATTGTCCTGTCGTTTTGTCATTTCCACTGGAGAAATAAAATATGCATAATTTTTTTAACAAATTCCACAATATGGAAGTGAAGCTTGGCTTCTACTTAAACAGGAACATAATGTAAGAAGGGATGTATTAAAATAATATTTTTTTTCTTGTTGTTTTCTGTATAAATCTCTACCTGTTACATGACTTTATACACAGTTACAGATTTTTGTGTGTTCTTGTATAAATATACACTAACATGCCAATAATTTTAACAATACTTGTTATTGTTTAATGGTTTAATGGTACAGTGTGTACAATTTAGCTAAGTAGTTGTGGTGGTTAGGGCATCTGATTAGAATGCCTTCTGGTTGCCTCCCTTAAGAGGTGTTGCGGGCACATCCAACTGGGAGGAGGCCCCGGGGTAGACTCAGTACTCACGGGAGGGATTATATATCCTGTCTGGCCTGGAAATGCCTCAGAATCACCCAGAAGTAGCTAGAGAGTGGTGCTAGAGAGGGGATTCCTGGGTTTCCCTACTAGATCTATTGCCTCTGCAGCCGACCTCGGATAAGTGAACAAAAATGGATAGGTGGATGGAAGGATGTATCTAGTGGCATCTAGTGGTGAAGTTTGAGATTGCATCCAACTGAAATTTCATTCCTGAAATTTCCTCCCCTTTGGTTCTGGGCTACTGAAGAAACAAGATGGGAGCCTCCATGTGAGGGGACCCACTCCTCATGTAGCTATTGAGTTTTTTTCTGAAAATGACTTTTTTATGATAAGAGATTATTGAAAATGTATTTACTGATATACCTAATTTCTGCTAATAGATCCTCCAGAATGTTACACACTGCACCTTTAAGGCTTAGCCACTAAGTCAACAGGAGATTATGTTTTTGATGTACATGTGCATTCAATTGATTTACAGGAATCAGATGCGAGTTATGTGAAGACGGTTTGTACGGAGATCCACTTGGCTGGCATGGCATAGTGCGGCTGTGTGTAAAGTGTGATTGTAATGAGAACACGGACCCCAATGCTGTAGGGGTGTGTGATCATGTGACTGGACGCTGCTTCAAATGTTTGGGAAACACAGACGGGGACCGATGTGAAAAATGCCAAAGCGGTTACTATGGAAATGCTTTGGATAGGAGCCTGAGGCCATCCCAGAAGTGTCTGCGTGAGTGTGTCTGCATGTGTGAATATATTTATATTGAAAAGGGATTTAACAAATGGCAAGGCACTGTGATGTAAGAGGAATAAAATACTTTTGTGATAATATTATTTGCAAATATTAATCTTCAGCATGGTAATTATAACTCCACTTTACTTCAGGTCACATTATGTCAACCTGTTGTTGATAATTTTCCTTTAACGTGTATACCAAATATTTTTTTTTTATGAATGGCCCGTGCTGAACAAGGCATGTGTGATCTGTCATTTTCAGCCTGTCTTTGTAACCCTGCTGGCACTCTGGGGTCAGCGAATGAGTGTGATCCCCACACAGGAAGATGTTTGTGTCTGAGGCACGTAACTGGAAGAGACTGTGGACAGTGTGAGTTCGGATACTTCAACATGCGACCAGGGCTCGGCTGTGACAGGTTGGTTGTGCATATTCACACTTTGATCCACCAATCTAACACAAGGGTTCCCAAAAATTCACTTGCCAGGATGTCAGAGCAATAACAGGCTTGTCCGTTGATATGTAAAATGTTTTTTGTGTTTTTATTTACACTGATGTTATCTTGATGAGCTTAGGGTGTCAATCAAAATAAGGATGCAGGCAAACATCAAAACACTGACAGTAAACACACACACACAAAAAAGAAACCACAGGGGCCCAGACGTTCTCTTTATAAGGACCATTTCATAATATAGAATAAGCATAGCAAGTTTAAAAGCCCCTGCTTCAGCGCACGGCAAGTAAATGTCTGGAAGCCTAATATACAGTTTTTGCCTCTGTGACCTTGAAAAGTAGGTCAAGGTCACTCACACACAAACTCGTCCTAGCACTCAAAGTAGTGAGTCAGCATACCAAGTTTAAAAGTCCCAGCTTCAGCAAGCGGCAAGTAAATGTCCAGAAACTAAAGTGTGACGGATGGACAGACTGACGGATGGAACCCATTCCCATAGCTTACGATCACTTTGTGGGCGGGAGCTAAATGAGGGTTTGGTGTTCATATAAAAGTCCTTATATAATGTGTGGGAAATTAGTTGAATGGAAACCAGGTGTGCAGAGCATGTGACAACGTCATGTAATGAGAGTGTCAGTGGTCAGGTGACTGAGATCAGTGAGGTGCATGCTGGGAAGTGTAGTGCAAGTTCTTAGTGTGCTGTGAGAAAGCTGTGACATCTAGTCACACTGACTTTTTTCCCCCTAGTTCAACATGTAAAACCACAATTCATAAGTAATATAAGTGTTAACAAATGCATTAGACAATTTTAGCAACTCCCAGGAAATCCTCTGGAGCTCTTCACTGGCTTCCTTTTTCTCCTCTACAGCTGTAATTGCAATCCTATAGGATCCTCATCCCCAATGTGTCACCCAATCACAGGCCAGTGTATATGTCGGACTGGTATCGAGGGCAACATGTGTGATGCCTGTCAACTGGGATTTTTTGGCTTTTCCTCCAGAGGCTGCAGAGGTACACAGTCATCAACCACTTAAAAAAAAAAAAAAAAAAAAAAGATCATATTTTACATTACAGTGATTTATTGAGAAAAATTAAATCAACCCTTTTAATTGTCATACTCAGAGACACAGGGTAATCCATGCAGTAGAGTGTTATGATGTTGTGTAATGTGTTGTGTAATTAATGACTATCATTAAGATAATAAACTCCATCAATATATCTAACTAATTCCTTTAATTCAAATACATACTCACCTAAACCCCTGTAGTTTTACACTAATATGAACAAAATCTATCATTTTAGCAGCTGGCTTGTAGGAATTCTCATGAATTTGAAATCTGGATAGCATGTGGGATATTATAATTGATACATGATATACAGTGTGAGTGAAAATATAAGTACATCTCATGGAAACTATTGATTTCTTCAACTGTACTTGAGCAAGATTAAAGGTACCGTATGTAAGATTTAGTGGTATCTAACAGCATCTAGTGGTGAGGTTCCAGATTGCAACCAACTGAAATTTATTCCCAACCCCTTCCCTTTGAAGCCTGTATGGTTCTGGGCTACTGTAGAAACATGGCAGTGCAAGATGGCGGCCTCCATGTGAGGGGACCCCCTTCCTATATACATAGATTATTCTAGATTATTCTAAGGTTCCAAAAACTCAGAAAAATGTTTAATGATTATAGATGAATGGAAACTTGTTTATGAATGAAATACTAATAGATCCTCAAAAATGTTACATACCGTACCTTTAAATCATTAAAAAGGCACATTTTCTAAGTACTGTATGTCACCTGTACCTGTGGGCACTGTACTAAAAAGGACAAAATGTTTGAAAAAAATCAACAAATTGATCAAAAAATCAACAAATCTTTTTTTGCCTCTTCCTGTTTAAAAACTGCAGCCTGTAACTGTGACCCGATGGGATCAGTGACCATGCAGTGCCACGCCAATGGGACGTGTCTGTGTCGTCAAGGTTTTATGGGTTACAGGTGTGACAAATGTGAGCTGAACCACTACCAAAACCCCTTAACGCACCAGTGTGAGGAGTGTCCCGTGTGCTACAGTCTCATCAGAGACCAGGTGTGTGTGTGTGTGTGTGTGTGTGTGTGTGTATGTGTGTGTCAAACCATGAAAATTATTTATGTGAACAATGAATACTATTTTGTCTGAAATGAAGTTTCATATAAAGTTATTAGACAGGCACTACTCAGTTCAGAGACAGACAACCAAATATCATGGCAAAAACCTTGTGCTAGTCAGGCTTGTGCTTGAACATTGTCAACATTATGTGAGTGGCAAGATTTCGCAACTACACTGAGGAATATATGAAACAGGAAGTAAACAGGAAGTAAAATGAGAGAATGGTTTTACTGATAAATGTGTAGCATCCGAAATGGACAAAATGCATGTTGGTTTACCAGCTGGGTGTATGTTGGATTCTGTTTTTTTCAAAATTAGTTTGCTTTTTGTTTGTTTTGTGCATATGTATTAATGAATATAAAAATCCAGGTACAAGTTCTATACATATGGAACAGTCTTTTAAACATTCATTAATTTGCAGAACAGTTAATCGTACTAAGGTCACAGGGAGGCTCGACCCTCTCTCAGTCGATTTTGGGCAATGGCATTGTACACCCTGAGCAACTTGCCAGACCATCGCAGGGCCAACACACAACCATTCACACACACGCTGGGATCAGCCCCACGTTCCCCACTCCCTATGTTTCCCAATCCCTATGTTCCCCAGTCCTCTCTTTCCCCTTAGGGTTAGGGTTAGCTCCCGTCACTGTGGCTGGCGGGAGCTAATGCAACACTATATAGATCTGCTACTAAACACACACACTACTGGGGATCATAGGTACTGTGGAACATAGGTACTGGGAAACACAGACATGGACCCCACACGCTCACGTCTTGATGAAATTTAGAGCAACCAATTAGCCAAATTTGATGTTTTGGACTGTGGGAGAATACCGGAGGAAACCCATGCTAGCACTGGGAGAAAATTCAAACTCCACACAGAAACACCGAAGCCTGGGATTCAAACCTAGGACCTTCTTTCTGTGAGCCTGACATGCTAACCACTACACCACCATGCTGCCCCATTTCAGATACCATATGCCTAAATGTTCTGATAGGGTTTTTTTCTTCCTCAGCTAGCAGAAATAAATAAAGCCAAAGTACACAACATTAAAGTTGCTAAGGAAAGCCATGAGCCACGAGCCATTACACATGACGATATGAGATAATACCCAACCAAGAGCTGACAAAAACAGAGTCCTTATATAGTGCACGCAATTAATGGAATGAGAACCAGGTGTGCAGATCATGTGACAAGCGTTATCTGTCTGAAGTCATGTGAATGGGAGTGATGCAGTGCTGAGAAATGTAGTGAGAGTCCGGGAGGCAGCAGAAACGGGTTGTAGCTGTGATAGGAAGTGACAACAGGAATTTGTCTTTTGGTCATCCCACTCCATTAAACTGAACTCGAAACCATTACAATAATAAATTAAACATTGTAATCCTTTGCAAATCTACTGTATAAGAGGAATAACAAGCACCAGAACATGCTGTTATACAAAATGAATATGATTTGAAGACACCGTCATCAATCATGAATATGATGACACCGTCAACCACAAGACTCTCTTGTCCATCCTCAGGAGTCTAGGAATTTGTGGTTCAGCATGGCAATGGTTTG
>JAQMYF010000005.1:23594673-23628097 GCA_030014195.1 Neosilurus mollespiculum | reverse complement strand
AAGGGAGAAATGCATCTAAACTATTCTCTGTTTTGGCTCCAAGGTGGTGGAATGAACTTCCTCTGGATGTTCGGACATCTGAGTCACTGGGTATCTTCAAACGACGGCTGAAAACCTACCTTTTTTGGCAGTACTTAGACTAGCACTATTTTATACACACACACACACACACACACACCAAAAAAATAAATAAATAAATAAATAAAATTCTGCACACAACACCTATCCACTGAGTTCTTGACTGATGGTAAACTTAGTCTGTGTCCTGACGAACCAGTATAAGAATATATTCACTGATAATGACTTTAAAGCACTTTTGTAAGTCGCTCTGGATAAGAGCGTCTGCTAAATGATGTAAATGTAAATGTAAATGTAAATTTAGACCACAGGTGTCAAACTCATGGCCCGCGAACCCAATCTGGCCCACCAACTAATTTGTTGTGGTCGCGAGAGCTTTAAAAGAATATGACTATCGTACATTTTTTGCGTCAATCGTTACCATGAACTATAATTCATCATCCATCCATTAGGTGGCGGAAACCAATTTTAAGTAAACAGCTGGTCATTCACATCTCAGCAAAGATTGTAGGCTAGTTTGCTGCTGTCAAGCTTTGTCAGAAAAGGAAAGTGAACAAAGGAAAAGAAGACAAATGTCGAAATCAATTGAAAAAACTTTTTTTTTTTTGATTGATTGATTGAGTTCACGGTTTCAGAATAGGTGTTCAATGATTATTTGGCCCTCGATGACAGAAATTTTGTGATGTAGACCTCAGTAAAAAAAAGTTTGATACCCTTAATGTAGACCATCATAATTCTGTATATACTTGAAATATACAAAATTCTATTCAAATTCAATTGACAGATTCTAAGCTTACATGATATTCTGAAATGCTAATTAAAAAAATATGTTCAAATATACTGCATCTGAACCAGACTTATACTGGATCCTTCTTCTATTTCTTGTACATTATTTCAGGTATGCAAGCCGGAAGCGAACATGCATTCATACATTTTAATTCCTTCGTTTTTTCCATGATAAAAGGTTAATTTCTTTGGTATTCCCATGAAAGCAAGTTATTTATACAAACATTAGTTTCCTGAGATAATGATCATTTATATAAGCTCTTGAGATGACAAAACAATAGTGTAGCATATAACCATTACTATTCATTAAACACTATTCATTGCAAAATCATTCAGTATAGCAGTGGCAGAGGACCAGGAAAGTATTGATCACCTTGTCACATTCCTCTAATTGAAATAGCTTCATGCCTTGCTATAACAGACAATATAAATAACTCGTTATCACAGGAAAACGGAGGAAATAAAACCTATGAATGCATGTATGAAATGCATTCAGGTATTCAAGTATCTATTGTACACATTCAGTATTTTATCTGTCTCCTGTCTGTGTAGTCTAGCGTACCAGCACACTGCTCTTTTGTCCTGATATCACACATTGCTAAGGCTGCTTTCCGACCGAGCTCATTTTACCCCTAACCGTATAAAATTACTGAGGCATGTAGCATCATTTTTCTATTCAGGGAGACTAAGCATGCCAAATTGGTTTCTATTTGCCAGACTACAAACAGGAATGCAAGGCTAGAGAAACACTTTAGTGCACACTTTACCCAGAACACTGAAAAAGTAATAAATGTAATCATAATGCTTCAGGTTTTTCTAGATGCAAGAAAATGAAGGAACAAAACACTAGAAGGTGTCCAGTCCAGGATAAGGGTTGGACATAAAAGTGGGCATGAATGAGATATAAATGTGATTTCAACAAGTAAATATTAATTACTTTTAATGTGCCTACATTACCTCATAGGAATTATAAATCCTACAGGGTAAGTAATCATACGTAAGCATAAACAGTAGGCCTATAGAAATATTCTCAATTAATTTGCTTAATTTACATTTACTGCCTTTGCCAAACACCCTTATCCAGAGTGACTTACATTTTTATACAACTGAGCAACTGAGAGTCAAGGGCCTTGCTCAAGGGCCCAACAGTGGCAGCATGGTGATACTGGGGCTTGAACTGCCAACCTTGAGATTAGCAACCCATAGCCTTAACCAATGAACCACCACTGCCTAATAATTGGCCGATAATGTTTTTGGTAATTGCTTAACAACATCAATCATAAGAGTAATATTAATTTTATTTTATTTTCCAAAGCACTTTATCCTTCAGTAGGGTCGTGGTTAGCCTAACGACTTTGGACTGTGGGAGGAAACTGGAGTACCCCAGAGGAAGCCCATGCAAGCATAGGAATTAGCCTTTTGCTGTTGTAGCCCATTCACTTTAAGGCTCAACGTGCTGTGCAGTCTGAGATATTTTTTTGTTAAAGACTGGTTATTTGAGTTACTGTGAACTTCCTGTCAGTTTTCATCAACAAGACATTTTTGAGGGTTGATCTGCTGCTCATTAGTGTAAACTCTAGAGAGTGCTGTATATGAAAATCCCAGTAGTTCAAACACCAACAACCACGCCATATTTAATGTCACTGCGATCACATTTCTCCCCATTCTGATGCTTGATGCCAACAATAACTTAAGCTCTTGACCTGTATTTGCATAATGTTACTAGCAATGCTTGTTGCACTACTGCCACATAATAGGCTGACTGGATGGTTCCATGCATATGTGTTCATAATAAAGTGGCCGGTTACAGTTTGACATAAATGATAAAGCCTCAAGTTACAAACTACGCACAGACAGACCAAATATAAGGAATTATGTACAAGGGACAAGATTACACCCTTATCCGCACCCACTCCGTACTTGAGTAGCCTAGCCTAGCTTTAGTGGACCGTTGCTCTTACCAAAGCAAAGTAATTATGCAGACTTCCCTAGGTCCCACAAAAATCCTGCATTGCACATGTGTGGTGCCCCATGTAAGACGGTCAGCCCACGTTCATATATGGTAAAGGACTCTGCCACATGTCTTTCAGTTTGGCCTTATAGGGTAACACTCATTTAGTCCATTATTAATATTGTCGATGTGGACACATTAAGGCACCCAAATCTTATAAAAGCACTCCTTTTCATATAATTTATCATCTGAAATTCACAGAATGTTGGACTTTCCTCAACAATTTCCTTAATGGGTTAACTATAGACCTTTGCCTAGGTTCCCCCGAGACCTTGGGCTGGGGTCATCTGTATCCAGTCCATATATAATTTAATTATTTAATATTTAGGCATGGTGGTGCAGTGGTTAGCACGTCCGCCTCACAGAAAGAAGGCCTGGGTTCGATTTCTGGGCTCGGGCATTTCTGTATGGAGTTTTCTTGTTCTCCCAGTGCTTACGTGGGTTTCTTCCGGGTATTCCGGTTTTCCTCCCACAGACCAAAAATATGCACAGTAGACTAATTGGCTGTTTCAAATCACTCCCAGTTTGAGTGAGTTTGAGTGTGAATGGTTGTGTGTGTTGGCCCTGTGATGGCGTGGTGAGCTGTCCAGGGTGTACCACACCTTTACCCAGAGTTCGCTGAGATGACGCCAGCCTCCCTGCGACCCTAATTAGGGTTAAGCGGCTTAGAAAATGAATGAATGAATGATGATGGAAGCAGGGCAGCATGATGGCATAGTGGTTACTGCAAGCAGGTCCTAGGTTTAAGTAACAGGTTTAACGCAGTTCTGTGTGGAGTTTGCATATTCTCCCTGTTCTTGCATTGGTTTCCTCTGGGTACTCTGGTTTCCTCCGACAGACCAAAGTCCAAATTGCTCGTAGGTATGCATGTGAATGTGAATGGTTATGTGTGTTGGCTCTGCAAGGGTCTGGCAAGCTATTCAAGGTGTACCCCTCTTTGTCCAGTGTTGGCTGAGAGAGGCTTAAGCTGTTCAGCAAACGAGAGAGTGAGTGAGTGAGATGACGGAAGCAAGTTTATATATATATATATATATATATATATATATCCCAATACATCCTATAATATGTCTCATAGCTAACTTTACTGTACAGATATTACATACTATAAAATTGGCTAATTACAATTGCGCTGTGATAGCTATTTCCTTTTAGGACTGTTCCTGTTTCTTAAGCTTAATATTCAACGATTCATCATAACGCTGACATCTCAATTTCAATTTATAATGCAGTACTATATTTCACAGCCAGCTGACACTGGGGTGAGGTGAACTGAAATAAATGTGTCAATGCATGTCTGAATAACACCACCTCAGGAACTTTTTTAATTATCTCCTACAATAGGAAACATGCCTAGCTATTAAAATCATGTGAAAGCAAGTATCCAGCTGTAAAAAATGATCTACTGAGAAAAAGTAGAGAAATGTCAGTGTCATTCTTGTGCTGATCATTTATTCATAGTTTTTACAAGAAGTCTGTGTACTGTGGTGAGATGGCGACCTCCATTTATATCATTTCGAATGAAGCGTATGAGGTAGCCATGGTGTTTATGTGGTTCATCTTATTCCACCACTGAGGATGCATGACAAAAAACAGATTAAAGCATGTGGTAAGCGTTAACATGGTAAAGCGGTCATAACGGAGATTGACGGAAGTTGTGGTTTTTCGAAAGCGTGACAGATTTTTAACTTCAAGAAAGAAAATAAAAGTGACAAAAATACTATTGCTAGTTGCTATAACATAAGACAGCAAAACATTTCATTAAAGTTTCGCAACAATTGAACATCAAACACACACAGCACTTTATGAGGTACGTGGATATCCATTTAATTTGCAATATACACTGCCTGACCAAAATAAAAAATCTCCATGGCATTCTTGCTCCAGTTGGTCAAGTCAAGGCTCAGCAACATTAACGTGGCAATAAAATGAAGTCAGCTGATGAGCTGAACGTACTGAATGAGCAAGTTATCACATCAATGGACTTTTTCTTCTCCGATGGCACGGATATAAAATGTTGACTTAAATAATGAAAGAGTGGTTCAAGGAGCATGAGGAATCATTTTCACATATGTATTGGCACCCCAGAGTCCTGGCCTTAACCCTATTAAAAGTTTTCGGGATGTGCTGGTGGAACGCACACACGCGCTTACTGATCTTTCACATGGCACCAGCTGGCATATATAATGTCAGATCCTTGTGTTGTATAATAGGAACGAAAATCTCAACATCACAGTACTTTCTGCATAGCTCACACGAAAGGTAATAAAAATAAATGAAATGCTGTATTCTTTTTCTTTTAGATATTTATTTGTTTATTTTTAATACACAGGTAACTAAACTCAAAAGCCAGCTGCACAGTTTAGAAAGACTGCTTTCCAACTATGACTGCAGCAGCTTCAGGCACCGAATCCATGTGCGTCCAAACCATGTGCTCCAGCATCGCAGGCTCGAGAATCACTTGCATGAGCATCAAGACGAGGATTACTTACCCAATGCACTGGAGGATTTCCTGGCCATCCATGGTAAAATAAGTTCATGGAGAAATTACATTTATATTCTCAGTCTGTAACTTTTTATCCAATAAGAATGTGTGTCAGCCTATCTGGGAGGGTTTTAGTCATCTTATGATGACATCTAGGCAATTATTCTCAACTTATAATATTTATATTATTAAAGCTATTTTACACCTTATCTCAGAGGGTTTGTGAACTGTGAAGATGAAAGGTAGATTAATTAAAGAAAAATTTCAACTTAATTGTCAGTTTGTCATAGATTTGCTCATTGCAGAAAAAAAGTCCTGGTGAAAAGTCTTTAACAGCCTCAGTACATCAATATTAATTATGCAATTATTATTCTTCTCCACAGAGGCACGGGAAGCTTTCATCCGCCAGTTCACGCAGCTGGAGACATCTGCGCAAGCCCTAGAGATGCAGCTGCACGACTTTGCCAGTATAATGAACTGCAGCCTCCTAAAGGAAGAAGAAACCACAAGCAGTGAGGAAGAGAATAGGATGCCAAAGGCAACGAGCAAGTGCCAAGCTCTTAGGGATACATTTGGTGCTGTCACAGAAACCCAGACACAACTGCAGAAGATGACCTCAAGCCTTAACAGTCTAGTAAGTGTGTATAGTGTGCCGACCCTAAACATTACATAATAATACATTTATGAGGTGATCCAGTGCCTTCACAAATCATATAGTGTTGTTCCAGAGAGATAGTAAAAGAAATACATACTACATAGTGTGTGTGTGTGTGTGTGTGTGTGTGTGTGTGTGTGTGTGTGTGGTAACACAATACATTACATATTTATACAAAGGATACGTCATGAGTGTAAATACTAGCATATCTAAAACTCTAAATATTAATAATAATAATAATAATATTAAAAAGTCGATGTAAATATCTTTAGCATGGTTTATCAGGCCTCAGCTGGAGAATAATGAACTAAGCCAGAGGCAGCCCCAGAGCAATATCCAGTTTTTGCTTTTGATGAAAATAATTCTTTCTTTATGAGGTATTTTTTTCCCTTCTGAATAAATTTATTTTAATTAACAGGTGGATTTTTCCTCATTTATTCAGTGTGAAATGAAGCTACTTCACCAAAAGTTGGATAGTTTTTCTAATCCTGTTTACTAATCTTTACAAGGGGTGCCAGTAATAGTGGAGGGCACTGTACGTACAAATATTTAGTTATAAATAAATTACACGTAAACCCCAAGAAACTCCTGGGTTCGAGTCCTGGCTTGAACAGGGCCTTTCTGTGTGGAGTTTGTATGTTCTCCCCACATGTTCACATGGATTTCCTCCCACTGTCCAAAGACATGCATATTTGGCTGTTTCGAATTGCCCAGAGGTGTGCATATGAGTCTGAATGGCGTGTGTTGGACCTGAGATGGTCTGCCGAGGTGTTCATGGTGTGCCCCACCTTCGCTCAATGTCGGCTTCACCCTCCCCACGACCGTAGTAGGATTAAACGGCAAATGAGTGAGATGATGGAAGCAAGTTTATGTATCTCAATACATCCCATAATATGTCTCATTATTGTAGCTTTGCTGTACAGGTAGGCACAGGGGAACGGGTTTAGACCGAGTTATATATGTTGACTTTGTATTAGGTACAATGTGATCAAAATTACTGGTAAATTTAAGTTCAACATCATTCAAGTGGTCAAATTTCACAACAGTGAGTCAATTTCTTAGTGGAAAGTACTTTTCATCTTAGTCATTAGAATTAATAGAACACATCTGTAAATGCCTTAAGCCTTATTACAGTCTGGATAGCTTAAATGACACAGACACATGCCAATTCAATAGCAAAGGTTTGATCTAAGACCAGTATAACTAACAAACCATAACTAACAAAACAATATGATTTAACAATAACTAACAATACAGCTACAAGTCAGTACTTCACAAATAACAATAGGATAACATTTTCTGGGAATATGTTTCCCACAAATTATTCTAACAGATTGCTCTTGCAATGAGCTGTGCAATAATTGTATGCATTGAAGATTTACAAAAACCTGCAACATGATTAAAATTAACAAACATAATAACAAATATCTTCAAATTTCTTACACTAAGTCTGTTCTGTCAATTACTGTTCCCATAATTTTATGAACTACGTGGACAAGAAATTCAAACAACACTGACAGAACAGACTCCTGGGATTTGCCTGAACAAATTTTTTGAACAGTGTCCACAGTCTTTAGTTAGACTGTTTCAGTATGGTGTACTTCCATCATTCTGAGTCCTGACTGTCTTTCTTCTGTCATGGTGCTAAGAAGGTGGGGTGTCGAGTTCAAATAGCACAGAACTCCAAAATATATTGACAATATATTCAGGCACCCACCCCGAGAACCGCTACTGATATCATACTTCACCTCATTCAATAATTGCTTAAAATTGTGTGCACAACAGACAGACATAAAAACAGTCAATATATACTACTTCACAGTAGTATATATCTGATGCATGCCTCTGTATCTGAACAACTCAAGCACATATGAATAACTCATAATGCTCGTAAATTGAATAGTCATGCCCACAATTTTGATAGAAATTCCAGACTACATGCACTCAACTCTGAGGGCAACTCTTAATTGTCATATGGTTTGAATGTGAAGCGTAATATCTGTGATGACATCTCTCCTCCTGTCTCAGGTAATCCCATTCATTATCCGAAAAGGACCAACAGAGTGGAACACCCTTGTGAATGAATCGCACGCTTTGGTGAAGAGGTGGGTTGGCAATTAAACTGCAGTCATGTCAACTCATTATGTATCTACCAGTCATTCAAATGGCTAATGTAGAAAAATGAATTGTGTGCCTTGGGGTAATGAAGCAACTAAAGTTAGTTAAAACGGTTGGCTTTACAAAGGGCCATGAAGTGCTAAATAGGGGCTTTGGGAATCTTTCTCTTATAATCTTCATCTTCTGAAGCGTTCACCTTTTTTAAGGTCACAGGGAAGTCATAGTCCATCCCAACCAATGATAGCTGAAGATAGGGTACACCCTGAACAGCTAGCCAGACCAGAGGCATAACTATTCACACCCAAATTCACACCTTGAAGCAGTTGAGAATATCCAGGTAGTCTAATTTGCAGGTCCTTGGTCTGTGGGAGGAAACTGGAGCACCCTGAGGAAACCCATGCAAGCATGCAAACTCCACACAGAAGCATCCTTGCCGAAACCCAGGACCTTCTTGCTGTGACACTTTCTTAGCTGATTAAGTAAAACTAGCATTGGAAGTGTTTAATAAAATATTCTGCAGAGTTGTCGAATGAATAATTGTCAGTAATGCAAATTTTATGAGTTCCATTAATTTAGTAGGGTGGCACTGTGGTGGGTAGCATTGCTGCCTGATACCGCCAGGGTCTTAAAAATGATTCTTGAGCTCGGGTTTCTGTCTGTGTGGAGTTTCACATACTTTTTCCAAGTTCCTGTGGATTACCATCTGGAAGTGATCTAAAAAGATGCATATAGGAAGATCGTACATACAGATACCATTCACACTCACACTCACATGCTAATGTGCATGTCTTTGGATTGTGGGTGGAAATTGTAAAATCCAGAGGAAACCCACATGGAGGAATAAAGAGCCTTCTTGCTGTGAGGTGGACATGGTAACTTCTACGTCACCATACTGCCCAGACGTACAGATATGCAGGATAAAGCAATTTACTGAAGATTAATTAATTTATTTAGCAAATTAATCACAATTTACCCAGATACCATAAAGGCAACCCAGCATAAATATAATATAGGACACAAAAGATAATTAAATGATGACGACTAAACATGAAATGTTCACAGAAAGGCAAGTGTACAGTTAAAAGATGTGGATGGTGTGCATGTGGGCAAAAAATTTATTATTTACTAAACATTGATCTTATTCAAATACCTAGTGGTCAAGGTTAGCATAGCATTGGCTAAAATACATTGATGCACAAGGTGTCATAAATGGCATCTGAGTAAATGTTAGATATGTTGCTTTATGCTTGTACCTGAAAGTTATTATTCAATGATAGAAGATCCTGCAATAAGTTGCACATAAACAAGCAAATACAAACACAGATATGCCTGTAATGTCATCAGGATTGTGAGTAGGATGTGTTTACTTTCATGCAGGTGTGCTCCATTTACAGTTCATGTATTCAGTTGGCTGTTAGTAAGAACCGGAATTCACTCTCCATGCTGTCAGTGCTGGTGATTTCAACCGCTGGGTTTTTCCTTCATTGTTATTTCACTGTCGGCACAGAAAAATACTCATGCCCACTTTGGGTTCATCATTCATTTTCTGAACCGCTTAATCCTAATTAGGGTCACGGAGAGGCTGGCACCCATCTCAGCCAACTCTGGGTGAGGGCAGAGTACACCCTGGACAGCTCGCCAGGCCATCGCAGGGCAGAAACATGCTGACGGCAATGCAGCCTACTTTTACGAAAGTCAGCAATGGTTCTTTTACCTGCCTCTCACCATAGACAGTGAGAGACATGGCTGGCCTTTGATAAGTGATGGTGGGGCTTAAACCCCCGACGCCCACTTTGGGTTTAATGCCAAATATAAATCATACTGATACACAATGTACTATGTGTGTTTTGTTACAACACTAATCTATATGCATCTCTAGTAATTAATCAGCATGCATCAATGAGTGCGTGTTGGAATAGTGTACAGTAAGTAGCTTCTAATAATTCATTTTGCATCCATCAATCATAACTTATATAGAAGAATCAGTGCTATCAACGGCTAGTATGAAATTCTAGTCAATATAAAATGTATTTAATATTGAAATAAAAAAAGAATAATGTAGTACTTCAAACAGTTAATCAGAAATAACTACCTGATGTTAAGATCCATTTCTTTGTTGTTGTTTTTTTTCCAGTCACAAAGAACTGGCGGTTCATATTGAAGGGCTGGCAGGAGAGGCTTTAAAAGTGTCGAACAAAAGTTATTCCATACTGCTGGATTTACTGGAGGATAACTCAACAGAGCGCCATTTACAAGAACTTACTGAGCGGTGAGTAATGATGCATTGTATTTTATAAGAATGTCCACTAGCAGGCTGACTGTTTAAGTTTCTTCAAAAAGTAAAAATTAGTGGGCTTATGTACAATATTTTGTGATTTTAAATTTTTTTTAAACTAAATAGTGCATGAACATGTCATGATGATTGTATGTGTCTGTATGTGTGTGTCAGACTGTCAGCCATGCAGCAGCTGAAGGAGAATCTCACCCAACAGGCGAATGAGACTCATGCTGCCTACGTGTCAGTTGAGGAGCAGAACAAAGAAGTGGAGGCCATTTTACAAAATATTACCTCCACCATCCTGAAACAGCACAATGACATAAATAACAACCCCCTGAACACGACCTTCGCAGAGCAGCTCAGTGAAGCAGATAATACAGTAACACCGGATACACAGCTGATCCAGGTCTATACACAGATCACTTTAGAAAGGCCAAAATACATGACATGACACATACATTAATTAATCACACTAATAGGCATGCTGAATTAGGAGCTGTACATGCATGCAATATTAATAACGGCTCTTTAACTGACACAGCTGTTGAGGAATAGATCATTAAAGGCTGATACCAATATGGTGTTTCGAGCAAGTAATCAAAAAATTCAATTAATTTCACAGCCTGCAGCTTTAATAAAGTGTACAAATTATGTTTATAAGTATCGACCCACAAAACCTTTTTCTTGCACTTTAGCTTATTGGATTTCCCAACATAAAATCTTCTCAGAAACTAATCATGCCTTCAAAACATGACTATATGGCACATATAACGCCGGTCACAGTGCTATAAAGAAACAGGTTATAGCGAAGCTCCTGAGCAGAGCATTACACTTAGGGGTGATCACACTAAAGGTGCGATAGAAAAGCAACTGATGCAATTTTTTTTTTTTTTTTTTTGTGATTTCTTTGCAAATGTTTTTAATTTGCGTCAAGACGTTTTGCGACTCCACATGCAAGCGAATATTTTGGTCCTTAAATACATATATCGTGCGAAAGTTGCAAGAAGGTTGCTCGCCAATTTGCGAGTGATGCGACTCTCTTGTTGTAAATGAGTCACGTTTTGGTCCCTTTTTGTTCTCAATAAATTCGCTTTTATGAGATGCAAATAAAATGCGAATGATGACAAAATAATGTACGAAACATGGTAGATGCCAGCAAGTCTCCAACTTTCCGGGTGGAGGACCAACTTGTTGCTTTTCCTTCCGAACGGAAAAAAAATTGCAAGCAAAACGACAACTTTGCGACCACTCCGCATCAGAGCCTCGTTTTTCGACATTCACAGAAATTTCAAACGTGTTAAATTTTTTGCAATGGGTTCACGAACCAGGCGACCAAAACGTGAATGTCGCAAAACAAATTTGAGAACTTTTTGAGAATAAAAAGTGACAGCCACAAATTGGCATTCGTGTTAGTCACTTTTCTATCGCACATCTAGTGTGATCACCCCTTTAAAAAACAATGAAGGTTATTTTTCATGGCATGTCCATCTGTATGTCTGGCATTGGTCCATGACCGTTTGCATCACAATGCTTATTGGCTGTTATGCATCACTGACTTGATGCTAACTGGTTGTTATAAATCACTAAGTTGAATGTTGGCGGTTGTCAAGGATGCTGAAACTGGTCTGTTCCTAAAATAAAACTTTTAATGTTGGTTTCTTTTTTACCAGAATTTTTTTTCAAAAAAACACAAATTCAATTACATTAGATTAGATTAAATTAAAGCTGGGGTTGGCAACTTTTTAGCTGTATAGACAAACAGTAATATTGGTTAAAATGGCCTTTACACCCCGACAGCAATCAATATTTTATAAGATCTGAAAAAGGTCAGAAAAAAATTTGTCTTCTGTAGCTTCTATGATCTTGTAAGAACGTCGAGCAATCTCTGCCTAGTGGTCCAATGGGAAATATCCAATGAAATGCTCCCGTTTCTCTCTGCACGTGTTTATACCATGTATAAAACACTCCGGGAGGGTAATTTGGCTTTGGAAGGACCTCTGGGTGTAGGTAAGGGTTTAGTTGGATCCCTGAAGAGATGCTACTTCAAAGTTTGCTAGCTTTCCAGATTACCAACCCCAGCTTTAATCCTTATTTCTTCCAAAATAAATAGCAGGACCTTTTTCCTTAGCAGAAAAGAAACAAAAGAGTATGTGCCCTTGCAGAGCTAAAATATCTGATCACAGAATCCTTATATGTATTTTACAGAGTTTTTTAATGTGCTCCAGTTTTCTCAGGAAGGTATAAGTGCAATAATTAAGAAACTCAACTCATAAAGACATTTTGGGAGCTCTCCATTTTTGCCAGTGCCTAAATCAATATATTAGAAATGCAACCTCTTTGATTTCAGGGTCTAGACCTGGCCAACAGGACAGCAGAGCTGGATCTACTGATCAAGTCCAAGGAACAGTTGCTAAATAAGACCAGAGAGGAGCTCGAAGCACGGCTGGAAAATGTAAAAAACAATCTAAACACCACCGAAGAGTTTCAACAGGTGAGTTCAAAAAGGTAATGCAGTTTGAAGTAATGTGAAATGGTGATTTATTGGTTATGTACGAGGCCATGGTTCTCAGCTGGAAAAGAGTGGAATGCACCCTCGGGGTCTGGAATGAGGTCATGCCCCAAGTGGAGGTGTTCAAGTACCTCGGGGTCTTGTTCACAAGAGAGGGAAGGATGGAGGGGAGGCGGATGGGTGCAGCCTCTGCTGTAAAGCAGAGCTTGTACCGGTCCGTCGTGGTGAAGAGAGAGCTGAGCCGGAAGGCTAAGCTCTCGATTTACCAGTTGATTTACATTCCTACCCTCACCTATGGTCACAAGCTTTGGGTAGTAACCGAAGAACAAGATCGCAAATACAAGTGGCTGAAATGAGCTTCCTTCGCAGGGTGGCGGGGCTCTCCCTTAGAGATAGGGTGAGAAGTTCTGACATCTGGAAGGAGCTCGGAGTAGAACCGCTGCTCCACCACGTTGAGAGGAGCCAGTTGAGGTGGCTCAGGCTTCTGATTAGAATGCCTCCCGAACGCCTCCCCGGTGTGGTGTTTCAGGCATGTCCAATCAGGAAGAGGTCCATCCAGAACACGCTGGAGGGACTACATCTCTCGGCTGGTCTGAGAACGCCTTGGCGTCCCCCCGGAAGAGCTGGAGGAAGTGGCTGGGGAGAGGGACTGCTAGACCTCACTGCTTAGTGAGTTCCGACCCCGGAACAAGCGGAAGTAGATGATGAAGATGATGATAGTTATGTACACTCTTATAAAAGTCCTTATATATAAATAGATCTAATATAACTGTGGGCAGCACAGTGGCGTAGTGGTTAGCATGTCCGCCTCACAGTAAAAAGGTCCTGGGTTTGAGTCCGGGACGTTTCTATGTGGACTTTGCCTTTCCTCCTCCAGCGCTGACCGGTTTCCTCCTCCAGTGCAAAGACATGTAGGCTAATTGGCGGTTCCAAAGCGCTCCTAGGTGTGAGACTGAGTATGAATGGTTGGTGTGAATGGATTAGCAAGCAGCTCAGGGTACATCCTGCCTTCACCCAAATTATACTGTTCGGAAAATGACTAAATGAATAAATATATCTGCTTTTTCATTTTCTTTTTATGAAGTATTTTAAAATTGAAAAGTCCTTGAAAATGAAAATTTACACAAGCACTCTCCAGACACTGAATATCTTACACCTCATATTAGTATGGCCTTTTATTCTACTAATAAATTAGAAATAAAGAAATAAATTAATCAATGCTTAATAAATGCCTTCATAAGATTTATTTTGTAATTGTATTTGTTAACATTCAGCACAATTTAATTGCATGTAATTGCAATATCACATCACTGTTTATTTGCAGGCATGGTGGTGGAGTGATTAGCACATCCGCCTGACAGCAAGAAGGTCCTGGGTTCAAATCCCGGGCTCAGGCGTTTCTCTGTGTGAAGTTTGCATGTTCTCCCCATGCTTGTATGTTTTTTCTCCGGGTACTCCGTTTCCCCTCCTACAGTCCAAAGACATGCACATTAAGTTAATTGGCTGTACAAATTTGACCCTAGGTCTTAGTGTGAGTGTGAATGCTTGTGTGTGTTGCTCTGTGATGGTCTGGCAATCTGTTCAGGGTGTAACCTTCCATTGCCCAGTGTCAGCTGAGATAGACACCAGCCCCTCCACAGCTCTAATAGTAGGATTAAGTGAGTGAGTGTTTACTGGCACATATGGTCAGCCTTAGCACTAAACAATACACTTCAGATCAAGAACAACTGTCTCCTTACTGTTGTAACAGCTGGAAAGTATCAACAAAATCCAGTGCTGTGCAATTTTTAAAGGCAGACGATTCGTTAACATTCATTCATTCATTTTCTAAGCCGCTTAGGCTGGCGCCTATCTCAGCCGACTCTGGGCGAAAGTGGGATATACCCTAAACAGCTGGCCAGGCCATTGCAGGGCCAACACCATCCATTTACATTTACATTTGCACACTTTTTTTTTTTATGTTTTTTTTTTTTTTTTTTTAATGGTGATCGGGAGCGGAATAATCACTGAACATATATTCTAAAAGGGCAATCATGAAATCTGCATGGCAAAATGATTTGTTTAGGCATTTGTCCTCTTTTACATTATTCACTTGCATTATCTGTTAACACTTAACTGTGACAAGCTAGCATGCAATCTTTCCTGAGTCATAAAAGGATGATGAATTATGTTTCATGGTAACGGCTGTTGCAAAGAATGTACGATAATCATATTCTTTGAAAGGTCTTGCGGGACACATAAAATGAGTTGGCGGGATTTGGCCCGCAGTCCTTGAGCTTGATACCTGTGAGTTATAGTGACTAACAAAACTGTAAACTTTACAAGTAAATTAGTTGTTCGATATTTTTACAACTAATTATACGTTAGTTAAATCAACAAGTAAAAATTTGTGGTTGCTCAATTCACATGCTCATCCATGCACGCATAAAAAAAAATTAAAAATACAACGGACTCTGCCAGACACGGCTTTGTTTACTGAATTGCACAATGGGAAGACTGATTATCATACTCGCTAGCTGTCTCCTTGCTAGCGAGTCTCAGGACTTTCAAGATATTTTCAATTAAAGTTGCATAAGATAAGTCACGTATGTCACACATAATCGCACACATGTAAATTCTACCAACAGTCATAACATTTTATCCAGCGAATCTGTGTAGTGCATTACTTGTTACTATGCGCATATAAATTAGTTAATATGAATAACTCAGATTAGTTAAAATGTTAACTAATTTGAATTAATTCAGATTATTAATTTATAGTTTGGCTCTATATTAACATACAGGATAAGTTTTTAATTGTAGCTATTTTATTAGTCATTACAACTAATCTGTTTTAAGAATTACACTGATGTATCGTACTCTATAACATCAAATTACTCTATGAATTATTTCAACGGTAAGTCTGTCAAGCTTCTTACACCCAAGCTTACTGTCTCATCACGTGGAAGCTTATCCCCGGTTTACGTAGCGTGAAGCAACTTCTCCTGGATGGGGTGCTAGTCCATACTAGGTGGTCTTCCCAGTATTTTTACTGGTACCCATTTATACTGCAGGGGGGACGAAGACACTTGTGGTTCATACCTTGCCCAGGGGTCTTAGCATGGTGGGGATCTAATGGAAATAATACTTGTAACAAAACACAAACAAATAATGTCTAACACTTCTGTCTTAAAGGTTGTCATTGTTATGCTTCATTGTTGACGCTGTGTCTCTTTTTCCTTCCTTATATTACAATATATCATCTGTCTCCGTAAAGCTGACAGCGCTTGCCCAGGGGCTCAGAGAGACAGCCCTTACTTCAGTAGTGGATGGAAAGAAGATCGAATCAGAGGCTTCCTCTCTCCATAGACATATAGAAGGTAAAGCTCTTAACAATAGAGTCCTCCTACACATGACTTTTTATTTATTTCAACCCCTCACAAGGCTTTATTGATGTTATATTTCTGGCATAATGCCCAATAGTCTCAGTAGGTTTATGGAATGAATGGTGAATATAAAAAATAAAGATGTGCAGCAATGAAAATGAAATATAAAGGGGAAAATTAGGAAAAAACTAGACTGAAACTGCACTGTGCTATCACAAGGTTAAGAGGACAACACAATAGAGATAATAAAATAGGAAAAAAAGCTGGAGGTAGTGGGGATAAATAATAATAAATTCCAGTGGATTGGAATAGCAATTAAATTTAAATATGCTGCAGTTTACAAAAATAAGATAAAAATTTAGGTACTGCCTAAAAGCAGAGAGGTGTGTAATCTTTTTTCTCCCAATACAACAGGGTTAGAGAAGGAGTGGTCCGCTGTGCGCACTCAGACCAGGGCAGCTCTGAAGCGAGAGGGCATTGTAAAGGAGAAGATCCTGACGGAGGTGAAGAAGAAGGTGCGGCATGCTGAAAGAACACTCATGCCTGCACTGGAGAATGCGACACAAGCAAGAGACACAGCCACGCAGACTCAGAAAACAGCTAATACTGTAGCCAAGGTCAGTTTGAAATGATTTTTCACACAAACAGGACGTTCCCGAATGTGATGTGTATGTGATGCTGCATGAATTTATTTTACTTTACTTCGCCTCAGTAGGTTTTCAGTTATGTGATCATTTGAAATGTTGTATAGTAGTAGCAGCACGATGGTGCAGTGCTAAACACATCCGCCTCACAGCCTCCTGGGACCTGAGTCCTGGGCTCAGGCGTTTCTGTGTGGAGTTTGCATGTTCTCCCCGTGCTTGTGTGGGCTTCCTCCAGGTTCTCTGGTTTCCTCCCACAGTCCAAAGACATGCACATTCGGCTAATTGGCTGTTCCAAATCACCCCTAGATGTTGATTTAGGTGTGAATAGTTGTGGGTGTTGCCCTGCGATGGTTTGGTTAGCTGATCAGGGTGTACCCTGCCTTCGCCCAGTGTCAGCTGGGATAGATTCCAGCCTCCCCGTGACCCTAATAGTAGGATTAAGCAGTTCAGCAAATGAATGAGTGAGGGAGAAAGAAAATAAAGCTAATGTCTTGCTAGCTATTCTTTAGTAGCTAATGTGTTGTTTGCTAATCTCTTGTAGGATGCTAAAGCGTCTTTGTCCCAGTGCAAACAGACGAGGAAGGTGTCAGTTCAGCTGAAGGGAGATGCGAATGCAGCTATGGAGCAGCTGACAGAGCAGGAGAATTTAGCTGCTCGGGTGGCAGGAGATGTGCACGACGAGGTAAACGAACCACGTGCTCTGTGACTACACTTTGTAAAATAGTAAAGTAGTAAATTTCTGTAAATAAACTGTTACCAGTACAGTTTTATACATAACAGCCAGATGCTAATTATGCTGAAATAAACCCTGACAGGGCGACCAGCACCATGATGGTATTTGAATGTGTTTATTTCATTCCCGACCCCTCCTCTTTGAAGTTTGTATTGTTCTGAGCTACCATAGAACCAAGATGGCAGCCTCCATAAGAGGAGACACTGTTCCCTGTTTAGATATAAACAACTTATTGTAAGGATTTGAAACTAAAATAATTTAAGAAAAATGAATTTTTTTTTATTTTTGATCAACTCAGTTTCTGCTAATAGATCCTCCAAAATGTTACACACCCTACCTTTAAACCCACTTCTTGACTTCCTGTGTGTCTTTTTAGCCGATTCGGTCTTTCCGTTGTTTATGAATTTCTGCTCCACAGGCTGATGTTTCTTTAAAGGGAGTGATGAGCAGCATGGAGTCAGCCAAGAGTCAGCTGGAGGGTTTCACCCACATGCTAGCCAGGCTGCTTGGTCAGATGGGTACTGTACATTCCAAACCTTTCTTCCACTCCTCTTACCTTTCCATGTCTTGCCTTTTATCACCTCTCCTTTGCAGTATGTTGTTGTGCTGAAACCTGCCTCTGAATCATGTCTTCCTCTGAGCAGAAAAGACTACAGATGTGGAGAAGTACGGCCGTCTGTTGAATGAGACTGCTGCCCGTCTCCGGGTTCTCCGGGGCAGTGTGGAGAGCCCGGCACTGAACAGGAAGTTCCAGATACTCCTTGGAGCAACTGAGATTCAACAGAAACAACTGATGGAGCTTGAAAATAATCTACAGGACGTCCGAGAAGAGCGGGACAGCCTGGCTGATATTGTGCAGAATTTGCCGAAAACATGCCCAGAAAAGAGCTGAAGAGAAATAAAATAAGATAGTGGATACAAACAATATATCTGACATACTCCTTTTCAACATTTGATTTAAATACATTAGTTGGAGATAGATGGGCTGGGAGAGAGGTGTGTTCAATGAGAATTCTTCATGCAGTTTCAGATTTAGCCACATGGGGGCGCCACATGTACATGCATTAATAGAAGTTAAAAGTTTGGTTTCTGATATTACATATACACTACAACCAACATGTATTATAAACCATGCTGAGGTCCAATAAAAGAGTTAAACGTCTGTATTTTTCATTATTTGTGTTTATTATATGGTTAATTTTGCAACATTTCATCGTGACTCATGGGTGGCGAGGTGGCTAGCACGTCCACCGCACAGCAAGAAGGTGCTAGGTTCGAGTCCCAGGGTGGGTGTTTCTGTGGGGAGCTTGCATGCCCATGCTTGAGTGGGTTACTCAGAGAACTTCAGTTTCTTCCCACAATCCAAAGGTATGCACATTAAGCTAAGTGGCTGTTCCAAATTGCCTGTGTATGTGTTGGAACTGCAATGGCCTGGGTGTACCCCACCTTCAGTGTCGGCTGAGAAAAAAAAACCCAGAATACTGTGTTGTTTTTAAGTACCTAAAAAGGTTTATGCAAAAAAAAATTGTTGTATACATGTGCACATTCTGTATAGGGCGGCACGTCCGCCTCACAGCAAGAAGGCCTGGGTTCGATTCCCGGGCTCAGGCGTTTTTGTGTGGAGTTTGCATGTTCTCCCTGTGCTTGCATGGGTTTCCTCCGGATACTCCGGTTTCCTCCCACAGCCCAAAAATGACAATGAATGGTTGTATGTGTGTTGCCCTGCGATGGTCTGGCAAGCTTCGCCCAGAGTCAACTGAGACTGAGATGCAGCCTCCTCGCGACCCTTATTAGGATTAAACGGCTTTGTAAATGAATGAATGAATGATACTGGATAGACATGTTTTTTTTTTTTTTTTAATAATATTTTTCTGACCAGCATGGTGGCGTAATGGTTAGCATGTCCACCTAACAGCAATAAGGTCATTGGTTCGAGTCTCAGGCTTGGTGAGAGGATTTCTCTATGGAGTTCTCACCATGTTTGGTGGGTTTCCTCAGGGTACTCTGGTTTCCTCCAACAGACTACTTGCTAGTTTTTCAGGCTGTACCCCACCTTCACCCAGAGATGGCTGAGATGAGCGCCAGCCTCCCTGTGACCCTGGAAAATTAATTAATATTTCATGAATCTGAATTTTTATTTTTTTTTTGCATGACTCACAATAGGGCATATTTATTATCTTTTTAACCCACATATTTAAATATTAACCTATTATATAACAATTTGTTTAAACATTAATATAAGTGGTACCAGAAATCATTGGTTTTTTTGTTTTGTTTTGTTTTGTTTTGTTTTGGGTTTTTTTTTTTGTTTTTTTTTTTTTTAATCAAAGTCTCTTTTGCCCTTCTGGCGTGAGTCCCCAACTGAGTGAATAATGTGTAATTAGATTCAATTTAATTTATAAGGAGAAATAAATGTTAGTACTAAATAATGCAGAAGTACATAATTCATTCAATAATAAATTATTAAAGGAGGTAATGAGTCACTGTACACCGTCATTGAAGAGTTGTACATCTTATTTATATGGAATATGGAGTCTGTATCTGTCTTTTCCTTTACATATTTCTAAATTTGAGACCTGGAGACCTTGATATACAGCATAAACTGTTCTAATGTTACAGAGTGCAATCCTCAAAACAACATCCGACATGCTAGAAGGGAGGGCTTAGGGTGGACCCTCAGAATGAGGGGAGACAATGAGAAAAATGAAACCTCATTTAATCAAATTCGATCATTGCATCATAGTCAGTCTATGAACGTTTCAGCCCACCCTCGTACAGTGATCTATATACACACCCGGGTGCCAATTGAAAGGAAAAACATGTATCTTTGCAGTGGCGCGGCAGGCAAAGTGTTTCTGTAGTTTGGGGTGACTTCAGATCACTGCAAGTCAAAGTTCTTCCGATTGATCATGTTTCTTCTGAGATCATGTTTCTTTAGGGATGACAGTGCCTCCATCCACAGATGAAATGTGTACATGTTAAATAAACATGAAATATGGTGAACATCAGCCATAGCATCTTTCTGAAATCATTTGCTTAAACATAGCATAAACGTAGCACGCACACCATCTATTACCGAAACAAGATGGCGACCATCAACACAGACACGGACAACAGGAGCAGTAGAAAATCTGTACATTTTAAGTAACTTCAAAGATGTCAGAAGTAATTTGTGTGTGTATATGTGTGTGTGTGTGTGTGTGTGTGTGTGAGAGAGAGAGAGAGAGAGAGAGAGAGAGCGAGAGTGAGAGATTGAGAAAGAGAGAGAGAGTAAAAAACACTAATAAACATCAGGGTAGTGCTAATAAATGCGCTAACCAGATGTTTTTTCCGCTTTCTATGAATCAGTGTGGTGTGCCAATTTATGACACATGCACAAGCTCATTAATCCAGTCAGGCGGTCTTGTTATTACCGCCGCAGCTTGGCAGGGGAGTTATGTATTCACCAGCATCTGTTTCTTTGTTTGTTTGTTTGTCTTTTAGCAATCTACTGAACCAATTTTTTTACCAGACTCAGTGGACAGATGCGGTATGGACCTGGCAATAGCCTGTAACATTACAATCCAGATCCAGGAATGTATTTTTGTATGTAAAGTCTTTTTTAATAAGCATTTATTACAATATATGTTTTTGTTAGCAGAACTACTTAAAACATACTAATCTGATTTTCATTAAACTTGGTGGAAGGGTGGAGCCTCGGTCTGGAAAGAACCCGTACAGTTTTTTAGGTGATCCGTGCATGGGGTCATGTTGAAACAATGCTGAAACGCTGAAATATTCCTATGTGTAATTAGCATGGTGCGAAATGTTTATCTGACGCCCATTAGAGGGAGACATTTCATTATAACTATGCCAAGTTATAATAATCCATCTTTGCCTGATGGAGGTACCTTGCACCCTGAGTGCCCCTTTAGTTGTTCTTGTGAACACACACACAGAATCAAAATGAGATTTGAAACAGTTGAATAAGAGACACTGAGCCTATGGGCTAGAGTGGTTTCTTTTGGAAGTGAACTGATAATGAAAGATAAAACACAATGACGGTTGGCTCATGAATGGGGGTACCTTTAAATGTATATCCACTTTTTATCCAGACAAACTGAAATGGTGAAGAGGATTGCAGCTTACATATTAAGCATCTTTACAGACCAAACCCATATGCATGATAAACATCTGATTTTCCTTTATGGTTAAAGAGGTTTTTATTATTATTATTTTATTATAATAATAATAATAATAATAATAATAATTATTATTATTATTATTAATTTTATTATTTTATTATTATTATTATTTATTTTTTAATCATTATTATTATATTATTATTATTTTATTATTATTATCATTATTACTTATTTTTTTAATTTTTATTATATTATTATTATATTATTATTATTATTATTATTATTATTATTATTATTATTATTATTATTATTATTATTTAGCCTGTACTTTCTTGCGATTCCTATTTTGACCACACAGTGTCGCCAGGAATTCTATTCCTGCTGAACAATCAAAGCAGCGCATATTAAGAATCACTTAACAGAATCGATTCTTATTTAAATGAATCGAGCTTCAGAGTATTGGATTGATTCGGTTCCATTCCTGTTTTTAGAGAAGGACATTGCGAGTCAGTTTATCTACTCGATTCCTTTCGAAGTGAATCAGCTGGAGAATTTTGATTTATAACCAAGAAACAGCTTGTGAGCTAAAAGTTGCCTGTATAAACAGAATACCAATTGTTTTTTTTTTTTTTAATAAAGCCAATAATTTTGCAGGTAATAATGATTTCGTATTACTTGATATTTGTCGGGATATGTATGTATAATATGAACATAAACAGCTGACATGTTTATATTTAATTATAAAATAAAAAAAGATAATTTACTACTGCAATCTTTTTTTTCCAAACAGCACTCTACTGTAGAATCGATTCTTCCGAGGAGTCGACACCGAGTCGTTCAAAAACAAAGAATGATTCAGTTCGCGGATGCCTCTGACTGAACTCCAACGATTTGCTCTTATTCTCCTCACGAGACAACAGGAGTTACAACCGACTCTCCTCTCCTCAGGCGAAACTACCCCGTCATGCCGTCGAATCAGAATGTACAGGGTAAGTCCTGAAGTGGTATTACTTCCAATCTATTTTATGATTTTTATCACTGATTGTGTGTGTGTGTGTGTGTGTGTGGTGAACTGTGCACCGCACGCGCGCGCCTGGTTGCTGTGGAATGCTGCATTATGGCTCTGGTAGCTCTCTGCTCTTTATCACCATAGCAGCAAGTGCACAGCTATAATCACGCGTTTAACGGATTTGTGAGTGTTTTTTTTTACGGGTGTTGTGTTTATATTTCAGGTGGAAAGGCGTTTGGGTTACTGAAAGCCCAGCAGAGGGAGAAATTAGAAGAAGTAAACCGGGTAAGGAGATGAATTTTGAGCTGTTTTCTTTGGGATGCTGAGTGAATCTTAACGGGGAAATGTTTGCTAGCTCAGTGTTAGCTTCGGCTCTGACCTTCGTTTATTAGTGTAATAATCTTACACAACATGAATATGTCATTAAATAAATAAATCAGTATAAAACAGAGAACATGCCCACTTTTTTATTCGCGGAACGCGTTTTTTTTTCTTTTTTTTTCGAGCCAACACAAATGTTTTGGAGGTTTTTTGCTTTTCCAGACATCATTAAATGTTTCCTCAGGCAAGAAAAGACAAACACAAGCCCTTTATGAGTACACGGGGTCCTTTCTCCGGCTCTAGCTGTGTTTGTCAGGTGTATCTGACTGAATCAGTGCTCTGTTGTTGCCAGTGTTGAAACTCTTTTCAGGGGAAAGTCACCAGTGCGTTTTTCAGATCCCTCCGCGTGACGTCAGCGGCTCATTTGCATATCAACAAGATTGTTGTTGTTTTTTTTCCCCCCACCGAAGCCACAGAATAGAAAAGCACTGCATTACAAAGAAAGTGGCATAGTGGTTGCCACGTCCGCCTCACAGCAAGAGGGTCCTGGGTTCGAGTTTGTGTGTGGAGTTTGCATGTTCTCCCCGTGCTAGCATGGGTTTCCTCTGGGTACGCTGGTTTCCTCCCACAGTCCAAAGACATGCACGTTAGGCTAATTGGCTGTTCCAAGTTGCCCCCAGGTGTGGATAGTCGATAGTCTGGTGAGCTGTTCTGGGTGTACCATGCCTTACCTGTGTCGGGTGAGATAAGGCTCCAGCCTCCCTGCGACCCTGATAGGATCAAGCGGATCAGCAAATGAGTGATTGATTGAGATATAGAAAGTTTACAAGAGAGTTTTGTTCATGGCACCACGAAATCTATGTACATATATATTTACATCATCATCATCACCATCTTTTTCCGTTTGATTCGGTGTCGGGTCGTGGGGCAGCAGCCTAAGCAGTGAGGTCCAGATATAAAGTAAATTTAATTTTTAAAGCATGGTGAAACACAGTTAACGCTAAACAAAGGGCTGTACAAAGGATATAAATCCAGATATTAGAGTCATATCACTTTAACTCATTTGCTGACCGCTTAATCCCACTGTTAGGGTCATGGGGAAACCAGAGCCTATGTCAGCCGACACTGGGCGAAGGCAGGGGCAACTAGGGGCAATTTGTTCGTTTTTTTGTTTTTTTTTTTCCTTTAAAATGGAACTTGGGGGCAATTTGGAACAGCCAATTAGCCTAATGTGCATGTCTTTGGACTGTGGGAGGAAACCGGAGTACCTGGAGGAAACTACACGACCATGGGGAGAACATCCACACAGAAATGCGCGGGCCCAGGACTTAAACCCAGGACCTTCTTGCTGTGACGCAGATGTGCTAAACGTTGTTCCACCGTACTGCCCTCAATTACATTGTAATAAATTAGATAATAATATAATAATATTAATATAATAACATATAATGTACAGTGCTCATTACTCAATAGATGCCATTGCATTGGATGCATGCTTGCATTGCTGGACACTCATAATATTTATTTTAGCTACGCCTTAGCTAGCAAATTTCCCTGTGCATTAGAATTAGTTCTCTGATATTAGAATTAAAGTTGAAGTTCTGTTGAGCAGAATGTGCCAAAGGCCAGTGAACTGATGAGACCGAAGTATTAAAGCCCTGCCGTATTAGTCACGTCATAAAGATCGAGATGAGACGAGATAAAATCCACTGGTACAGTACTGGGTGTAATGTTCAGTGTAGTGGAAATAGACTGACATGCAAATTAAAGGAGTTTAAACAGCTTTTCTGAAGTTGGTGAACATGATTATGACTTGATATGATGTGTGTGTGCCAGATTCCAGGGCATATTTATGGCGCCCTCGATAACAGGAAAGTAGCACACTACTCTTTCTGGGTTAAATAGACAAAACACATGTCACTGCATGTCGTAGAAAAATTATAATAATAATAATAATAATGACCAGGACGGTATTGTGGTGGAGTGGTTAGCACCTCCACCTCACAGCAAGAAGGTCCTGGGTTCGAGTGTTAGGGTGGGTTTCCTCCAGGTACTCCAGTTTCCTCCCACAGTCCAAACACATGCACAGTATGCTTATCGGCCCCCGGTGTGAATGTGAAGGGTTGTGTGTGTTGGCCCTGCAATGAGCTGTTCAGAGTGTACCCCGCTTTCGACCCAGTGTTGGTTGAGATAGGCTCCACCCCCTCCGCGACCGTAGTAGGATTAAGTATTTTGTATTGGCATAAATATTTACCCCGTCATGCTGTGTAACCCACTAGGGAAGAAGCATGGTTACTAAACTTTTTAAATCGCTAATAAGATTTCTCTCAGTAGTAAATTGTCTGACGGTCCTCTGTCCCCGACCCCCACCCCCCCACCCCCCACTGATATAAGCACTTATTTAGGACTTTTACTGGACCGGTGCCATAGTGTGGTTTGTATGTTTTACACTTAAGTGTTAACAAGAAACGGGAGTAACGTTTGATTCTTAAACATTTAGCCTACTTGATGCCCTCAGATGTGTAAGCATTTCCATAATGCTTTGTGGTCAGGTCTTCTGGTGTAGTCTATTTGCATAGCCGCCCATTTCCTCTGACCTTAATTTCAATTATTTTTAGCTTCCGACCCTTCAACAATGCATTATCACTGTTCCCCATCATGTTCCTTATTTCTCCTGGGTTTATATTCCCCAACATACAGAATGGTCCGTGTGTGTGATGTTTGTGTGTGTGTGTGTGTGTGTGTGTGTGTGTGTGTGTGTGTGTGTGTGTGTGTGAGATTTTTAACAACACAACTTTTAAACTGTCTGAAGTCGTGCCTGACTATTCACTACAGACACAAACGTTACCATGGAAACTCTTCTCAGGAGGTTACTTAATTTGTACATTAACTTTTTGCAGAGTATTGTGTATTAAGCCCACTGCATTCTCCTCAAAAAAAATGTCAACACGTACAAGACGGTGCTCTGTATGAACCATAGTTTTCTATTTGTGTAAGGAGTCACCAGTGTTAGTGACTACCTTTCCATCCACAGTTAAGTTGAGCTACAGTTATATCTCGACTAGGCCATTTATCTAGTGCTGTCCTCGTCCCTATATTCTGATCTCTCATTGCGGCAGATATTACAGAGTCACCAGTCACTTTCAAACGTGAATATAGGATTATCAGTCTGCAAATGTGTCCCCGCATAACCCGAAGTGTTTACCCAGGGCGGTGCTTGGACGTAACTTTGGAATCAATAATGGGGAAAAGGTCTACATCATGTCAAAGTCTTTTTTTTTTTTTTCTCTTCTCTGCAGGAATTCATGGAGGATCAGAAGTACAGTGATGAGGAGGATTTGGCAGAGAAGCTGGATTCCTTTAAGAGTAAGAGTTAGAGAGACTTTAACATGTAAACGTCCTCTGTGGTTGCTGCACGTGTGTCATATGTGAGGTCGTGTTTATAGACGATGGACTCGGGGGGGGGTGTGTGGAGGAGCGATCTGTGGTGTGGGACTGCAGGAATGCTAAGTTGTTAGAGGTTTTTATGAAAGAGAATTATTTACATTTAAAGTCAATGTATGTGTGTTTGGGGTGAAAGATTATAGCTAAAATGTGAACCAAATTCTTAGTCATGAAGCCCAAATCCAGTCTCTTCCTCTCTTTCTTTCTCATCCCCCCTGTTTCCATGCCTGTCACTTGAACTCTATACTCAAGGGCTTTGATTCCTTAAGTTGTTTACCATCGATAAAACCTTACAGTTCCTGAAGAATCAAAGTCATGACAGAGTATGAAATCTGCGTTCATATCAAACTGAAAGTGAAAAACACAGACAGGATCCAGACAGATTAAAGCGATATCCTGATTTTGTTCCTTTATGGTTTGCAGAAGTGTACCCTCGCCCGCACACTCGCTCTGGCTTAAGGCTTTGGGCCGACCGCGGTGTTAGATCCACAAACGTGCCTTTGTGTGGTTGCATGTTTTCATATCTCATACTTCGCTCAGGGAGAAAATGACGAAACAGAGCCGTAGAACTGTACGGCAGATAAAGATCCGTCGAGTTCCAGGGAACCGCACACACAAAAAAAAAGTCCATAGTGATAACCAAACGTGCCCATGCTGTTAAAAGCTCAGAATAGGCTGTAACGGATTAATAATCTGCACAATCTCCAACGACCTTATCAATATTAACACTTGCCTGTCAGAGCTGTGTGTTTTTTCCCCAGTAAATAAGAGCTGAGCTAATAGATATTCAGCCCCTGAAAAAATTATTGACCCACCAATTTTAAAGCACCCAGCTTTTTTACTTCATATTTATAAATATAGATTAAAGGCACAGGGTGGCACCGTGATATAGTGGTTAGCTTGGCGAGGGCGTTTCTGTGTGAGGTTTGCATGTTTGATTGCATGCTTGAGTAGGTTTCCTCTGGGTACTCTGGTTTCCTCCGACAGTTCAAAGGCATGCACGGAAGGATAACTGATTGTTCCAAATTGCCCCAGGTGTGAGTGTGAGTGTGAATGGTTGTGCATGTTGGCTGTAATGGACTGGCAAGCCGTTCAGGGTGTACCCCGCCTTCCCCTGGTGTCGGCTGAGATAAGCTCCGGTCTCTGTGCAACCCTAATAGGATTAAGCGGTTGATCAGCAAATGAATGGATACCAATTGGTCTGCAGTAAAATGGCGCGAATGGCAATTCACAGCTCTTTCTTTTCATTCTCAAATTTGTCGCACGACATTCCCGGCATTGCATTTTGGCCACGAAAGTTGCAAAGTGAGGCTCTGACGCAGAGTAGTCTCAAACTCTTCTCAAACCATTCGCACACGTCGCGAGAAGGTTGCAAAGTTGTCATTTTGTTCGCAAGGGAAAGCGACAAGTTGGAGACTTTTATTCGGAAAGTTTGAGACTTCCTGGCGTCAGCCGTATTCCATATATTTTGTCATCATTCATATTTTATTCGCATTTGTTCACGCTAATAACGTGCAAATAAAAAGCAAATGGTTTGAGAACAAAAAGCAACTGATTTACTACTGGAGATTCACTTTTTTTTCGCCAAACATCCAGAAACCAGTCGCAAATTATTCGGAAATCCGTCACAAAAATTGTCATGTGACCTTCTCACGACTTTCACACAATATACGTATTTAAGCCACAAAACGCTCCACCCCGCATATCCGCTTGCATGTCGAGCCGCAAAATATCTTGATGCGAATTTCAAAATTTGCAAAAAAAATCAATTTGCTTCAGTCGCTTTTCTATCACACCTCTAGTGTGATCACCTGCTCACAGAAAACATGGCCCCCGACCTAAGAGTCATTTGAAACTGTGGAAAGGATTCCAAAGCTCTTCCAAGAAGGAAATCCAACATGTAGTGTGACAAAGGGTTGTGCCTAGACAGTTGTGTCAAAAATGAGGTGGAAATGTAAGCATAAACGAGAAAGTTACAAAAGAGAGACATACAGGTAGACCAAGGAAGACGTTAAAGCATGAGTAAAGAAAACGCAAAGCAAAATACAAAAACATGTGGTTAGCTTCAACCCTCCCCGATGCGCACCATCCAGCTGAGTGTTTGCAGTTCATGTTGTTGCTCTTGTTGTTTATTCTTCATTCTCCTACTACCTGTAACCTTGTTAAAAGTTTTGCTTTGTTGGAACGTATCACACTAGCCTACTTAAGAATCTGTGATAAGTGTATAAAACCTCAACTGCTGCTGCTTTGTGCGGATTTGCAATTCTAATGACTGACAATGTTAGATGCCAGTGTCTTCAGTCTAGCAGGATTGTGGGATTTGCCGGGGGTTAGAAGCCAAGAGAAGGTTTTCTCATTGCACAACTTTATCTACCTGAACATGAATTCATGAATCACACTGATTTGCTACATCAATTGGGAAAATAGCTAGCGAGCTAAAGTTACTTCTACGGTCTGTCCACACTGACACATGTTCAATGTCTCAGTGCTGGAAGGAAGATCTGTCAGAACTATAATACGAAAACTAACTATAATAGACGTGTAAATCATTGTGCTCACCAAAACGAGTCTCTGGATCTGAGCAATAGAAATTTAAATTAGCTAACAATATGCAAAATAGTTAAACAGTTGCAGTGGAGAACGGGTTTTGTTTTACTTTATGAAAGATTTCTGAAGTAAAGAAATGCGTTTTCGTTTGGAACCACTTGTTCTTAATACCTATGAGTGAACAGATTGTCCAGAACGATATACTGGGTAAAGCGTAAATCAAACTATAGGTGCGATTAAAAAAAAAAGAGAACGACCCGAATGGTAATTTGTGGCTGTTGCTTTTCATTCTCAAATTTGTCGCCTGGTGCGTGAAATCGCACAAGATTTCAAACATGTTTGAAATTTCCACGAATGTTGCAAAACTCTTCTCAAACAGCCGTGAGAAGGTCACAAAGTTATCGTTTTGCTTGCAAATTATACATTTTTTGTTCGGAAGGCAAAGCGACAAGTTGGAGACTTCAGTGCGGAAAGTTTGGGACTTGCTGGCTTCCGCCATATTACATGTGTTTTTTCTTTTTTTTTTTTTTTTTCTGCAAACTTCCGCAAACCAATCGCAAATTTTAAAAAAGTGTGACCTTCTCGCAACTTTTGCGCAATATATGTGTTTAAACCATGAAACTGTTACACTTACATGTGGAGTCGCAAAACATGTTGACACGAATTTTAAAATTCTAAAATAAATCTATTTGTATTATTCGGTATTTTTTTTTAACTGCACCTCTAGTGTGATCACCCCTAACCCAGAGCTTCTGTTTTTGTTACTGTGAGCTGTGGTTAGGGCCTCACATCAAGCCACCATGTCTGTCCACTTCTTTCTCTCTCAGTCTCTCTTCCACCTTGTTCTCTTCCTCCACACAGTTTTGTTGTGAATAGTCATGAGTTTCAGGGGAAAGTATTAACAAGGGGGTTCATTGTGACCGAAGTCTCTCCTCCTCTCCCAGAGACACTGTTACAATCCCCACTCCAACAGCGCTGCCTTTGTGATGCAGAGACAAGCTGAGATGGAGACAGATGGACAAACTGGATGAGTCCAGAGATAGAAAGAGGAGGCACAGAAACTGACTCCTGGAAATGATTGAAAATTAAATGAAAGTTTAGTGCTGAGTTCCACCTGTTGCGATCTGTATCCCTATCACAGCTGTTTTAATAATGACCTAATGTGCTACACTCACCTGTTAGTGGCAGCTGTGTGTGTGTGTGTGTGTGTGTGTGTGTGTGTGTGTGTGTGTGTGTGTGAGGGAAGGTATAGAGTTACAAACAGTGTTATCAGCCTTTATTTTGCAGTTTTTAATCTGATATCTTTACATTTATTTTGCAGACAAATATGCAGAGTTTGACCTAAACGACCAAGGAGAGATCGGTAAGTGTGTGTGTTTGTGTGAGTGTGTGTGTATGTATATGTGTGTGTGTGTGTGTGTGTGATTAAGACTGAATTAGAGCCTAGCTTTCATGGTCATTGTGAAAATGACACTGTAACCACCCTGAAGCATGAGCACTTGTTGATAAGTGTGTGTAACCCTAGTAAATTCTCAGGGGTGAACAAATGACTAGCGAGGGCCTGGTTCCTTTTACACAAAAGCAGCTTATTTCTATAGGTTTCTGCTAAAAATTTAACTTCGTCAAATTTATTGTCATATAATTTTAAGTGGATTAATCGGTGTGTACAGGTGAAAGGGGATTTTCTGAATCGGAACTATCATTCTATGTCAAAACGCTGACAAGGCTAAGAGTCTAAGAGCCTGATACAGGACATTTTTAGGATACATTTTAGGCTAATTCACCCTAAATAAATGCAGCACACCTCTCCTGTGGCAAAATGGTTAGTGGTAATGATTGAGAGGTCGTGGGTTTGAATCCATCGTGCTCAGACCCCTGGGTAATGTCTTAACCACAAGTGCGCCTCTGTCCACACAGAAGTATAAAAGGGTACCAGTAAAAATACTGGGAAGGTAACCTGCAATGGACTAGCGTCTCATCCAGGAGGAGCTGAACTCCTGGTCGCTTCACGCTAAGGAAACTGGGGATAAGCTCCGGCTCTAATGAGCCAACACTTGCATCATGATTAAAGGTGTTGTAAAGATGAAGATATTTGCCACATACTACTCATTTTTATGTGAAATTTGAGAACAGAACACAGTGCTGTTAAAGAACTCATAACTTTATTAACTTTAGTTTTCACATCAAAAGGTAGCTACTGATTAAAATAGTGGGCAATTTATTCTGTATGAATTAACGGATTAGGTTCAGTGTTAGTTTAGTATCATAGTAATGCATTTTACATTTATCCGTTATGTCTGTATGCCATGAGGTCTAGAGCGGCAAATTTGAATCTGTTTTGCTACTAATAGATATAATGAGTTCTTCATCATCTTCTTCCGCTTGTTCGGGGGGCATTCTAATCAGATTACAGAGCCACCTCAACTGACTCCTCTCAACACGAAGGAGCAGCGGTTCTACTCAGAGCTCCTCCCGGATGGCTGAGCTTCACGCCTTATCTCTGAGGGAGTGCCCCACCACCCTGCAAAGGAAGCCGCTTGTATATGCCGCTTGTATTTGTCGTTCATTTGCGCAATCTTGTTCTTTCGCCCACTACCTAAAGCTTGTGACCATAGCTGAGGGTAGGACCGTAAATCGACTGGTAAATTGAGAGCTTAGCCTTCCGGCGCAGCTCCCTCTTCACCACAACTTTACAGCAGAGGCTGCACCAATCTGCCTGTCGATCTCCCGCTTCATCCTTCCCTCACTCGTGAGCAAGACCCCGAGATACTTGAACTCATTTCAGGACCTCGTTTCAAACCCGGATGGTGCATTTCACCCATTTCCGGCTGAGAACCATGGCCTCGGACTTGGATATGCTGATTCCCATCCCGGCTGCTTCACACTAAGCTGCGAATTGCTCCAGCGAGAGCTGGAGGTCCCAGCTCGATGAAGCCAAAAGGACAATATCATCCCCAAAAATGGCCACCAAACCAGAACCCCTCAACACCTTGGCTGCGCCTAGAAATTCTATCCATAAATATTATGAACAGAACCAGGGACAAAGGACAGCCTTGGCAGAGTCCAACCCTCACTGGAAACAAATTCGACATGTTGTAACCAATATAGATCAAGCTCTGGCTCCGGCAATACAGAGACCATACGGCCCATAGCAGCGGGTCCAGTATACCAATCGAAGGTCTTCTCCAGGTTCACAAATCACATGTGGACAGGTTGGGCAATGCCCCCTCCAGGATCCTGTAGAGTGTGCAGAGCTGGTAAAGAGTGCTGCGGCTCGGACAAAAACCACATTGTTTCTCCTGAATCCGAGGTTCAACCATAGATCGCATTCTTCTGTCCTGTACTCCTGAATAGACTTTCCCGGGTAGGCTGAGGAGTATGATTTCACGATAGTTGGAACACACTCTCCGGTCCCCTTTTTTAAAAGGGGAACTACCACCCCAGAGGTACAGCCCCCGATGACCATGAGATGTTGCAGAGAAGTATCAACCAGGACAGTCCTTCAACATCCTGAGCCTTGAGGTATTCAGGGCAGATCTCGTCCACCCCCAGAGCCCGGGCATTGAGGAGCTTTTTAACTACCTTGTCAACCTCTGCAACAGTGATGGGCAGACCCCCCTCCGAAACCCCCAGTCTCTTCCTCCTCCACAGAGGGCGTGTTGGTGGGATTGAGGAGATCCTCAAAGTCCACCTGGCAACATCCCCAGTCGAGGTAAGCAGCTCCCCACTTCCACTGTAAACTCCCGCACACAGGCGACGGCCCCCTTCACCGCAGGTGGCCACCAACTGATTAGGGGGCCACAGCTCCAGGCTGCTGCCTCAATAATGGAGACACAGAACATGGCCCATTCGGACTCTATGTTCCCGACCTCCACTGGGACGTGGTTGTAGCTCTGCCGGAGGTGGCAGTTGAACCTGCCAAACGTTCCCAAGAGACCCTAACTACACGTTAGACCTAATTACACTTGGGTCTCCCAGGTCTGGAGGGTGGCCTCCCCCATCATCGGAGCCAGCTCACCACCAGGTGACAGCTCAGCTCCTCTCTTCACCTGAGTGTCCAGAACATGCGGCCATAAGTCTGATGACACGACTACAAAGTCGATCATCGAGGTGCAGCCTAGGGTGTCCTGGTGCAAAGTGCACTTATGGACAGCCTTATGTTTGAACATGGAGCACAGAAGTCCAACAACAAAACACTGTTCGGGTTCAGATCGGAGAGGCTGTACCTACCAATCACACCCCTCCAGGTCACACGGTCATTGCCCACATGGGCATTGAAAACTCCCAGGTCGAAGAGGGTGTCCCCAGGGGCACTCTATC
>JAQMYF010000005.1:23581289-23594573 GCA_030014195.1 Neosilurus mollespiculum | reverse complement strand
CAAGAAGTTCGCTAAGATAATGTGGTGCAAGACCATTAAGTGCTTTATAGGTTAAAAGTAACAATTTATATTCGATTTGAATATAAAGCCAGTATATGCACTGGGAGCCAGTGCAGTGTATATCGAGGTGAGCCAGACTATATTTAGTCAGTATCTCTCAACCTTGCGCACTAGCTCAGGCTCCTTCCCTGCAAGATGGGTGACATTCTATGTCCCAAAACCCAGAGTCAGTAGCCGAGGATCGGTCTGGCAGAACCCACACCTTCAGCTGCCACCCAGCTCACACCTCACCCGACCCCTATAGCCCCTCCCATAGTTGGTGGGTCCATGGGAGGGCGGACCCATGTCTCCTCTTCGGGCTGGGTTCGGCCGAACTCCATGAGCAGAAGCCCGACCACCAGGTGCTCGCCTTCTAACCCCTCCCCCAGGCCTGGCTTCAGGGGGGGACATCGGTAACCCGCACCCGGGCAAGGGTAACTGTCCTTGAAATAATTCCGCTCATAGAGGTCTTCTGAACCATGCTTTGTCTAGACCTTCACCTAGGACCTGTTTGCCTTGGGTGACCCTACCAGGGGCAGAATGCCCCCGACAACATAGGACCCAGGATCATTAGGACACACAAACCCCTCCACCACGATAAGGGGGCGATTCAAGGAGGGATAATGAGTTCTGTAATGTAATATATTTTGTCGTCATATTGTAATAAAATTAATGATGTAGTATAATTTTATCATAATAATTAGATGCTGATTGTTTATTTTCAATATCTGCAATACTGCAGCCATGCTAATAGTCTTTTCTTGTAGGTTGGTGGGTTTTGTTTTTTTTCTATTTTTGTTTTTGGGCAGAGACCTTTCCAGCAATTTAAATGGTATATTTATTGTGTCATCAGTTTCATCACAATAGAAAAAAACAACAACAAAAATAATAAATAAATAAACACATATTGGCCGTCTGGCAGATGTCAGCCATGTTGCATATGAACACATGTACACTCCACCTGTCCCAGAGAAAACCGTTGCAAGTGCCAACTGTCCAAACACACGTCTGAATTCTGCATTGTCATGAGGTCCTTTAACTGTAACCTTCTAATGGGAAACTTGGCAACAGAAAACACTGACATTTTTGTAAAAGTGAAACACTGTCCAGAACAGCCGAATTACTTGAAATCGACATTAAATTTTAATGGTTAGAATTGTGGTCGTCTGATATGGGGTTTTCAATGACCAAGGCCGGTATTTATCCATTATTGTGGTTTTTGTTTGTTTGTTTGTTTGTTTGTTGCATATGATAAAACTTAGGACCTGTATGTTTTTTTTGGGCGGAAGTGGTTAATATAGCTAATCGACTGTAAGTGTTGCTAGTCCCACATTTCTTATGAACATTGAAAAAGTATGTTTGGCTTTTTACTTGACACATTTCCACCAATCAAAGTGCTGTTGGCGGGACAAAGAAACTACAAACACAAAAATAGTTAATGAGTCATGAGCATTTCCACCAATCCAATAATTAGCTAGAGATGGGCGCCAGCCTCCCCGCGACCCTAATTAGGATTAAGCGGTTTAGAAAATGAATGAATGAATAATCAGCTAACCACTAATTACAATGCATGTTGATTGGATGTTTGAAAAGGACTTAAGGTTGTGGTGATCAGGTGACCACAAACATTTGTATATTATATATTTTTGAAGCCCTGCAAATAAATGTATAGAATTAAATAAATAATACATTTAAAAAAACACAGTAGGTGAATCTCACCTCCTGAAGTACTTGCAAAGTAGAAGAGGACTTGATTAACTCCTGTCTACGAATTTCTTTTTGACACAGAAAGGCATATAATAATTGTGTTTCCATGAGATATTGTGTGTATTTATCCGGTTGTGCTGTGCCATATTTATATCCATTTGCTTATATTTACATACTGTATATTTTTGTGGTATTTTTACTTAGGGCTGAGAAATTGAATTAACATCTCAGTTGTGCAAATTGTGTAACATTTGCGCTCAAACATAAAGAAGCACTGCATAAAAGAGAGTGCCTCTTTGTCAAGCACAGTAAAAATGTGGAGAAACAATGTTGAGTGAACTTACATACAAAATGTACCACAGAATGCACTCAATTTTACAACTTGCTTTCTGCACAAGAATAGATACATCGCTATGACTAATTATTTAACCAGCAACTAATATCGCTGCTTTGGTTGTAACTTTGATGGACTGCAGTACTTAACTTCTACATAACCCAAATACAACCGTTCCCATTCACACCTAGGGGCAATGTGGAACATCCAGTTAGCCTAATTTGTATGCCTTTGGACTGTGGGAGGAAACCGGAGTCCCGAAGCAAACCCACACAAGCACAGAATGCAAACTCTACAGAGACGCTCTCACTGAGCCTGGGACTTGAAGCCAGGACCTTCTCGCTGTGAGGCAGACTTGCTAACCACTACACCATCAATGCTGTCCAAATTTTCTAAATACTTAAAAAACATAATAATAATTATTAATAAATTCCCTCAAAAGAATGGATTAAATCAGCAAAGTCTCAGGGATTATGATTAACTGGAACATAATGAGCTCTTCAATGAGCGTCCGAGGTGTGATTTCAACCAGTATTAGAGCTCCAAAGTTGGCTACAATGCCAGATTGTCACAATGTTTATGAAGGAGTGCAGTCGTGTAACCAGCAGGCTCTTTATATATAAAGAGTTTTATCTGTAAGGGTTGCAGAGATTAGGAGCTCCCTAATGAGGTCTTTAGTTAATTTGCTATAAGAGTGCTGCTGACAGAGATTCCAACTTTATGTTATTGTGTTTATTCTACTGTTACCGTTTGTATATTCCACCATACACATTGAAATCTATTTGAGATAGTCCACTAACAGATGAAAAATGCATAATGTATATGAGGAGACCACTTGCAAAACCTGCTAAGTCAAGTTTTGTTTAAAAAAAAAAAAAAAAAAAAAGAGAGAGAGAGAGTTATTTCACTTAGCCTCTTTTTCAGACACCTGCACATGACCCACTGATAGCTCCACTTTCAAAACCTGCTAACTCATGTTATAAATTGTAGCTGAAGAAGCAAAACTCTAATTTCTTAAGAACTGACCAACGTGACAGCAGGTTTTGTAAGTGGACTCTTCATATACACTGCCTGGCCAAAAAAAAGATGCACGCTCTGATGTTTTCATGTAGTGCATTTAGCCTTAATCACAGCATGCAATCTCCATGGTATTGTTGTTCCAGTTGGTCAGGTCGAGGCTCAGCAACATTAATGTGGCGATAAAATGAAAGTCAAATGAAAGTCAGCTGATGACCTGAATGTACTGAATGAGCAGGTTATCACATCAATGGACATTTTCTTCCCTGATGGCACTGATATAAAATGGGAGCTCAAATAGAGAAGGAGTGGTTCAGGGAGCATGAGGAATCATTTTCACGTATGTATTGGCACCCCAGAGTCCTGACCTTAACCCTGCTGGAGAAGACTTTTTGGAGTGGTTCAGTTTTTTCCACTCATCAATTCAAGATGTCAGTGAGAAATGAACACTGGATGGAAATAAATGTTATGTTGCTTAAGTTTGTAAGTAAAACAACAGCATGAAGATTACATGCTGTAAGCAAGGCTAAAGGCAGAACAACAACATGTTTGTGTGTGTGACGTTTGTTTGTTTGTTTGTTTGTTTGTTTTTGTTGGCTGGGCAGTATATATGGGGGCTTTTTGTTAGGAGACATTTCTTTAGCATTTCTGCAAGGAGTCTTCAGTGTCAGCACTTTGTAGGGAACAGATGTAAAGATCTAACATGACAGACTCTCGTTCTGTCTCTTAATCTTATTTCTTTTTTTAACTCGAAGAGAGGAACAAGAAACTGAGGCTGGTTAGGATGCTGTAACATAAAACATAACGAGAACTAACTTGTTTTGTGGGTTCCGCATTATTGAATATAAATTCAAATGGATAAATATACTGTCTGTAACATACCGTTTAGTAATGTGTCATTTAATAAAGCAATGTGCTAACAGAGGGATAAAAATCTTTTTTTTTAATTATTGCCATGCAGATATGATGGGTCTGAAGAGGATGATGGAGAAGCTTGGTGTGCCCAAGACCCACTTGGAGATGAAGAAGATGATCGCTGAAGTAACAGGCGGCAGCAGTGACACCATCAACTACCGAGACTTTGTCAAGATGATGCTGGGGAAGCGCTCTGCTGTGCTGAAACTGTAAGTTTATGTGCTGCATGGACAGGTTTTTGTGCTGACAGCTTGACAGGGCTATTTATAGGAAGCATATGTTTATTCATGTCAGCAGATCTTCTACTGATCCACTCAGTAACACATGGTGTTAAACTGTAGTTTACAGAAGCTTACTGTCTTGCTGCTCTTCATCACAACTTACGAGCCTGATATCTCACTCTCTCCAAGGTTGTTTCACTCTTATTCTTCATTCTTCTGTTTTTTCCTGAAAGAGGAATAGAATAGATGGGGGGAGAATTCGCAGGCTTTAGCTACACAGTGTTGTTTATTTTGGCAGAGACCATAAAGGCTTGGCGACAGTTAGGCTTGCGGGGGGAAAAAACTGTTGATTGTAGGAAAACTGTGAACTTTGGCCAAGTTTCTCAGTTTAGTTTCTATTACAATCTTCAAATTCATAATATTATTCAAAAATATAGACAGCATACTATTTACAAAGTTAAACAACACACACAAGTAAGTGTGAAGTGTTCTTATGGGTGGTTCAGGTAATATGGGATTGGGCAAGCGTTCTAATGACACAGGTGGTCACACTTTCATTATCTCAAAATTTCATTCATTCATTCATTTTCTAAGCCGCTTAATTCTAATTAGGGTCAAGGCGGAGGCTGGCGACCATCTCAGCCGACTCTGGGCGAGGGCGGAGTACACCCTGAACAGCTCACCAGGCTATCGCAGGCCCAACATACATACAACCATTCACACTCACACCTAGGGGCGATTCGGAGCAGCCAGTTAGCCTACTGTGCATGTTTTTGGAATGAAGGAAGAAACCGGAGCACCTGGAAGAAACAGGCACAGCACAGGGAAGAACATACAAACTTCACACAGAAATGCACAAGCCCGGGAACCAGTCCCGGAAACTTCTTGCTGTGAGGTGGACGAGCTAACCACTGTGCCACTGTATTTTTTCAAATAAAAATTATATGCACGCATTCCATAAGGTGCTATCATGGTATTTCTGACAAAATAAGAAACAGACTTACTGTAAATCTGACTGAGCAGAAAAACTAATAGGTATGAACTTGCAGGGGTTGATTCCTGGGCTCAGGTGTTTCTCTGTGGAGTTCACATGTTCTCCTCGTGCTTGCGTGGGTTTCCTCTGGGTACACCGGTTTCCTTCCACAGTCCAAAGACATGCACATTAGGCTAAATCGCTGCTCTAAATTGACCATAGGTTTGAGTGTAAAGTAAATGGTTTTCTGTGTGTTGTCCTGCGATGGTCTGGCAAGCTGAGACACTAGTAGGATTTAGCGGCTCAGCAAATAAGTGACTGAGACAAATTTGGTCTTTCAGTGGAAATCTGGGATTTAAAAATTATATAAAAAGCTAATCATAGGTCAGTGTTGCACAAATAATTTTGTCCTGATTCAGGATTTTCTTTCTTTTCCTCTAGCTCACATTTTATAGTCAACCACTAAGTATTTTCTTTAAAAGTCAGCAAATCTTAAAAAAATAAAAATAATGCAGGGCTGTGTTTGACTCACACGGCGTTTACTACATCAGTGGTGAAGTGCAATAACCACAAAAAAAATAAAACACCTAAAGGATCTTTCATCATTTCCAGTTGAATGATTAAGTTAGAGTACATCTATTCCCTTGACCCACATGAAGGTAATATGTCAGATCCCATAGAGTCATTCCTTTAAAGAAGAGTGAACTGGGACAGGGAGGGAATTTAGGACAGCTTTAAGTAGCCCTGCGGTGCTGAAAAAAAAATGCTTTAAAGAGAACGTGGTCTTGTACTATATAAGGACAAAAACATGATGGGGAGAGTTTTACTTTTGTTATTACTGTGAATGTATTATTATGAAGCATATTTTTAGTAGGAACAATTTAGTTCCTGTTATCACTTACATTGGAACAGATATAGACAGCAGTTCTTTCATTTTCTTGTTCATAAGATAAAAATAACAGCTGGTTATGGTACTGATAAACTATCAGTGCTCTTCGCCTGCAGGAAATTTATTGGCTGTTACAAAGCTGTGACGCTGGAGCCTCCTTCTATAGTAACTATGGATTCCTTAACAGAAAGCTTCAACCTATCCATGGGTAATTTTTTTGTTTAGGTTAGTTAAATAACAAGAACTCTTTCTTATTATACTTGGATTGTGTAAAGCATCTACCGTGGGCGTCTCGGTGAAGGAGCTGTTACGACAGAAACAATTAGACTCTAGTCTAGACTTAGACTCTAATTAGCATTAAACTGAACATAAATATATAAACTTGAAATGTGCATGAACACCACCACAACAGTTCGAGCTGCTGTTATGGTGTAAGCATGCAGGAAGCACTGAGCTACAAGCAAATCAGTTGCAACAAGGGAATTGATTCAAGAGACAGTTACTTTGAAGAAAAGGAGAATTTCTTTGCCACTGAAAGGGATGCCAGCTCTGGTTGCCTAGGTAACCTGCTTGCAATTTTCCCACTTCCAAAAATTTTCACTTCCCAATTTTCATTGTCTCTTGTCACTCATCGTGTTCTGTGTGCCGCCCCTTTAGAGAAACCTAATCAACTTCTACTGACCAATCAGACTCCAGAATACTCTTCTGTGGCATATGTTATGCATGGCCTGTTAAACACAGAATCCTCACGGGACCTACTTAAAGACATGTCCCTCAATTTCTGATTATAGCTTTAATTTTGGTTTCAGCTCTGTAGTACTCCAGGGAAGTGGTCTATATGCCGAGTAGAAAACTTCACTGTGCAGTGGGTGCATTGATGTGTTTGTGATACTGTAGGGAGACGGATAAATGCTGCTAGCTGTCAGTTCAGCGCAGGGCTTGTTAAGAGCTTAGAGGAGATTTGCATCGATTAACCAGAAAAAGAAAGTAAAGACTCTTCCTCTGAATAGATCTGTCATGAAAGCATCACATCCTTGGATACACGTTTCTCTCAGTCTTTGTGACGGGATGTTTCAGAATGGGGTGCTGTAACAAGTGAAAATGGCTGGGCTTGTAAGTGTGAATTTCCAGAGTTACACTATATGGACTGTATGGTACACTGTATGGTCAGAGGTTTGTGGACACAACCCATATGTGGTTCTTTTCCAAATTGTTGCCTCAAAGTTGAATACGTTTGCAGCTTTTGGCAGATGCCCTTATCCAGAGCAACTTACACTTATAAGCAAATGAGGGCGAAAGGCCTTGCTCAACCGCCGACCTTCTGATCAGTAACCCCGAGCATTAACCACTGAGCCACCACTGCCCATCGAATGTGAACAGAATGTCTTTGTGCTAAAGGACAGTTCTCTAGAACTAAGTGCTGAAGCATGTCCCAGTGATGTCCAGGAAGACATGGTTTGCCAAATGGAAGAAGTTTGAAACCTGACGACAACCCTCCTGATGACTTTAGGGATGAGCTGGAACACTGACCTGCTCTTGTGGGTCAATGGGCAGATTCCCACATCCAAAATCTTATGAAAAGCTATTCCCAAAGGTTTACTAGGTCTAAAATGAGTGTTGATAAATTTATACACGCTTAGAAAGTCAGGTAGTAAATGTTCCCCCAACTACCAGCTGCTGTATCCTCTATCATGCCTTTACTTTTAGACTTTTAAATAATTGGTAATGCCTTTCCAGAAGTCTCCTTATTCGATGTTCGGCATTTTACAAGGACAAATAATTCTAAATTTAAAACTGCCAGCGCTGAGGAAACACTACCCATACCTGTAATAATGAGAAATGATGAACAGAAGAACTTCTTAAGGAACAGTAGTCATACAGGCCACTGAAACACATCCGAACATTAAGCTGTTTAATGAGCCGGCTTGCCGCGTCTCAATCGGAGGATGTGTGTCTGTGATTAGGCGGAAGATTCTGATTGGTTATTCCACTGACAATCATATTTTACACAAAAGAGTATTCAAATCAGTAAGGAATATTGATGAATGCTGATGATAAAGGTACTTTAAATGAAGTTTGAATTTGCACTGCTACAGCACTAAGGAAAGTCCGGAATCCACACTGATAGAGCCTGAAGATCTAACTGTTGTCCTTCAATGCAAGTCAAGGTTTTGATGTTCATGTCGAATGCACACATTAGCACAACTTTTGGCCAATAATAATTCTTTAAGAAGTCAAAGTCAATTGTTCACGTAACCTCCTGTCACAGATAGAAATATGAATACATTTGGAATATGACCCATTTTTTCACTTAATCATAAAAAGACAAGCAACACCATAAAAAAAATGTGGGGCTCTAGTTTATTTTCTTTCCCCCAGACCACTCACTTACTCTCTCATTTGCCAAACCGATTATTCCTACTCAGGTTGCGGTGAGACTGGAGCCTATCTCAGCCGACACTGGGCGAATGCGGGAAACACCATAAACAGCTCGCAGGGTCAACCCTCACACAGCCATTCACATTCACATCCACGTTTAAGGGCCATGTGGAACAGCCAGTTAGCCTAAGGTGCATGTCTTTGGACTGTGGGAGGAAACCGGAATACCCGAAGGAAACCCACGCAAGCACAGGGAGAACCTACCGACAGCAGAATCCACACAGCAACCCAGGACCTTTTCGCTGTGAGGCAGACATGCTAACGTACTAATAAAGTACACATATATTTTTGGGGGTCAAAAATGCCTGAATAGGAAATATGAATAAATAGAAATAGAATTTGAATTCCAAATTTGACTGCAATTTTGGTGTGAAATAAATCACAGAATTACAGACTGGTCTACGATGCATAACGAGGTGGAATGTCATTGAACAAAAGTTTATCTGTTTAATGTGATGGTTACATAAACTTACTTAGTAAACTTTTCTGAATCACTTGAATAACTGCAAACCTCTTCAGCCTGATGTTGCAGTAGTGATGTCTCCGGACTATGGTATGTAGTGTCACTCTAATTTGGTCTCTCTCTCTCTCTCTCTCATATCCTCATATCCTGTTGTGTTACACAGTAGGGTGCTGTGCTAATTTGGTTCAGGGTCAGTGTTGCACACTGGGGAAACAATGTAGTCAATGAAAATCTTGATTTTCTCTTTATATGTGATTCATTAAGAGTCATTGAAGGCTCAGCATGTGAAACAAGAGCACACTACGACAGCAGTTTGACAGTGTTTGAGGTTGTATTCAGATAACTATATACTCATATGTTTTCAGTTCTCATGCCATGTGGTAGTGGTCAAGTTATAATTGTTTGAAGTGTGTCATAAGTGGTTATGGTTTACACAGTATTTTAACAGCATAAAAGTATTGATATATATTCATTATAATAATACAATGTGGATTGAGTGCTTAGAATAGAAAAAAAAAAAAAGTAAAGGCAATTTACAATACTGCATAAATGTTTTAGGCCCATAAAAAATGCCTTGTATTTACATATAATTAATTAAATTAGGTTTCTACATAAAAATTCTATAAAGCACAGTAAAACGTAATGAATGAGAGAAAGTCAGTATTCAGTGTGTTGACCCTTTGCTTTAAAAATGTAGTCCCAACTACAGTTTGTGCTGTTTTACTAGTTAAGGATCCCTAAGTTTTACTGAGCACTGGAGATTTTTGAGTTACACTTGATTCTTTATTTGCATGCAAAACCCACAACCTTCATTATTTTTTTGTCTTAAAATGGTCTTTTACAATATCATGTGCAGCTTTCTTTATTGACATATAAGCAGTTTTTCTGTATTATTTAATGTATTTTGTACTGGAAAACTAATGTTTAGAAGTTCAATAATGTACAAGTCATAAAATAAAAATCTGTAGTAAAAATTATGATTAAAAAAAGTACTTTTGCACAGTACTGTACATTGGTGTCTTGTTACAAAATTGTAAGTACAGCTTCAAGACATCTGCAATAGTAAAATTGGCTTTTTGAAGTTCATTTTTGTGCCCAAGGTACCGAGGTTGCCTCTTATAGATCCACTTTGATATGATTAGCAGGGTCTTCTTGAGTTATTTTGTATGTTTAAAGTCACTGTCTTGTTGAAATCTATATCTGTTGTTTCCTTGATAAAGCAGCCCCATATCATGATGCCCCCACCGCCATGTTTCACTATGAGAATGATGTCCTTAGGATCAACTGTGTGCAACCATTCTTTCTCCAAATAGCAAGAGCTGAGTTCTATTTTTTTTGAGGTGGTGAAATGGAGATTACGATGTTCCCTTCTCGTTTCAGGGTGATGATGTTCGAGGACAAGGCTAATAGCCCCGCCTGCAAACCAGATGGTCCGCCACCAAAACGTGACATCGCCAGCCTCCCCTAGACCATCATGGAAGCAGAGACCACCAGCTCCAACCTAGTTTAAACCCAGCTGGCCAAGTGTACATAGCCTTATCCAACATCATTTCTAAGGGCCTAAGGGAAAATCTGAGGTTTGGAGAAAAATGGAAGGGATAAATGCAGGAAAAAATAGATATCTATATAAATTTGCTGGTAAGAAGTCAAACCGCAGATTAGCTTTTTTATACGTCAAGAAATGTATATATTTCTATGGAAATAGGTCTTTTTGAAGTGTACTTATTCCTTTTAATGGAGTCGTTTGATGAAAATGAACAATGTGTGTGTTAACAGTGCAGTGTGTAACATTTGAACATGTATTAAGTGTAATGTGTGGGTTAAGACCATGTTATTTCCAAACATCCTACAATATTTTAATTTAGAATTAAGATTAAGGTGTTTGTCATCCCTTCCACACATTTAAATTTAAGTGCTTTTGCATTAGCCAGATACGTTTATGTGAAATGTAAGCATTTGGTCTTAAATGATTACTAACCGTCAGCTGCAGGGTTCAGTCTAAAAAGCTGCAAGGTAATGCCAAAACTGTAGACCATTTTACATTTGGACACTCAGTTATTTACACTCACTGGCCATTTTATTTGGGAAAATGGGACACTGTTAGTGGCAGATAAGAGACCAGACTGTATTGAGCTGACAGGAAGGCAGGAACTTGATTAAGCTCTCTGTGAAATCACAGTGAGCAGAAAAGTATCTCAGAATGTGTAACACACCAAGCCCTGAGGGTAAGCAGTTTCTTAAATAATCACCAGACATTAGATTGTCTGGTACTAACAACCATGCTACTGTCAAAGTTACTTAAGGTTACAGGTCCCCAACCCCGTTATGAAACCTAAAGGAGCTGTGTCATGATTTTCACCCAAATCCTGCGGCCAGGCATTTGTGGAAATTTGCAATGAATGTCCAGAATATTTGCCTATTTTTGTTAAAACAAAAAAAAAAAAAGACTTTCAACTTGCAAGTTAAAGGGAATTGAAACAGGAATGGATTAAAAAGATTGAAATACGGCTGTAAAGTGATGGGAAATTGGTTGTTTGAACCAAATTCACTTCTTTTTGCCTCCATAAGACAAATTTGCATTTACCTTAAGGCCTAACAACCATGGCTCCCAAGTGGCACATCGACAAGGTGCGTGACTATCAATCCAGAGATCACAAGTTTGAATTGAGGTTGATGCCAGAGCCATCCGAGCTCTCATGGAAGGTCAAAGCGATCACCAGCCAGTCATGAAAATGACTGTTAAAACATATATATAAATAATAAATTTTTTAAAAGGCTACACTACCATGACAACGCTCCTTTAATAAACTAGCTTCTTCCATGGTTCTGCATTATTTTAAGCATTGTGTTGGACATTTCTTTAATGAATTAGCAATGTTCCTATTAAAGTGGACAGTGAGCATTTAAAAGAACATGAACTGATAAGACAGGGACCAAGAAAGGAAAAGAGGAGGATTCACAGGCTCTACTACATGAATAAGTAGCAGGTTTCTTTCCTTCTAGCTTAAAATACCTCGTAGCCTTCCTTTTAGCGTTCATCCTTTTGTTTATTTGTTCTTTGCATTAATTGATGAAAACAACACCACCACCACCACCACCCCCCCTTTCCCCATGACTTGTTTCAGTTGAAATGTGAATAATTTTAGTGAAACACTGTTAGCCAATGTACAGTTTTTTTTCCACACATCCAGAGTCCATTTTATATTTAATACACTTGGATGAATGCCATATTTCTCCATGCATTAAAATATTCAATAAAACAGGGAAACATTCCGCTTACTGTAAATCACGTTGAAATCAGGCTTTCCAAGTGCCTCACACAGTTCAGATGTAGCCAGTTTACACGCAGCGTTTCATGTGGAGTCTTTTGATTTATTCCTCACTCCCACACGCATCTTCTGCTCAACTCACTGATTGTTTTGTTCATGGTTCTTTGCGTTACTTCTCAGTTTCTTCTCAGTAATTCCTAGCTCGGTAACTAACTGTAACAAAAGAGGCTGATCTCTTTCCACACTTCTCATGTCTGGCTCAGCCTATTTGCTGATGTATTTCCAATCATTTTATTCAGTCTATGTAGAAATTGTACGTCTAGGCGAAATAATTTAATTCCTCTTTAAGCGCAAAATGAAATTAGCGGTTGCACTGTATTTTTATTTCGAGGGCTTAGATTTTTATTATTATCATTAGTTAGCCTTTTGAGCATAATAATAAATGCAGGCATTTTTTATATTGTAGGTTTTTGTTTTTTGTTTGTTTTTTGAAACACCAAAGGAAATAAAGATCATATGGTGACACCGGATGTTCTTGTGAAACTCTCTTCGCTGGGTGTTTTCGTGTAATTAAAATATAATATGAGCTCAAGGCCCCTGCACACCAAGTCCGATCCTTCAGACAAAATTCAGTGCGATAAAAAAGTATTGTTTATATATTTATAGTACTGTGCAAAAGTTTTAGGAACCCTATTTTTTTTTTTTTAGTATAAACTTCACTATAGTCTTGTATATTATAGTATAATTTGTATGTTAGCAAGTTAGTACAAAAAAACACTTTAGATTTCCAAACAATAGTTTTCCAGCACAATATGTAATGTTACATAAAAATATGTACATTGTGCAATGTACAAAAACATTATAATAAACAAAGACACTGAAAATACCAATTTTTCAGAAAATTTGAAAGGTGTCGCAAATTTTCTTTTTTCGAGATTTGCATAGGGGCGGCACGGTGGCGCAGTGGTTAGCACGTCCGCCTCACAGCAAGAAGGTCCTGGGTTCGATTCCCAGCTCG
>JAQMYF010000005.1:23548146-23571704 GCA_030014195.1 Neosilurus mollespiculum | reverse complement strand
ATCAAGGAGAATTGTATGATCAATAGTGTCAAAGGCTGCACTAAGGTCAAGTAACACAAGCAGAGAGACACAGCCATGGTCAGAGGCTACCAGTAAATCATTTACCAACTTAACGAGTGCTGTCTCTGTGCTATGATGGGGCCTAAATCCTTACTTATACATTTTGACAGGGCGGTTTCTCATATTTGCAGAGCAGCTGAGGGATTTCCCCATCTCCGATGGCTATTTTTTGAATTATTTGGAATTGTTAATGTAGTTTGTCATCTTAATAAGAAACCAAAAGGTGTGAAAACGTTTTCCTGCGTCACCATATCAACAGGTACACATTAAAATCTGATCATGTGCAGTGTCCGCCGTTCAGATTCCCCTGTAAGTGCGTGCTGGTAGAGATTTAAACTCAGAACCTTCCGAACAGTCAGGCTGTAAAATTCCACAGTATTGCCTCTCAGTTTGGAATGGACAAACATGCCATGGATAAAATATTAGATCTTCGGATTGTTGCCTGTTCATATTAATTTGTCTCAGATCATAAAGTACTAAAATCTGTTTCCAGGTTGACTTTAGAAAGTTAAATACACGGCTTGGATTTTCTAGTCACACTTCAGAAAACATGCTATCAGTCCTTTCTGAGAACCTGATCGTGAATCGTGGTGTGTTTGTGTGTGTGTGTGTATTTTTTAATAAATTGCAGGCACAAACCATGACGGTGTGGCGACAGGCAGAGAAACACAAAATACCCTGTGTGTGTTTCCTAAACAAGATGGATAAACCTGGAGCCAGGTAACACACAAACCTGCACATGAAACAATTACTTCTGCCAAGGAGGTTATGTCTTCACTGGTATGGGTTTGTTTGTATGTTTGTTAATCATTTTGGAAACTTCATATCCACAGATTTTTACCAGAGCAAAAAATAAATAAATTATGATGGGTAGGTGACCATCCAAAGACGTTCTTTTTAATTTTGGTATGAATCCATGTAGTCATTTCAGTCCATTTGCTCAACTATTTATTTATTAAAGTATTTATAACATTTATTTCAGTCCAGTGTCGGGTTCATTTCTCCCCGTCGTCTTGAAATGATGAGGGAAAAACTGAACCACTCCATAAAGTCTTCTCCAGCACATCCCGAAAGCTTTAAGGTCAGGACTCTGGGGTGCCAAAACATATGTGAAAATAATTCATGTTCCCTGATCCACTCTTTCATTATTTGAGTCCCCATTTTATATCCGTGCCATCACGCAAGAAAAAGTCCATTGATGTGATAACCTGTTCATTCAGTACATTCAGCTCATCAGCTGACTGCATTTTATTGCCACATTAATGTTAATAAAATTTGGAAGCAGGAAACATGTGAGAGGGTTACCTAGGCGATCAGAGCTTAGGGATTCGCTTGCTACTTAATGCTTCCTGTGCGAATACACCTTTGAGCAGCAATTGAAGTAATGAGTTAGTGAGTGAACGTGACTGGTACTAAATCATTCAGATCCACATCATGTATAATCATTTTAGCTCCATTTTTTTCTACAGGAAAGAACCTCAGGGACCTCAGTGACCTCAGAATATGTAAATAACCCCAAAGTGTAGTGTTTCTTTTTTCACCAGAATTTTTAAAAATACTGTTTTCCAGCATGAGTTACTCTGTAGAAAGTATCAAGTCGAAACTGAAGGCCAACCCCGTACTCCTCCAGGTAAAAATGTTTTCCGTTTCAGTCTGCCATTATTTCTTGTTCATAACCACCATCAGTGGAGCCATATCTTCATTTTTATTTTTCAGATTCCCATTGGCTCTGGAAAGGGATTTGCCGGACTAGTGGACTTGATCACCAAGCAGCAACTGACATGGCAGGGGAAGTCATGGGCTGAAGATGGGCGGGATTTTGAAACGAGAACCCTCCAAGCCTCAGGTGACCCAGAATTCCTGGAAGAAGTCAACCAAGCTAGAGCAACTCTCATAGAACAGGTACATTGAAATTAAACACAGCATCCTGCACTTCCTGTTTATTTTTCAATAACAGAATATCCCAAAGTCTTTTACGTCTTGTGTATTGATCTTCTGACCAATCAGAATTGAGCAAGTAATGGTATTGTGGCTGAAACACGGGATCATACATAGCACAAAGAGAGTAAAAGGTCTAAGCAACGACAATTAGTTCAGTAGCGTGTCTTTGTGTAAACTCTTTTTCACTGAGATAAATTCATTCTGATACACTTCCCTCCAAAAGTATTGGAACGGCAAGGTCATGGGGGATACATGGAAGATATTTAGGTTTGAGATGAACATGAGATGTGTTCCTGTTTCTGATATTTACATCTCGAAGTATCAGTTTGTTCTTAGTGGGCCAAAAGTATTGGAACAGATAGTCTTCAGTAAACAGCAAAAACAATTGAATTCCTTGCTGTTCCAGTCCGTTGGGCGATGGCCGTGTATGTTATGCATATAGTTTTAGAATAATAGAAGAACCATTTTTACCTCCTCTAAACTAAACACGTTTTAAAAAATAATAGAAAATGAAAAAAGTTTATTTGTGTTTTATGCAGGTTGCAGATTTGGATGATGAGTTTGCCGACCTGCTTCTTGGGGAATATGGGGACAACTTTGACGCAGTGCCTGCTGGGAAAGTATGTTTGTTAGTTGATTTTTTTTTATTTTTTTATCTTAAAAAAATTTAAAATAAATAAATAATCTCTGTGCTTGCACAGACACAAATACCCACACACACAGTGTGAAGTGAGCAGTGAATTTGACCTCGCCATTTAATAAAGTGCTCATTAGTAATGAGCACATAACCACTCGGCAGCTGGGGGTTAGTGCCGTGCCCAAGGGCACTTCAGACATGAATGCTTTCATGCCACTGCTGGCATTGTTTTGGTTACAAGCCTGCTTCTGTACCCTTTAGGCTACAGTTCAGGGCCTGACACGGATTTCTCTGTCTTGGTTTCAGGATCAGGATACTGTGGAGTTTGGGTTTCTATCCTCACATGTAATAGAAAATATATAGATTTAGCCTAAAAGAGTAGTGCAGCTCCTAAGGGCTGAACAGCTTCCAATTGTGCGTGTGTTAGCATCAGTTTTAGCCATTAAAGAAATAAACAAATAAATAAATAAGTCTCCCCTGCGTTTCCCAACTATAGTCTGAAGTGAAAGCAAGAAAGGTTAACACTAAGTTTTCTTTTCAACTCCTTTCACTGGCTGATTTCCACATTCATTTATATCACCTGTCTTCTTAGCTTAATTATCTGTTTAACGAGTTCATGTTCTGTGTTCCCGTTCATGTTTCATGAGTTTGTCTGCCTGAGTTAGGTTATGTTTTTAGGAATATTTTTATACTAATGGGTTCCTTTGGGGCTTTCACACTCGCTACTCTTATTCTATATTGGCATATTATGAAATGGTCCTTTCGGCGGGAGTGTCTGGAACCCTGTTTTCTTTTTTATGTGCGACTCTCGTTTGTGTGTTTCATTGTGGAGTCTATATTACGTCTGTGCCCTGCAGTAGACTGGCAACCTGTTCAGGGTGTACCCTGCCTCTCGCCCAAAATCGGCAGTGATTGTCTCTGACTTCCGTCACAGTCCTGACAGATAAGCGTTATAAAAGGCCAGAAACAAAATGTGCCATACCCCGGCTACCGATGTGGCCGCCCCCCGAGATTATACAGTACAGTCGAAGTGTATTTATTATTGAGGTATTTTTTTCAGAGCACAGTAGTCTTACACCTCAATCTATATTAATTAGTGAATGTAACGAGGTATTAATTGCATAAATATAATAAAATTATGGAAATATGCTTTCAGTTGCAGGAGGCAGTGAGGAGAATCACGCTGTCTCGTAAAGGCGTGCCGGTACTGTGCGGAAGTTCGCTGAAGAATAAAGGAGTTCAGCCTCTACTAGACGCCATCACAGCTTATCTTCCGGCACCTGATGAAAGGAACCATGACCTGGTGTGAGTCTGCTGTACTTCTCCACCGTCCTTTCTTTTTCCTTCCCTTTGTTTCCTACTTGTGTTCCTCCCTGTGTGTCTGGTTGCTTCGGTCAACACAGTGGTTGAACAGTCGTAGCGTAGTGTGTGTGACTTTCTTTTTTGGTGTGTTTTATATAGGCGCTGGTATGAGGATGACTTGTGCGCGCTGGCTTTTAAAGTTCTCCATGACAAGCAGAGAGGTCCTCTGGTTTTCCTGAGGATTTACTCCGGCTCTATGAAACCACAGTCAGCGGTGTACAACATTAACCGAAACGGAACGTAGGTCTATAACGTCTTAACAAACCATGAGGAAATTATGTAAAAGTCTGATGTGACTTTTGTGATGTCACTCATGTGTTAAATGTTTTGTTTATGTACCAGAGAGAGAATGAGTCGACTACTGCTGCCGTTTGCAGATCAGCACGTTGAGATCCCCTCGCTGTCTGCAGGGAACATCGCCCTCACCGTCGGCCTCAAACAAGTATGGTTTTCAGTCAGGAACACTGCTCCAAATCTGTCACACTCCAAAGGTTTAATGTTTTGTGTGTCATTTTTAGCTCCCGCCCACAAAGTGGCTCGGGAGCTATAGGAATGCGTTTTGTCTGTCCGTCTGTCCATCAAACTTTAGTTTCTGGACATTTATTTGCCGTGTGCTGAAGCTGGGGCTTTCAAACTTGGTATGCTGGCTCACTGCTATGAGTGCTAGGATGAGTTTTTGTGTGAGTGACCTTGACCTACTTTTTAAGGTCACAAAGGAAAAACTGTATATTGGGTTTCTGGACATTTACTTGCTGCAAGCTGAAGCTGGGGCTTTCAAACTTGCTATGCTTGTTTAATGTTGGCATATTATGAATTGTCCTTTCGGCAGGAGCGTCTGGACCCGTGTTCTTTTTTAGGGTTAGATTTTGTTTTTGGAAAAATGTATGACGTGACATATATGCCACTTAGAGCATCAAGATATCTGGGATCAGACCAATTTCATGACTGCCATTAAATAACCTTGCTCAGGGTCCTTGCAAATTTTTTTTAAAAGCAGGTAAATCCTTGTGCTATAGGTGATAACAAGACGTTGAGACGATGGCCATGGCGCCTGTAGCTAGCTAGCTTCTGGCTCTTTCCAGTGTATCCCTGGTTCTGGTGCAATATAAACATGCGGATTTGTGCGGTAATGGTTGCACGTGATTGGTTCAGGAGTCAACTACATACTGCTGTTCCACTTGTTTGCATCCCCGCCGCTACCATGCAAGCTTGATGAAATATTAACATGAAGGATAGTGACTAGTTATTAGCCTGATGGGTTTTTTTTTTTTCCTTCGAATGACAGCTGGTAACAAACGACGTTTCAATAAGAGAAAAATAACTGGTTACTGGCATTTAATGAGAAAAATATCCAGAGAAAACTGGTTGCCTTGCTTGCTGTAATTTCAGACAATTAAAACATTGTAAGAAAAACTGCATGGGCCTGGCTGAGATGTTAATCGGGCCCATCCTTATCAGAAGATCCTTTTTGAATGCATGTGGAACATGCCATTTGTGTCCTTTCTACACCATCACTGCGTAGCTATTGGCTGTTCATTCAGGACGGGAAATCTGGACCAACCGAGGGATATCATCCTTTACAGATTCAAGCATATCTATTTATTTGTGGTAGATGTGTTCAACTTGTGTGGGAAATGCTCAGGTTCTGCGGTAAGATGCTCATGAAATTATTGTTGACTAGCTTACATGTAAAATTTGGAGCATGCTAAAGATGCCTTAATAGTGAGCAGACAAATGTTCTTTTCTGTAATTCACTGGAGTATTATCTATCGGCAGAGTCAGCTTTGACGGATGATGCAAAACGGCCAAAAATGCTATACAGTCTTGTAAGGGCTCGGTGATATCACTGCTTTATTGGTTGCTTATTGGGCTAAAATAAATTGGAAAAATATGTAGTTTTCTGGTGTGGGAAGCCTAAATACTGATCTTTTCTCCAGTGCGTGCTAAACCATGTGTTTTCTTTTCCTTTACAGAACCTATTCATTGTTATTCAGTCACTCAATCATTTTCTTAATCCTAGTTAGTGTGGGGGGGAGGCTGGCGCCTATCTTAGCAGACTCTGAGTGAAGGCGGGGTACACCCTGAACAACTCGCCAGACCATTGCAGTGCCAACACACATACAGTTATTCACACTCACTCTAACACCTAGGGGTGATTTGGAACAGCCAGTTAGCCTACTGTGCATGTTTTTGGACTGTGGGAGGAAACCAGAGTACCCCACGGAAATCCCACACAAGCACCGGGAGAACATGCAAACACAGAAACAAACAAATCAAAGAAAGGCTTTCTTGCTGTGAGGTGGACGTGCTAACCACTCGCTAAAGACGAGTCACAGCCAAAATGTAAGGTTGGCGAACGCACAAGCTTAGTACCAGAGGAGAAGAGAGCGTCTGGGCGAGAAATGAACAATCAAGTACTGGCGGGGGTTGAGGTGCCCGAGCCCGTCTTCTTCTGCTCTATAGAGCCTCCTTCCATGGCTAAACAAGCAGGTGCACAAATTTACCTTCCAAATTCAGAAGCAGAAACACAAAGACTGTATTTATCAGTATGTACAACATGCCAACAGGGCAATCTGATCGCGTCTCTCTCTGGAGAGTTAAAAAAAAAAAAGCCCACATTATTCCAAGTGAATAATTATCATTTATGTTATATAGCAGCACCGGCACCTCTGTCTTTTTCCTCTCTTCAAGTTAACAAGACAAAAAAAAAATCCCCTTTTATTCATGAGGTTAGCCCCTGTGTAAGATGTAACTACGGAAACAATAACGTATTGGAACAAATAGCTTTTTTGACACTAAAACCCGTCTTCCCTTTTCTATTTTTCTCTTCCCTTTGTGTACCGGAATGGAAGTTTGTGCACTGCATTGGATCCAGTATATTTTCAAAATTTGATGCATCATTTCCCCTCAACCGTTTTCTTTAATGTCAGTCACAGTCATGCATCTTATAATATATACTGGTACGGTCCTGTGCTCACTCAGACGGTGACAGGTGACACCATTGTCTCATCCAAAGCTTCAGCAGCCGCCGCAGCGCGCCGGGCACACAGCAAGCCAGAGGAGAAGAGAGCGTCTGGGCGAGAAATGAACAATCTAGTACTGGCGGGGGTTGAGGTGCCCGAGCCCGTCTTCTTCTGCTCTATAGAGCCTCCTTCCATGGCTAAACAAGCAGGTACACAAATTTACCTCCCAAATTCAGAAGCAGGAACACAAAGACTGTATTTATTAGTATGTACAACATGGCAATCTGATTGCTTCTCTCCCTGGAGAGTAAAAAAAAAACATCACTCCAAGTGAATGATGCCTGAATTGAAACAATGGACACTGTTACAGAGTGCGGTTTACTTAAGTTTGTTACGTTATATACTAAAACTCTGAATGAGTGTAGAACATGGTGTTAGCTACACAGCACTTAGCTCTGCTCCGTGTAAGTGGTGCTCACCTGACCTGCTTCTGTAATAGTTAAAATATATCAACATTAGCTATAAAATTCTTGATTTATTTTTCTTTTTATGTTCCTGTGTAGTGTATACTACGGCAGTTATTTACTTCAAGCTTGATGGATGTCGCTGAATTGAAGTCTTTTTTTTTTTTTTTTTTTTTTTTTTTTTTTTTTTACAGTGGTGCTTGAAAGTGTGTGGAATTTTCCATATTTCTGCATAAATATGAATGAGACACAAATATTACACTTGGTCCAATATTAAATATCTGTGAATGGCAAGAGTATGTGAACCTTTGCTTTCAGATACCGTACAGTGGTACAGTGATAATTGTAACTAAACATTTGTGGTTTTGTTGATCAGCCCTGCACATCAACTTCTAGGGATTTTTGTCCATTCCTCCATATAGAACAGCTTCAGGTTCGGTGGCTTTCCTCCCATGAACATTTCTGTTGGATTGAAGTCAGGACTTTGACTTGGCCATTCCAAAACATTAACATTATCCCTCTTTAACCATTGTTTGTTAGAGTGTCTTACTGTATTAAGACACTCTAACAAAGAAGTACTACTACTGTGTTACTGTCTTACTGTATGATCTTTCTCTTGAGATTCAGTTCACAGACAGACAGACAGTCCTGAAAATTTCCTTTAGCATTTGCTGGTATAAATCGGAATTCATTGTTCCATGTTTACAAACTGTCCTGTCCCAGATGAAGCAAAACAGGTCCAAACCACCATACTATCACCACAATTTGTTTCACAGATGGAATAAGGTTCTTAAGCTGAAATGCAGTGTTTTCCTTCTCTAAACATAAAACTTCTAATTTAAACAAAAGTTCTTTTCACAAAGTTTCGTAAGTAGCGTTCTGGCTTGTCTGTGTGACCTTTGACAAATTATTGAAGGGCAACAGTGTTCTTTTTTGAAAAGCTGTGGCTTTCTTTTTGCAACCCTACTATGCATACCACTTTTGATTCATTTTCCCTTGATGTTGGACTCAAGAACATTAACATTAGCCAATGTGAAAGATACCTTTCATTGCTTAAAAGTTACCCAGGGTTGCTTTTAGACCTCTTAGACTGTTATAGTCCTTGCCCCTGGATGGATCTTTGTTGGTCGACCACTCCTGGAGAGGGTAACTATGGTCTTGGATTTCCTCATATGTCTTACGGTGGATCTGTGGAATCTAAATTCTTTAAAGATAGTTTTTTTTCCAGCCTGATGAGCATCAATAACTCTCTTTCTTTTCCTTTGTTTGTCCCATAATGAACCATGTGCTGTGGAGGTCAGACTTTGACAGATCTCTGTTCTTTAAATAAATCAGGACGCTCGTTCACACCTGATTGTCATCCAATTGATAGAAAACACCCGACTCTAATTTCACCTTCAAATCTAATGGCTAAGAATCACATACTTTTGTCACCCAGATATGATTTTTGGTGATTTTCTTCAATAAATAACCAAGTATTATAGTCTTGTTTCTTTAATTGGGTTCTTTATATACTTTCAGGACTAGTGTGAAGATCTGATGATGTTTTAGATGGTATTTATGCACAAATATAAATTCACAAACTTTTAAGCAATGCCACTGTAGTGTGTTCAGTGGAAAACAGTATTGGCTGCTGAATTTTATTTTATTTTTTTCATATTTACAGGTGACACATATTTAATCCCTTTAATGATCTCAATCTAAAGTACAGAATGTGTTTTATTTTCAGACTTGACAAACTGTTTATTAAGTTTGGTTGAAGAGTTTAGCTATAGATGTTAAATGGCTCGATGCCAAGATGATTTTTTTTATCAGTCTTTAATGAGTCTTTTCATAAAATGCTGTTGCATGATGGAACTTATCAGATAAAAGCCATCACAAGCCTGAAGAACATAGTACAAAGATGAAAAGTGCATACTCTGAAAATATCCTGCTAAAAACAGCCTCCTTTATATTAAAAATCTGAAATGTCAAAGATTTTTAAAACCAAATAATAAAAGTAGGCTTGTTCTGCTGGTAGATCATATTAATAAGCAACATAGAATATGAAAGCCTGAAATTATGGGGATAAAAGATTTAAATGTTAAGTTTCAAGTAAATTTCTAATTGGACATAATAGATAAATATGACTATATTCACAGTGTTTCCAAGATTTGTTTGATGATCCCTGAATAAGGAATAAAATCATTCCTGCTACAGGAATTTACAGGATTTAACTCTGATGTGTTGTTATTTTATATATCTAACTAAATACTCATAAAAGTTTCTGCACTGGTGCAGGGTGTAATATGTTGTTATTTCTAACTGCAGATCTTGAGCATGCTCTGAAATGCCTCCAGAGGGAAGACCCCAGTCTGAAAGTCAGGACAGACTCTGACTCTGGACAGGCATGTAACCTTTGACTATTACAGTTATCGTATGTTCGTTCTTTAAAGTGCAGTGAAAGGCAAGCCTTCCAACCTCTCCCGTTACACATGAACCTGGCTGATTTCCTGCCTGGTACATTTTCATCATCAAGTAATTTTGGCTTACATTTTTGAAGTACCCTGCTATTTCTAGCCTTTTGCTAAAATCTGTTTGATAGTTTGAAAAAACTGCTATTTCATTCTCACAAGTGCACGAAATCATGAGAATAGGATGTGAATTCTTCAGTTTATATAAGGCAAGTTAATAGCAATATTAACAGCATGCAAATATTAAACTAACACATAAATAACTAAAAACTAGTGAACGTCAGAATAAAATTAAAAAGGCACCAATCTTACACACTTCCATTTACATACATTAAACAAGAGTCAGCTCCTGCATATTAAGGAATAGTATATCACTCCTTTCATTCATATGCAAATTACTTCTGTATTGCTGACATAATCACATGACTTTTCACTAGTTATAGTCTCAGTACAATGTCGCTCCTGTGTGAGGATTTATTAAGTTTTTTTTTTCTGCATGAAGATTGCCATATCACGTTTTAATGTGCAAGGACATATACAGCATATGCAAGCTTTTATTAAGTTTATGTTCCCTTTAACCATGTGATACATACAGGAAAACATGAGCACTCAGAGCGCAAACCTCCACCAAGCCGTAAAATAAGTACACCACACGCCCTGCTGCATTACCACACTTCAAAAATAAAAAAATAAAAAATGAGAGCAAAACTTCTGATCCTGAATATACATGAATTTCATTCCAATCCGATATGTTTTGACAGAGAGATGATTCCCCCACCCCCCTACCTGCACATTATTTTATTACCAAAATTTAATGGAAACATCATTGGGTGATCGCCTACCCATAATAAAACATTTCAGATTGCTATGTCAAAAACCATGGACAGGAAGTTGGTAACACACAAACTAACTTTGCATCTAACTTGCCGTTGGTACATAAAATTATATTAAATCTACTAAGTAACTTGAATGCTTAGTTACATTTGTATTTTTATACTGATGTATAATATTGATGATATATTGAACTTCTTGTCAGCATTCTTACTTAATCTTTTAAATCGTTTCAACAGACAATACTGTGTGGTATGGGAGAGCTTCATATCGAGATCCTGCATGATCGTATCAGGAGAGAGTACAACCTTGAAACACACTTGGGGCCGCTACAGGTTGCCTACAGAGAGACTATCATCCAGACAGTAACCACAACAGGTAAAACTTCTGACCAGTAAGTTGAACACAAACATCTGGCACTGATTGATTTGTTTCTTACATGAAACTTGGGCAATATTTATTCTGTTTGTTCTTTAGTTATCGCTAAGTAACTTCTTTATCCTTGTGAGAGTCAGTGAAAGTTAAATCACTCATTTGTATATTGTATATTTTGGGACATAAAACCTCACTGGGGGAAAAAATGTGGCTCAGTAAATCACAAAACCTACATACAGACATGTATATATACACATGTGTATATACATATATATATACACACACATACATACATACACACACACACACACACACACATATATATATACATATATATATACATACGATCTTGAGTCGATTTTCCGTAGAACAGTGCTCGATACGTCAAAGTAGAGCTAAATATATNNNTATATAGGTCTAAGAACATCAGTTTCTTGATAAGGTCTGGCACCATGATTTATCATCAGTTAAAAGTACACTGTATTTTTCTGAGCCTACTTTTTAGTAAAAATTTCTACAGATTTTCTTGTTAAATATAAATGCATATTCATCCACATTTTACCACAATGTATAGTTTTTGTTTAGATTTTTTTTTTTAATTATTAAAATAAAAAGTACTGTGGGATGGAAGGTCAAAGGCTAAAGGTATTTCCTTGTTCACAGTAACATCCTGGATTATTGTTTAATGGCAGTAGTTTTAATTATTTCATGAAATGTAACCTCGGTGTGTCAGTAACCCTGATAAGAGCTTTTAGTGCACTGAAATACACCTGAGTAAACAACATAGCATTTTACCGTAAGCCACAATTATTTGAACCCTGGCTATTAGGTATTCAAATTGCTGGATAAATGTTGTGAGTGCAAACCAGTGACCATACTTCAAAATCTTTTAGCTGTTCTGTTTTTTGTTTTAGACACTCTGGATCGATCCCTGGGTGAAAAAAGGCATGTTGTCACTGTAGCGCTGACGGTGAGTCCCTGGGAAGCGTCTGCTCCAGGCACATCATCCTGTCACATGACTTTTGAGGAGGAAATAAAAGCCCAAATTTCTGCTGACATTAGAGAGGCAGCGGAGAGGGGTGTTCAGAGTGCCTATCTCCAGGGTAAATATACTGTGTATTATATGATTAGAATATTGGGTGCATGCAAGGAAATGCCACAGAGCAAACCAAGTAAATCAAGATAAAATTTTTGATGTGGTGACCCTTCCAGTATCTAATTTACAAGTTTCACTGCAGCCTTAATGAGTTTCCTGTCGTGGCATGGACATGGGACAACCATCCAAGTAATGTTAAAGGCCTATGGGGCTCCCCTCAGAAGTTCCACTAATAAATAAAGCAGTAGCTGAACAGTTTCAATTTGGAAATTCAGTTTAGTTTCAAATTAGTGCTCACATCACAGTGTTGGTACATACGTGAGAATAACTGTAATCGACTTTTTTTCTGCAGGTCCCGTGCTGGGTTACCCTGTGCAGGGAGTTCTTACCGTGATCCACAGTGTACGTGTGGAACCTGGCACCTCTCTGGCCATGGTGTCGGCTTGTGTGTCTCGCTGCATGCTTAAGGTACTTTACATGCAGTCTGTGGGTTACTCTGAATAATGACATGTTGACCAGGGGGTAGGTACATGTTACATTATTTATTTATTATGGAAATTTACGGCACATCTAGGGGCTTAAACAGGCAGGGGGACAAGTATTGGAGCCTGTGATGTCACTGGAGGTGACCATGGATGAGGAGTATCTGAGTTCTGTACTGGGCGACCTTGCTCAGCGCCGAGGGACAGTACGAGACATTCAGAGTCGCCATGACAGTAAGGTTCTTTTGGCCACTGTACCACTGGCAGAGATGATGGTAAGTGTGCTTTTATTTAAAATAAAGTAAAATAAAGCTTTATTATTTCTCAAAAAGGAACAGCATTATTAAAGTACACATGGTATTTTTCAGTGCTATTCCACTGCTCTGCGCACTTTGACCTCAGGAAATGCCACCTTCTCACTTGAGCTGGCCAGTTATGAACCAATGAACCCTCAGGACCAGAATGCACTGCTAAACAAAATGGCTGGCTTGGCGTAATGTACGCTTTTGCAAATGAAAATTTGTACTTTTTAATCAATGTATTTCCTTTAAGAACAGATTTGAACTTTTATTTTTCCCCCATTCATGTTGCTGGTGACATTGAGGTTTACCAGTGATATATTTGTGAATGAAGATTGTGCACCTAAAATATTTATCATGTTAAAATTTTCAAGTATTAACCCAAAATCATCACATTTACAGCAATTATAAACAAATCGGGCAAGTGTTCACTTTCATAGAACTTATTCACAGAATCTGATCTAACATTTCTGGAGATAATCTAATTAAACATGTCTGTTAAAATCAACTCAGTGCATATAGAAAATGATTTGTAAATGGATATTCCTCATCATTGTTCCCTCGTAGAATTCCAGCTTTTGGAGCTCACAGGCCGTTGTATTCATGAGGACAATAGCCAACAAACAGAGGCTCTGCCGGGATGCCTCTCCTAAAGAGGAAAAGATGCAGTTTAGACATTTTACAAGGACCTTGTGAACGTTGAGTCTAGATCCAGGACTGATTCAGAGCTCATTTAGAAGAATGGTGCTCGGCCCTGGCTTTCTTTCGCGTCGCATTCCTTCATGGATCTACTTTGTGAGATGAACAGAGAAACCAGCCAATCATTCTCACATAGTATTTCATTTCACAGCGTGATTCCAGCACGCATGCTTAAAGTCACAGTCAAAAATCATTAGTGTGAAAGTTTTCCCCCGTGAGTAAAGACAACCGTCATGAAAGCTTTTGGAACAACAAACCTGATTAGACACTTAACACCATCACCCAGCTGAACATGCCACATTTGAAGGGAAAACTGTTCAGCTAGCATGTTTTGCACTATAAAATGACTTTTGGAGATATGACCAGCATGGGCAGCACTAAAACTACACTGCTGACGTTGGTTCAGATCTCAGGCAAGTTACACAACCTCTTGTTACTAAATAATAATTGTTGTTTATAGTACTGGTAATAATATTGGCAATATTACTACTACTGCTAATACATTATTATTAATAAAATGTCATTTATTTTATTGTGAAAAAAATTGCATTAAATAAAAGTTTTTTTTTTTTTTTGTATTTGCTGTCAATTATAGCTGTTCAAAAGAAAAATGGAATCAGCAAAAATCGGTATATACATTTGTATTACTGCAAACATTAAACTTTCTGGATACATACGTAACCGTGGAACATCTGAAAACATGGAGCAAGCCCCAGTGGAAAATTTCATGAAGGCAGAATTACAAAAAAATCCCAGATTTTAATAAATTATTAATTTTTGGGGGGAAAACTTTGATTTGAGCATCCTGGCAAAAATTTCATTATGGCCAAGCCAGGTGGAGAAAAGAGTGGCTACATCAAACCAGCTGTTCTGGTAAATGCACATTCATCACTTTCAGTCGCTAATGTTCTGATGCTGAAATGAAAAATATCTGACGTGCTTCATACCAAAGGGGTCTCTGGACCGAAGGTCTGCACGAGTAGATAAATCTGTACAGCTCATAGAGCTAGTTTGTAGGAAATTGTGTTATCCTTGAGATATCAAAATACCCCTCCCACGTTTGAGGCTCACCTGACCATGCGGCAGCGGTGTTTGACCAGACGAGTGTAGGCAGTGCTGAGGTCTTTCACATTTTCATCACTCCACAACCTTTCAGCCACTGCACTGGCTCGTGGCCTGCGAGAAAAAACAGAATATACACATGCATCAAATTCTTCCCTGGACTGATAAATTACCAGGCCCGCAATGATGTCCAGGGTTGAACGGATGGCGCCGTTCCCACACAGGTTTTTGTAACAGTAAAGCACGAGTTACTAAATTTCCCACTTCTTAATGTCATCAGAAGCCTCTTTGTGATGCATCCTGCTCAACTCTAGTGTTTCTTGACGCTACCTCAGAGTGCCACACTGTTGTTTTTTTTTTTGATGTTCATGTCATGGGGCTGTTGTGTGTCTTAACAGCATCTTATGCACCATTACGTACTGGCCCGAAGTCCTATGTCAAGCCACGACTTCACTACAGTGCTATGATGCTTGTATGAACACACTACGAACTGCTGCAATGTCAACAAGACACCAGGAATGCAATTTTATCAAGTGACTGTCGAAGACAAATCAAAGTACACGTGCAGACATGTATGCGCACAGCTCACCTGAGGATTCGATCAGGGTTAAAATATATAACTACAAAAAAATATTGTTGTTTGTTTGCTCTTCATTATCTTTCCATAAGTACTAAAACTCTGAAAAGGGTTTAGAGATACCGTTATGTAGCTCTTTGGCTTTGTACCTGCATTAGGAGCTCATCGGTGTCATGATTAAAATAAATAAACATACATTTATTTTTACTTTTCATTATGTTTCTGAAATTGTACCACTAAAACTCTTTAGAGACTCCATTATGTACTACTTTAGATTTGCACCTGCCATGGGACCTTGTTTGCTTTTGTCATGGTTTTAAAATAAAATCTTGTATTATGCTTTTTTGTTAAGGTGCCTGTGTAGTACTATATAAAATAATGTACCTCAGGGTCAAAAATGAATATTTCCCCCTCAACATTCCATCTCTGGGAACAATCTTTGACACCCCCCACCTTCGTTACGTAACTGTTTATTAGATTAAATTATACGACATGGTACAGATTAAGGGAAAAAACAGCCAAACTGTGACCACAACATCCAAAATCAAATAAACCCTCAGGAAAAATTCCAACTTGTGATCATGTAACCAAAAAAATCTTAATCTAAATACCTGTGACAAACCTTGACGATGTCCTAAATTTATTATAGTGATTCGTAACAATGTAATGGCTCACAACACAGTCACATCACAGCATCTTGATAACATCTTGTCAGAACATACAGGTTACGGACATTGAAACAATTCTTACGATAGAGCAGCAGTTTGTTTTTTTTTTTGTTTTGTTTTTTTTTTTTTAAATAAGCACACTGATAAATCATTCTCTACCGAACTAAAAACTTCTATGTGGGGGAAGATGCCTAAATTCTAAAGATTTAGAATCTCTCATCTACAGTATGCATCCCCAAAATATTCCCAGAATCTGGAGCAATCTGAATCTGTATGTGAGGGGCATGGCTGAAAATCAATACTAGATGGCCCTCAGGTGCCACAACATTAAAAACAGACAGAATTCAGTTATGGAAATCACTGCATGGGCTCAGGAACACTTCCAGAAATCACTGTCTGAGATTCACAAAATCACTGCATTCTGTTTTATTTATATTTTACCATTTTGGGAATTGGGGTTGAAAAATTAAAGTGTAAAGGAAGGATAAGAAGATTAGAGCTAAGCACTATGAAGAAACCTGTGTAGCTTTCAGGATATTCAGCCACCGAATTTAAATAAAACCCAAAAATGTCGATTAAGGTAGCTTATTTTTTTATTTCTTTTAGACAGGTAACCTGCATACATTTATAATTTGAATAGAATACCTTTTTGATACAAACTGCTCTTACCAAAGACGTGGGGTGAGGTTGGTGGCATCCACATATTCTCCCCAAAGACAGGCCTCCCCACCAATCACAAGCTTCTTCTGCTCTGCTGTGCCTTAAGAATTAACAAGGGGAAGAATAAAATAATTATAAACCACCCAATTACTAAAAGGTTAATCAGTTCTTATTTACAGCATACACATTATTTATATATAACAGAAACCTTATAAATACATTTTCATTAGGAATTCACTCTCTTGAAAAGAACCATTTCAGCTCTAGCTTGCTTCATCCACCAGGCCTCAAGTTTGACATCACAATAAACCACAATTTTTTCTTTCATTTTATATATATAAAATTAATTAACAACAATAATAAAACAACTTCTCGTTGTTTTAGATAATAAAGTCTCTGCTGGGAAATGCAGCAGAGCATGAACCAGTTTGTGTGTCCAAATGGACCAGTAAGAAGTGCATGATTACACATTCTTTTGACTTCCTGTACAGACATTTAAGAAAATCTTCCATGATGAAAAAGGAATCAGCTAATACTTGACACCCAGCTAATTTATTACTCATAAACAGCAATCCCAAGAAGCAATATGGCCAGAATCCAGAATCCCCCTGCCCCAGTTACAAAAGTAGTGCAACATAATGCAGAGTTAATTTGTTGCCAAACATCACCATTACCTGTAGGCACTGTACCAAACAATTTGCTTGCAATTTGAAATCAACTATTTCCATAAGAGAGCACAAATCCCACATGACTGTAATTCAACTTTTTACTGTTTAGTAAACATGATTAGCAGATTTCTACCCTACAGCACTTGGTCATTCCTTTTAGGAAATAGCATGGTAAACAGGTTTCAAGAAACAGGAAATTATAACGTTCTGTTCAACATGTATAAACAAACTGCTGTAAAGAAATTACAAGGGATATCACTGGCATGGGGGGTGTGGAGGTCTCCGTTTGTTTGTCTGCACTCTGAAGTTTCTGGGCTTTATATCAGATTCTAGATTTTCTAAGATAAGTGTGTTGCGTTTGTTTAGTGCAAGCCTGAGCGGAGGTTTGTGAGCACTTTTTCACTTATTCATGGCTTGTTTTCATTTTCTTGTAATAACTCATAGCCATTGCCTGAGCATTGGGACAAATTATTGTTTATTGAAGCCTTTCTACATGCCAACCCTACATCTTTAACAGGTTAATAAATGTAAAGGAATATAAAATAATTCGTCTGTTTAGATGACACGGCTTCATGACAAAGTTGTGTTATTTAGTTATACACTGTATTTTCACAACTGAACATTATCTTGAGGTATATATTCTAAAAACTTGACCAAGTTTCATTACGTTCATACTAATTTTGAGTAGGATTTATACATCATACTCAAAACATTTTAAATAATCAATGACAATCACAGAATGTAATACAGAGGTAAATGGCTCATACATTTTATGCGATGTGACAGTATAAAATGATTGCAGTACACACACCAACCTTGTAACAGTGATGTACACTGGGTGTTGTGTACAGACCAACAGCATACAGGAATCGCAAAACCACAACCAAATGTGAATGTGTGAAAGAGGCCTTAAAATGGTGCAAACCAGTTAGGGTGGAAGGCTGCGAGTTGCCTGATCAGATGGTGCAGGATCATACACCACCAGTGTTAACGATGCAACTGCTCTTGAGCAAGGTTCAGAAATCTGCACCAGGGGTGCTGCATCATGGCTGTGATTTTTAAAATTTCCCATAATATTCATCTCACCAGCTTACTTGCATGTAACCTATGGCTGCAGTAAAGAACTCTTGTTTTATCTATTTTCTCTCACTCACACACCATTAAAACTCTGAGGATCAGCCTTGTAAATGCCGTGCCAGTCTTGGCCATAGCTGATGCGGTTTAGGTACCAGGGAGAAGAAAGCAGGGCATGAAAACCAGCTGCAGTTATCCGGGCCATCTCACTGTTGTAGTCAGGCTTCTCCTTCCATACGTGGATCTGTGTGTCAGCGTTCAGCTATGCAGAAACACACGTAGTCACAATCGCTTTAGGAAAAAGCATGGTCCAAGCAAAAGCACTGGGATAATGTTTCGAATATATCCATAAACATGGATGAAAAGCCACGAAGGAAACTGCATGGTTTGTTTATCCTGTATGTACTCTGCACGTGGGATAATCTCAAATTCAGTTCAATTTTTGAATTATCTGTCCGTCAAGTCAAAGAACATCAACCAAAGTGCTAGAATTATCGGTTATAAGCGTCACACATTTAAAATGTATACCAACACCCAAGTTAAATAAATAAATTTAGTACAGCATTATGCAGGTTGCAAATGTGCCCAAAGTGCCAAAACAGCCATCAATTTTAAGCAAATGTATCACTGCCAAACATTATACGCCATCCATGTTCAGCAAGCATGAGTGATTAAATCCACCCCAGCGTTGACTAGGGTGCATGTATTGGGCTGTTATTCAACATGGCATGAAAGGTAGCAGCATGCATGTTAGTTTCTACAAAATAAATAAAACTGACCTAATATCCGTGTTAAGTTTTTATTTATTTATTTTTTTATTTTTTTTAAAAAAGATGCCATCCACAGTGCCGTGATTTAAATTTCTGCTTCTGCAAGACCAGGTACCTGTAGCTTTATTTGTGGTCACGATCTGTTATGCAGTTGACTTCAAATTATATTTATGTAGTCAAAGATACAAATACTTAAGAGCATTTGATCGGATAATTACTGCACTATCATGCAAAAGGTTTCAGCTGGCACCATTTCTTTTGATCCCTAACTGCTGCAGTGAGTAGCTTGTCATTTCTTAAACAACCAGGTCAGAGATATAATTTGTGCTTGTCAAAAAATGTTGGTGTTTCAGGAGGGTGAAATTATTGGCCTGCATCAAATAAAGACAACTGGAAATGGAAATCTTGGTTGTGCTGGATTAAAATTTGGCTTTACACTTTTCGGGAGCAGGTAGTGTGGAACTGTTCTAGTCGCACAGCCGTAACATGAAGCACCCTTTGCAAAATGCTTTCACTGAAAGTGGTCAAGTGGTGGAAGCATGAAAAAGAGGATTGTTTGAACTGCGCCATGATTTAAAGAAAAACAGGGATTAAATGATTAACATTCAGGTGCTTAATTTCTTTAAAGCAGATGGGGACAACTGGTTTGTCATTGGGTTGGGATGCTCAGGTTTTCCAAACTCTGTAGCCTGACATTCCAAGGCTATTAACTCTCCCCGTCAGGCTACAAAAATAAAACCCCACCCTGCCCGATGGCCTACCTGAAACTATATTCCAAGTGAAAAAGTCCCTTTGGATTTTGTGCTCTCATAATTGCTATTTGGATTACAAAAAAAGGTCACAGAACAAACAGGTTTTTAATTATAAAGCATTAACAGAAATGATATCACCAGTGGGTCGCGTTAGAGCCATAGAGAGAACTCGCTCCATGTTGTGTACACAGAGTTTATTCTCCCTTTCGGTTTGCCAGAGACAGCTGGTGGAGAGCTACGTCCCCAGTTATGGGGTGTGTTTTTAACTTAATTTATTTACTGTTTCCAAGTGATAAGATTTTGCAAAGGAAGGGAAGTTAATCACTGATGTGTGCGTGTGTGCACGGTGAGGAGAAGGTTTTTAAGCCAGTATCAGTTCTACTCTAGGTTCATGTATGAATGTTGTTTTTTGTGTTTGGAAAAACACTACCTATACCTAACTTTCTAAAAAACTGTCTTTATTTGGGACACTGAAATGTTTTTCGGGTGACCAAAATCCGAAGAGGACCTGTCTGAAGCAACTGTAGCAATGTCTCAGCAACTTTAAAAAAATATTCAAGACAAACAAACATACTAATAAAGAAAAAACTTCCTGTCCAACTGACACCATTAAGGTGTTGTATAAATGTTTTGATAAGGAAAGATGAAGCTGGAGAAAATCCTCCGTGGTTGTATTAGTAAATCTTAGGCCTGATTTTTTTAAACTACATCCATTACTGACCTTTTAACATTATAACAGATTAAGCAGAAAACTTTAGGAATTCGAATGGACTGACCAAGATGAACTTGGCAAATTACAGCTATGACTGGTTTTATGTAACTCACATATACTATAACAGTAGATATCCTAAAATTTGTACAGTTGTACATGACACACAGAGCACCAACCATCGAAACTGAGCGGCTCGACCTTGTAGTACTTCTGCCAGTCCTGTCCATAACTAATGTAGTCCAGGTACCAGGGAGCAGACAGAATTGTGTTGAAACCCGCCCTGGTCACGTTCAGAAGCTCCTGATCCAGCTTGTTGTCTATCCAAACCTCCACCACTGTATCAGCTTTCAACTGCAACAAGCATACAACTCATTGGACAGAGGGGAAAAAAAAGAAAAAAAAAAAAAAAAAAAGATTCTATTGGGTGAGCAGAGATAATGGCTCAGCAGCGCAGCTGGCAAACTCACAATGGGCATCATTGGAGTCGTTAAAAAAATCATGAGAATTCAATAAAAGAAACAACTATCCTGATTATTGAAAACAAGATAACGATAATTAAGCAACAATAACAACATTTACACAATTTGTTCCTTATTCCTAATATAATCAATCAGCATGACTGCTAATCATTATATGGGTCTAATCATGAAACTAGTACTCAAATGTGTGAAACTGACCTGTCACATGTTCTGCAGATTTAGAAAAAAATAGTTTTCCCCATGTATCAGGCCAATATGCATTAAACCACGATAGATGCGGGATAATAATCCTTGGAGGAACAGCATTATCAAATTATCAGTGTGATGACTTAAAATGTCAGTATGTAACATGGACAGAATGAATGACGTTCTATTCGCTAAAATAGCTTTAGCTAATAATTGTCTAATTAGCTACGCTATGATATTTGATTGTGCTTGACATGTTCGACGTTTCAAACCTATTTTACCTATAGTCAATAAATGCCAGTACATCAGTATTCGGTGGGTGCACAAGGTATACTGTGTTACATGGACAGGAGAAGTTATGTACATCATCGATAACGTTTTATGCCTGGTGCTTATTTACAAATTTTGCCATGCACATGTAAATTCCATGGTTCATTGTGCATGCACCTGTGCTGTTTCATGTTGTTACTAAACCTGTGGAGACCTTAGCAGAGACTCAGCAGGACATGAACATAATGAGGTCTTTCAGTTGTCAAAAACTAAACATGAAAAGGATGTAAAATAGGATGCGTGTATATACACTATACACACACACATATACCTGCTAATCAGTCATGACATTTTTGTAACACCCCCATATAAAAAAGGAAAAATCCTTAAATGATTTGAAGTTACTGACTGGCCCATACAGGGAAAATTCCAGACTGTTAAATAGCCAATTAGATTGCACATGCCATTACTGCCATATAATACTAATAAAAAAATAAAAATAAAAAAAAAAGATACCCCACTTAATGACAATATCCTAAAAGTATTTTGCAGGATATTTCTTTCCATTTTCAGCAAATAGTATTTTAACTACTTGGGATAACTTGTAAATACTACCATCTAATCTTATCTCGGTAAGAGGAACAGATGTCTTTATCAAATTACTGCAATAAAAATAAAATGACAGATTTGTCTATTTACATTTTAGGTGTTACCTTCACCATGTGGTGTATCCATGGCATCGCCTTTTCAACTTGGCAAAACCTTATAACCCAGTGATTTTGCTTGGAGTAACATCTGTAGCTTGGCATTTTGATTAAATAAAATTCTGTGCAATTAAACAGCTGCCATCACTTACCTTAACACCATTGTCAAAGACCTCCTGCCAAACCATGTAGCCCTTATTGGTGGTTTTTACAATGTCAAGAAGCCTGAAGTTAGATTTGAGTCATTACATTACAGACATCGGTTTGGAGGTTCTATACATGCATGCTGAACTTTCACATGGATGAGATCTCTTACTTTTGAATATAGTAGGACTCCAGTTTGCTGTAGTCTTGCCCAAAGCCCTGCTGCGCCATAAATTTCTGAACATCAGGATTTGACTTCCTAAGGGAGGCAGGGAAGGGGATGGAGATTTTTCCATTAAAGTGTCATCTAGTCCACCTCAATTATAACTTTCTTCACTTATATTTGGTGCAGTAATTATTGTTGGAATCGGCAAGTTGGTGAACAGCAAAATCATTATTCCAAAGCAACTCCTCTCACCAGCAGGAAAAATCGACCTCGTCTCCTCCAAGATGGATGTAGGCGTCAGGGAAAACGGTGCTAATTTCACTGAAGAAGCGGGTCATGAAATCGTATGTAGAATTGAGGATGGGGTTCACAGGACCAAAGGTACCTGATGGAGTGCTGCCCGAATAGCATGGGGTCAAAAGGTCAGCCTGACCTACAGAAAGAAGAGACATCAAGGCCTTAAGTTTTGCTGTGGGTAAAATTATACTAGTCACTTGTTACAAACTTGGTCATTAAAAGGTACAGTGTGTAACACTTTGGAGCAGCAATTAGCAGAAATTAAGTACATCAATAAATTTTCATTAATCTACATATCTATATTCATAACCTTAGAATAAGCTATTTATATCTACATGGGGAGCGGGTCCCCTCTCATGGAGGCCGCCATGTTTCTCCATGTATCTATTGTAGTCCACCACAATACATGGTGTGAAGGGGTAGGGAATGAAATTTGTTGGTTGCAGTTTGGAACCTCACTCTTAGAAGCTGCTGGATACCACCAAATGACAGACTACAAAGCACCAACTTCCAGATCGGTGAATGGAGACACTTCTCTGGCAGAAGAGCTGAACACCTTTTATGCTCACTTCGAGGCTGCAGCTCGCAGCGCTAACAGCGTTAGCAGCGCTAACATCGCTATGGGCAGTGCACTTCTGGAGCACACCAGAGAGGATAACTCATTCATCATCTCAGAGCACGACGTGAGAAAGGCATTCAGGAGGGTG
>JAQMYF010000005.1:23537326-23548046 GCA_030014195.1 Neosilurus mollespiculum | reverse complement strand
GTCGGCTGAGATGGGCGCCAGCCTCCCCGCGACCCTAATTAGGAATAAGCGGTTCAGAAGATGAATGAATGAATAATTTTCCTTGTAAAGTTTTTCTTCTAAAGTTTTAATTATTGTTCTTGCTGCTTGATAGTTTATTCTTTACATTTGGACAGTCGTACTAAGCATTTAACTACATATTGTACTGTGTATAATTTGTATGGGACAATAAAACTTGAATCTGAATCAAATCTTACACACCGTACCTTTATAATATGCATCATGTGTCTTAAATTCATATTTACTTCTGACAGGTGTTTAATTATCAGCAGTTACACTGGAAGCATTTTTAAAAACATAAATAAATAAATCCATCTTTAAATTTCTGTTGTAATCTAACCAAGAATGCTTTTTACTGGATGAAAGCCACTTTTACCACTGTAAACATGACAGTAAAACGACCAGAGTATTACATGAGCTCTAGGCCATGTGACAAAGCTAAACGACTTCCTCTCTCATTACAGCTGGAGCACCTTAGGCAGCACAGATAGCAAAACTTACCAGGCACATTTTCATAGTGAATATAAAATGATAGTGCGCACACACACACACACACACACACACACACACACACACACACACACACAGTGCATCACAGCTAACCTTTGCCCCATGACTGGGTGTGGCCTGGAGTGTCAAACTCGGCGATAACTCGAATGCCTCGCATACGGGCAAACTCAATCACCATTTTCACATCAGCCGGTGTGTACACATGGGTGTACGGGTGATAGGCTCCCTTTGGGAACATAAAATAACATATACTGTAATTATATATGTGTACTGTCCACGTTTTAGCCATAATTAAAACACTCGACATTGGAATTACAAGAAAGGCACTTAACATTACTACACTGCCAGGTGGAAAAATATGACTTTTGAGCCGACGGAGAAGACACTAGACCAGGGTGGCTACGGCAATTACCTTGTTTAATAACAGTTCCACCTACCCACTACTTAAAGGACAGCAGCCGAAAAGAATAGACCGAAGCATGGCAGGCTAGTTAACTTTAGCTAGTGCAGATTTGAGATTCCTGTACTGAAGTAATGAAAAGTACAGAAAAGTTCATGCAGATGAATCATGAATCGTTCTTCATATGATCCAGCGTTGTGCTCAAACCCATCATCCACAAAGGTCTTGCTGAACCTGCTTTTCTAAAAGGTGATAACTAACATGGGATTAAAGCTAAATTTTCACTTAATTACTTGTTGCAATAACAGTTGATTACACGATAAGGTTTTTAATTAATTAACTTTACATTTGCTTCCCAATGCGACTGCTTTTCAGGCACGTTATTATAAAACAACGAAAGGCTGCCTGTTTCCCAACATTCCAAAACATAGCCTGTACACTTTACCTAACTGTACAAAAAACCCCAACAATTTTTAAATAAACACAATGGAAAGGATTCAGCTTTGATCCAACTGCAATAAAAAGAGAAATTATCACAGAGAAATGAAATTGGAAACAGGAAGAGAAAAACAAAAACACTGCATCTTTGAGAAAACTGTAAGGAAGCTCACTCTTTGACTGATGTCAGGGAAAGTCTGACTCAGGAAGGGGAAGGAATGATCATCCACGATGTGCCAGTGGAATACGTTAAACTTGTTCATCGCCATGGCTTCCTATAAGGACAGCATGAGGACATTTGGTTACATGAAGCATTTTATAGACTATATAAAAACTTTTACTTCCATAGATATACTGCAATACCGTGTTGGGTCAAGAAGCAGCGCTGTGGTGGTATGACTACCAGCCGTGATAGTGTACGTGATATGTGATTGTTCTCACTTGACAGTTTATGCTTTTGTATTTTTTCCCTTTGTGTTTGTTTTTGTGTCTTTGCACACCTTTCTCTCTCTTAAAGCTGCTTAAACATCATCAGTTTTTCAAGGTAGTAATTTGGGAGCAAGGCTGAAACGAATTTATGAAAAGATCACTGTAGGTCAAGTTCAAGGTCAGCAAAATGGCCGCCAGTTGTTTATAATGACCAGGTAAAAGCTAGTGGGATTCCCCCATCGAGAGCCTTAAGCTGGAAGATGTTTTCCTTTTTTTGTGTTTTAAAGGATGCATTTTGTATTAAACCTAGGATTACAGAGCTAGTCAAGCGTATGGATATTAAACTGTTGTATAAAATAAATAAGCGTTCTCCAGATATTGTGCTTGCAAAAAAGTCCCACATGAGGCTGTAGTAACCATAAACTGTGATCTATGACCTCCAAAATCAAATCAGTTCATCCTTGAGTCAGAGTAGACTTACATGCAAAATATAAAGAAAACCTCAAAACACACTCAATAACGGCCCAGACAGATGCACAACCCGAAAACAATCCCTCCGGCCCTGGCTATCGCTGGTGCAAAGGTACAATAAACCCTGCTCTCTATATATCCATATTAACCGTGAAAAATATAGCAATGTGAAAATATTCCTTATTGAATGATTTCGTCAGTTCTCAGGACCTTAAACCTGTCACGGCTTCACAAAAAATTCAAATGTATATTAAGGTAATAATAGATCTACCCGAGCCACACTTTTTGTTTGCTGGTTTGAAGATCAGCAGCAGCCCAACCACAACAATGACTCTGCAGAATCCAAAACCAATCCTGACATCTTGCTTAGTTTACGTTTTAGTCTATTTTAGTGGTGATTAAATTAACACGTAGCCCATCATGTGCATCTAGTTCCTCATCACAAGAATCATTTTAGATAATAATCTAAAGAATCACAAGAATCATTTTAGAGGAGAAGCAACTGTGAGTACAAACCACCAGAACCAGATTGGCCAGTAAACCTGGTGTACCTTGTCGGTACACGATTAGCGACTGGCAGCTCTACTGTACTCCATCCATCCAGCAAAAGACGCTAAAATGGCATCACTGCCAGTAGGTTTGAAGATTAGTGCAATTTCCAAATCGATAATGACCTATAAAAACTAGCTACATCGCTAACACATGACCACACCGATTACTCCACTGAGGAAATGTCACGCTATAATCTGTAACTACACTGTAAATGCTAGTTTGAGTTTCAGCAGCTCGTTCCGTGATTAGCTTAGTAACACAGAGCAAAGTAATCAGGAGTTAAAGGGAATTCAATTCATTGCCAGTGTGAATCTGAACACTACCTTTCTTCATCCTTAGCTTAGCATTTCTTTCCATGGCTAATTCATACTACTTACAGTACCTTGAGGACCTTTACCAGTGTTAAGTTTATGATGACTGTTGGCTGGTGGACACTGCAAGGACATTGTATATTGTAAACTCTGGTCCTCCGAGTGGTACATTTCCACTAAGAAGCTAATGATAGTGATAGAGACATCTCGTGCATAATAACCCACGAGCTGTATATAATATGTTCACTTTCCTTTGCCTTACATATCATTGACCTTTCCCTACTTACCTCCACCCCCCACAGAACCTCCTACCTCTTGCAATTACCCTACCCTAACCTAATATTACCCAGTGTAAGGAAACCAGAACAACAAGTTTTGATGATTGTTTGGATTGTAAACTATAACCAACAGTAATAAGTTGCAATATTCTGTGGTATTACTGTCACATTAATTTATTTAAAATGTTGATAGCCACAATTATCCCACAAACTGTGTAAATCCTGAAAGGATTTCTAGGAAAAACAGCTTACCAAATTGGCCAAAATGACTTTGAGGGGCAGGAAGTGTCGAGATGTGTCCAGCAGGATGCCACGGTGAGCAAAGCGAGGAAAGTCCGATATGTCTGTCTTATTGATTGTGATCTGGTGGAAGGAGATGTAAATGACAAAAGATTGTGCGTATTTCAGTTTCTCGTCATTGAAATAACTACTAGGATTAAGTGTAATAACGTGTGGAGAATGGACTCACGACTCCATAATAATCTTCATACACCAGCTGGCTGAAGGTCTCGAGTCCTTAAAAAAAAAAAACCCAACATAAAATGTCCAGAAATCTAACGTTTAGTCGGTTACTACATACAATGTTTGTATAACATGGTATACAATTAGCCCTTGGTATACCAACAGATGAAATTAAGCTAACGAGATTTTCTTAAAAGGAGGGGGTTAGCAAAATAGAAATGTTAAACTTGTCGGTCTTTCGGATACAAGTTTCAAAATAAAAAGTTCCTAATACTTTTAGGAAATCTGATATCAAACATGATGAGTCTAATTTGATATATGCATTGTGACAAAGAATTAAGCATTCTCTTGTAACCACTGTTGCGCAACGCTCTCTGCATCTGGATATTTTTTCCCCCCAAAATTCAAGACAAGGCAAAAGATGACACTCCTTATACTTCAGGCTAAAAAGGATTTACTTCTTGTTTGGCAAGTGGCCATGTTTAACATTGAATATATTTAGAGTGTCACACTCCACAGGAGTGCTGATCCTACATTATAATTTTATCGTTGTACAGTCTGTTACCACTGTACTCACCTTGTTTGTTGTGGGTTATTTTTAAAAGGGTATGGTGTGTATTTTGGAGGATTTATTAGCAAATTTTTTATTTAACTATCAATCCGAGTCGTTGAGCTGTTCATGTCCAAATATAGGGCGGGTCCTCACTCATGGAGGCCGCCATCTTGCACCACCCATGTTTCTACAGTAACCCACAACCATACAGGCTTTGATGGGGTCAGGAAGGTTGGGAACGACGTTTCAGTTGGTTGCAGTCTGGAACCTCAGCACTCCATCCCACGATAGAACACTAAATCTTACACACTGTACCTTTAATGGAAAGTATTTGATAAGTGGATTTTTATTCTGCTGCCAGATTGGAACACTAGTGTACTGTGAGAAATCCATGCAATAACAATAAGATTAAATGAGTCGCAGATCTTACCTCTCAGTGCTCCCCATACATTTGAGGCCTTTAGGACAGCTGTGGGTTGATCCACTGAAAGCTGATCTAAGAAACCGGAAAGGGCAATAAAATGGAATTAAACCTTTTACCTTCTACACTGACAATGGAGACTCCTTCCAAAAAATGCGAACTCCTCACAGAACCAACCCCCTACCTCAAAATTAATTCTTACACTTTTTTTGTAATTTGTCTCTGTGGTGAATCCACCACACATGTACAAGACTGTAGATACACAATACGAATGACCAACCAGAATGGAGAACTCAACAGTACTGAGGTCTGTATTAGTGATTGTATATGTATTTACTCCCAGGATCAAGTAACACAGTTCTAAGCATTAACACAACTTTCCACAAACATGTTTAACTTTAGTATTAACACGTCCGATTAGTTTTTTTTTCTTAAAGCTCTTAAGCAGACGTCATGTTTACCTTCGGATTAGCAGGAGTGGATTACTGTGACCCTAAGTCCCATCTGAAACTGCAATCTCACTCATGCTATGAAGAACCAGAGAAACTTTGGACGGTTGCGTTTTGTGGAAGGGCATAAAGAAAGAAAATTAGCTTACAGGATTCATCGGTTGTGAGACTCGGATAACCGTCACACTCGGGGTCAGGGGATGTGATCTGCACCTGAAGTTCAGTCAGCTCAGAGTCCAGTGCTGTATTTTTGTTTTCCTGGTACTTCTTTACGTAGTCGAAGATGTAATTAAAATATCTGGTGGGGGAGGTCTGAACATTAGATTAAATCATCCATCACAAAAAGGTATAAACAATTAAAATGCCATCGTTCCACAACCAGATGAGTTACATGCTAAAATATTCCATCACAGTCTTAAAGCAGTGTGAATAGACATTTCCACCTCGAATGAGCGAGTGAGCCAGGTGGAAACACTCCTGACATCACATAAAGAACCAAACTCAAAAGGAAAACCGTCTTCTGGATTATAACCTGTACTCTTCAAGAACCAAGTACTACAAGCTCTAATGGTATGTTTGTTCGAGTCCTGGGATGAGCAAAGGACGGTTTTTGCGATTATAGCAGCAGGGTGGAATTTAGCAAAACTAAGCTACTGGCCAGCAGAACTAGTGAAATTATGAAACTTACCAGTCCTCCTTCATATTTACTGCTCAGGAACACTACATCATCTTTGCCTATTGGATTTGTCGGGTCACCAGCAGGATGACTTGCTAGCTAATTTCACTCGCCCTACAGATTTTTGACTCGCCACGGGCCAGCGGACCCCTGTAGCTGTGCTTCAGGATCAGGAATTCAATTAAAGCAAGGGCACCTTGAGTTTAGAGGGAAATGTGTTTAAAGGAGCAGTGTCACTTTTTTTTTTTTTTCTAAACAATGAAATTCAGTTTTATCAAATTTTCGACTTGTAAATCAAACGTTTTGGAACCTAACATATAGCGGATGGGAACTGATTGCAACGAGGACTTTTGGAAATCTTGCTGCGCTGAACAATTTTCAAAGATTGAAATCCCCTTGCAAAAATGCTAGCAATTTATTATTACTATCATTGCGCGTTATTTGGGCGAATTAAATAAAAATGATAAACAGAATTTGGCAGACACCAGCAAGTCTCAAACTTTTCGCAAACTTTCCGTGTGGAACTCTTCCTTGCGAACAAAAAACAAATAATTGTAAAATGTCAACTTTGCGACCTTCTCACATGTTTGAGAAAAGTTTGAGACTACTCTGTGCCAGAGCCTCATTTTGCAGCATTTGTGGAAATTTCAAACATGTTCAAACATTTCAAACATTTTTCGATGAGTTCACGAACAGGGCGACCAAAATGAGTTGCCATGAATGTCATGAGACAAATTTGGGAACATTTCGACAACGAAAATCCATGAAATTACCATTCGCGTCAGTCACTTTTCTATAACACCTCTATTGTGATCACCCCCTAATGTCTCAAACACTGAAGCTCAATTAAAGAATTAAATACAATGACTTATAAAGATGATATTTCAAACACACAGTTATGATTTCTGCTATATACCCTACATGAGAACAGATTTTCTTTTACTAGGTTATTTTAACCATGACAAAGACGGGTGCGCTCCACACACAGAGCATGAGGTACAACCTATGAGGTAACAGTGTTTAACACATTCAGAGTTTTAGTAAATTCACTACACTGAAACATAAGAAAATCAAACTAAAACAAGACTTTGACTTCAAGCATGTTAAGAATGCCTCCTCCTAGTGACCATAAAAAAATCATTTTACCTCAAGCATTAGCTACCTGGGATAAACAATTTACGAATGAGGTGAAGTATGACGTAGAGAATTATTTGTTGTTCTTATTGGCCAAAGCAGATAACACCCTCGGAGATATAATCCTCCATATCATACAAAAGACATATTCTATAAACATTTTAATAACCACACAAAATACTTTCAAAGCGGACAATCCTGTTACTATACTGCACGTGCAATAATCATTCAATCATCTTACCCAGTGGCACTGATGCAATAATTTGATAATCCGATGGCAGTGACAATAATTTGACTTGTAGAAGAATGCTAAGAATAATTGGATGGCTTTCGACCAATCAGAAATGAGAATAACTTTTGTACGAATAATAATGTTAATTAACTCCAGACCAACAAGCGTGCACCATTTCTGCGTAGTATATAATACTAATTATAAAGTCCTGGGCTCAGGCGTTTCTGTGTGGAGTCTGCATGTCCTCGCTATGCTTGCACGGGTTTCCTCCGGGTACTCTGGTTTTCTTACTCAGTCTTAGAAGTCATGATCATACACGTTACACTAACTGGATGTTCCAAATTGTTCCTGGGCATGAATGTGAGGGGTTGAGTCCATGTGTTAGGTCTGGCGTGCTGTTCAGGGTGTACGTTGCCTTCGCCCAGAGTCGGCGGAGATAGGCTCCAGTCTTCCAGCAAGCGTATCAGGATTTTAAGCGGTTTGGCGAAGGCGTGAACGTTAGAAGTGTTATTCTCTCTATGCAGGGTTGCCCAGGTGAGGATGGGATCCCTTTTGAGTCTGCTTCCTGTTTGGGGCTCTTGGTGTCTTTTCAGGGGGGGTTTCCTTGCCACCATCTGTTTTGTTCATTAGGGATGAACCTGTCTATTTATATCCATCCAGATTGCTGTAAAGCTGCTTTGAGACATTGTTAGAGGTGCCACAGATATAAAGGTGAACTGAACTGGAGAAGAAATGTGCCAAAAACACTTCCTAAAATACACTTCCTGTTTATTAGAAGGACTGTGGGGTTTGTTAGGCACAGAAAACAGTACAGATGAATAAAAACAAACCCCTACCCCAGTGTAGGAGCACAGAAGTGACGAACTGACTGGAAGTTTTACCTGCGGAAGGCGTCCTGGAGCAGGCTGCAACTCGGCCCCGCGGATGAATCTTCAGCATGAACGATTTGAAAACTGGAAGCACTCAGCTTAAAGGCGGTCGGAGTTTGCTGATATTTCTGTGGCAGCGGCCAAAGCGAGACGTCGTCCGTGTCCTGATATTTATCCGCAAACTCACCAAACGGCCAACCGTTACAAACGGCAACCGTTAATAACAACGTTAGCGCGCGCATTATAATCAATGAGTTCCTGCTTAGTCAGCTGACTTCATGCACGCGACCGGAGCTTTTTAAGAAAGCGGGCTGCTTAATTCCGCCCCTAAAACAGCTCAGCCAATCAGAATACCTGGGTAATCACATGACCAGGAAAAGGTTTGTTTAGATAAGCAGGGCAACCACGCCGCCATATTTAAGAGGGCAACATTCGAGGTTGAGGTTAATGACTTCTCATGGCGTGACAGGAATGTCTGTCTGCCATCTTACCGGGAGGAATCCTACACAAGCACAAGAACATGCAAACTGTTACGAGGTGGACGTGCTACCCTATGCCACCATGCTGCCTTATGTACAACATAATAAACAATAACTGTAAGCAGTGACCTCAGCTAATGTCTATTAAGTGCTTAAGAAAACCTGTGCACCTTTTATCACATTTTTTGAAGGCTCTTATTTATTAGAGGGTCTTTGAATGACTGGTTTGAGATTTGGCGACACGGCGGCTTAGTGGTTAGAACATCCACTTCACGGCAAGAAGATCCTGGATTTGATTCCCGGACTCAAAAAAAAAAAAAAAAAAAAAAAAAAACAAGGACGGTTCTGTGTGAAGTTTGCATGTTTTCTCTGTGTTTGCATGGGTTTCTTCTGTGTACTTTGGTTTCCTCCCACAGTCCAAAGACATACATATACAAGCTGTTCCAAATTGTGTGTGTGCGCTTGAATGTTTGTATATGTTTTAGTCCTGCAGTGGACCGGCAAGCTGTTCCGGGTATACCCTGCCTTCACCCGGAGTCAGCTGAGACAGGCTTCGGCCTCCGAGTGACCATATTAGGATTAAGTGTTTTGGAAAATGAGTGAGTGAATGAATGGTTCAAAATTAGGCACTTTTTCTGAAGCGGTTCTAGAAAAGACCAGCAAATTTCTGTTTTCCTCAAGCAGATACAGCCATCCATCACACACCGCTTGTCCGTCAGGGTTGCAGGAGAAGCCAGAGATAATCCCAGCTGACTTCCGGTGAGAGGCAGGGTACATGATGAATGGGTCATTGATGTGTCACAGGGCTACAAAGACAAACAACTTCATCCACATATTTTCTCTGTGATTGTATGGGTTTCCTCTGGGTAGTCCGCTTTCCTCCCACAGTCCAAAGATATTCAGCATGCAGATTAGGTCAACTGACGACTTTAAATTGTTTGCTGTGAGGCAGATATGTTAACCATTGCCGCCCACCACTAAGTTTGTACCATGAAAAAGAAATTGCAGGTTGTTTATTCAAGGTGATTTTGAAACAGATAAACAACAGATAGAATCAAAGATAATGACAGTGTATATAAGTCCTTGTTTTGGATGAACAAAAGACTCATACAGTTTGGGTCATCAAAAATAACATCTGTTATATATCCGGTATATATATATATATATATATATATATATATATATAAAGACAGATATCATTATGTTGATATTCATAACATATCAAGTACAAAATCTCTGAAAGGACTACTAGCCTATCCCTACCACTAAGAAGCACCTCTTGCTACAATCCTTAATACATTTAGATTGCTGAATGAAGCAATAAGGTGATTCAACTGTCATGAGTCACATGATTCACATGCTTGTATCGCATGATTCCCTTTCATGAAGCCCCAGCCCAAAGCAAGCCTCACCTCGTTCTTCAGAACAGACACTTTGCTAAATTCAACTCAAGCCTGAAGTTCGAAAGCCTGGTCACACCTCCACTTGGACTGTACACAGTGTGACTGATACAGAGTCCTATGTTACAGAATAGAGGTGGAGACGCTGCCTGCTAAGTAAGAAAAATGGATTTGGAATTGGTCAGATACTTCAATCTGATCTGTTCAAGCCTACTTGTGTTTTGCACAGCGGCCCTTATTCATCAAGCTGAATGTAAACTAATTAATTCAGAAATCATTTGTGTGTTCGTGAAAATACAGTTTGGAAAAAATGTTTGCCTTCTGTGTAAGCACCTACATTTATAAGAAGGATATTCACTAATGTGAACTGCACTTAACAGGCATCAAATCATATAGGGGTCGTTCCGTGTGAAATCACCAGGTGCTTCCCATGTCACCGTCTCGGATTTTCATGAAATTGTTTTTCAAAGTACCTACATACCTATGTATGATGAACACATGAAAAATATTTCTACTTAATACCAAGTAGTTTTGTAGCTATAATTTTTTTTTTTAAAGAAGGGTACCCCAAATGGCAGATTGAAAATCAGATAAGACAGTAACATGGAAAAAGTATA
>JAQMYF010000005.1:23526782-23537226 GCA_030014195.1 Neosilurus mollespiculum | reverse complement strand
ATATATGCGTGTGTGTGTGTGTGTGTGTGTGTGTGTGTGTGTGTGTGTGTGTAAATAAATAAATAAATATATATATATATATATAATGTGTGTGTTTACCTATTCATATACTGCAAAAGGATAAAAAAACAGTCAAACAAAACCTTTACTATTGTGTATTAGAATTGGTAATTATATTGTAATTATTATTATGTATATATGTATATGTGTGTGTGTATTTCATCCTTTAGTGATATATATATATATATATATATATATATATATATATATATTATGTATACAGTGAATATTACTGTGTAATTACCAACTTTTTTTTGACTTCCTTCAGTAACATATTTGACAAGCTATATATTTCTTTTTCTCCTCGTGAATTCAAAATGCATTGCATTTCATTTAAATACACTTCACATGACATGAGAGTGTGTGCACATACATATAGAGACACATACCCACACTAGGCTTTATTAGGACTTACAACACCATACAGTATTTGCTGTAAAGCTGCTCTAAACAACAGTGCTGCCGAATGAGTCAACTCCATGCTCTTTAACAGCTTCGATCCCATTTAAATGCATTATCAGACAGCATCAGGTGGCATGTGGCAAGTTGGATTGTATGCCACTGCAGTAAAGCGGTTATGGACTACATTAGGCTGTGTACAGCACTGATGGAAACACAATTACATCCACCCCAGAGGGACGATGACAGCCGGCAGGGACCGAGGGATCCATATCGGTTACATGGAAATGTCGACAGATTGAATTTGAACGTGCATTATTGTGTGCAAGCAGATGGCAGCCGGTGACACTGACACACTTGATGTTGAGTTTGCAGCCAGTGCCTCGTTCTCCCTGTATACTCTGTGCCGGCGTGTTTACTTTTAAAAAATCCTGTCCTACTCTCTTTCCCCTTTTCCTTTCCGTCCGCCTTTGAACACCTGGCAGTGATTAAACTGGCTCACATTCCAGGGGCCTAGACATCAGAGACAGAATCAGTGTTATCCAAGGGCTTTTGTGTGCATGTGTGTCTGTGTGTTTTATAGAATGACATCATATTATCTTGTGGTCTTTTCCTAATCTGATTTTGCTGATGTTGATCATTTCGTTTAACCATATGTGACTAATTCTTTTGGAGTCAGAGTCATTCTCTTCACTACAGGCTAAATCATGGTTACTGGACGAATTGCTTTTATTTTAATTGTTTACCCTGATTCCTATTCAGTGATTAACAAATACAGCCTTCCTCATCCCTTACTTTTCTGTAATAAGAAGTCATGTAATCTAACTGTAGCTCCTGTTGCCGTCTTCTAGGATTCAATGAAAATGTCTGTCTGTGTCCATGAGAACCGCAAGTCACGAGCCAGCACTGGCTCCATGAACATCTACCTTTTCCACAAGTCCTCGTATGCCGACAGCGTCTTGATGCACCTGAACGTCTTGCGGCAACAGAGGCTCTTCACAGACGTCTTGCTGCATGCAGGCAGCCGCTCGTTCCCGTGCCATCGCGCCGTGCTGGCTGCCTGTAGCCGTTACTTCGAGGCAATGTTCAGTGGCGGGTTAAGAGAGAGCCAAGCCAAGGAGGTGGATTTCAGAGACTCCATCCATCCAGAGGTACTGTAAATAACCTACTTACAGATTTTTCAGTGATTCATGGGTGCATAATGTATTTTTTTTGTCTTTGAACTATACCTTAGGTCACAGGTTCCTGACCCTGGTCCTGGAGGACCCCACTGTCCTGCACATTTTCGTGTTGTTCCCATCCCACCTCACTCATTAATTGATTTCATTTTGCCGAACTGCTTAATCCCATTAGGGTCGTGGGGAGGCTGGTGTCTATCTCAGCTAACACTGGGCGAAGGAACGGTACACCCTGAACAGCTCACCAGAGCATTGCAGGGCCAACATACATTAGGAAGAGCAGTCTTTGGACTGTGGGAGGAAACCGGAGTACCCGGAAGAAACCCACACAAGCATGTGGAGCTCACACAGAAATGCCCTCAGCTAGCTCAGGACTCGAACCCAGGATTTTCTTGCTGTGAGGTGGATGTCCACTATATCACCTTATTCAGCTAATCAGTTAAGCCCTACCTGAGTTGTAGTATGTGTATTAGAGCAGGGAAAACACTAAAACATGCCGGACGGACGCATGGATGTCCACCAGGACCAGGGTTAGAAACCTCAGGTTCAAATTATGAATACCATTTTTTCCAGCTAATCTAACTTTAGCATTGATCTGTGTGAACCAGGTGTTAGAACTCCTTTTGGATTACGCTTACTCATCCCGGGTTGTCATCAACGAAGAGAATGCTGAATCTCTGCTGGAGGCAGGTGACATGCTGGAGTTCCAGGACATCCGTGATGCTTGTGCGGAGTTCCTGGAGAAGAATCTTCACCCATCCAACTGCCTTGGCATGCTTCTTTTGTCTGATGCCCACCACTGCACCCAGCTGTCCCAGCTTTCCTGGAGCATGTGTCTCAGTAATTTCCCAGCCATCTGCAAGACAGAGGAATTCCTACAACTGCCCAAAGACATGATAGTCCAGTTGCTTTCACATGAAGAGCTGGAGACGGAGGACGAGCGGTTGGTCTATGAATCTGCACTTAACTGGGTGAACTATGACTTGGAACGGCGACACTGTCACTTACCAGAGCTGTTGCGCACTGTCCGTCTAGCCCTCTTGCCAGCCATCTTCCTCATGGAGAATGTCTCTACCGAGGAGCTTATCAACTCGCAGGTCAAAAGCAAAGAGCTGGTGGATGAAGCAATCCGCTGCAAGCTCCGTATACTGCAGAATGACGGCGTGGTCAACAGTCCTTGTGCAAGACCCCGTAAGACCAGCCATGCCCTTTTCCTGTTGGGTGGCCCTACGTTTATGTGTGACAAGCTGTATTTGGTGGACCAGAAGGCCAAAGAAATCATCCCAAAGGCAGATATTCCCAGCCCACGAAAGGAGTTCAGTGCGTGCGCTATTGGCTGCAAAGTCTATGTAACAGGTGGCCGGGGCTCAGAGAATGGTGTGTCCAAGGACGTTTGGGTGTACGATACCTTGCATGAAGAGTGGTCAAAAGCAGCTCCCATGCTAATAGCTCGATTTGGGCATGGTTCTGCTGAACTGCGCCACTGCCTGTATGTGGTTGGAGGTCATACGGCTGCAACTGGTTGTCTTCCAGCCTCACCATCTGTCTCGTTAAAACAGGTGGAGCAGTTTGACCCAGCTGCCAACAAGTGGAGCATGGTTGCACCGCTACGGGAGGGTGTCAGCAATGCTGCAGTAGTCAGTGTAAAGCTTAAGTTGTTTGCTTTTGGAGGAACAAGCGTAACCCATGATAAGCTACCAAAGGTCCAGTGTTATGATCCAGTGGAGAACCACTGGACTGTCCCAGCATCCTGCCCACAGCCATGGCGTTACACAGCAGCTGCTGTTCTGGGCAACCAGATCTTTGTCATGGGTGGTGACACTGAGTTCTCAGCTTGCTCGGCCTACAAATTCAGCAGCGAGACCTATCAGTGGACTAAAGTAGGTGATGTTACAGCTAAGCGAATGAGCTGCCAGGCAGTCGCTTCTGGGAACAAACTGTATGTAGTCGGTGGCTATTTTGGAACACAGCGCTGCAAAACACTAGACTGCTATGATCCGACACGGGATGCGTGGAACAGCATAACCACCGTACCTTATTCCTTGATCCCTACTGCCTTTGTTAGCACCTGGAAACACCTTCCAGCCTGACAGCTGCATGCCCCTTGATCTTTCTCCATCCTTTAAGGTAGGTTTACTAATATAAAATCAGTAAAATTGCAGCTATGTATCACCATATACATACATCAGATCACTGTTTCTGTGTCCCTTTGGTAATATATATATATTTTTTTGTTTAAATCAGGACTTACTGATATTGACATTTATTTGATATTATTTTTGATATCAATATATAATGCGATAATGCTGTCAGTTTGAGGAATATCATGATGATGCCCTGATGAAGCTATGGCTGGGAGATATGACCTAAAAAATAATATTGTCCTTTTCTTGGTAAAAGGAAAATCATGATACTCACGATATTCAGTAATCTGACGATATCAATGGTGATATCATGATACTATGATTTATCGATATATCCCTCGGCCCTAATTTGTACTTGAGGTAGCAATGGCCACTTTCCCTCGGTCTGTACCCTTTCTGTGTATAAACACAATGATATTTATTAAATCAGAACCAATTCAGTATCGATAGAGTTACGGGATTCCTTTAAGCAACACCTTATCTGGATATCAACCAGCTGTCAGACTTTAGCTCATCTGTCCTTTAGCATCTACAACTTTCTGATGTGGCTGTTTAAATTTCTCAGCATGGTATACATTTATTTCTTTATTTTATTTTGCATACCATGTTATACAAGGCAACGTAGAAGTGTTGCCTTTAACACAATCCAAGCATCATGCAGTTTAAAGAGATGATAGCAGAGCCACATATCAAGTATAACTATAATTTACTGTAAATCTTTCTTTAGAGGATGCTACACACTATAGTTAGTGTCCATGGGTCAGTTAGATGTTAGGAGTGCACATATATGATTTAGGAAAACACACGACAATGCTGTATGGTTGAACTCACTGCTTGAATGCTAAGGTTATGGGACTGTGGAAAAAAAGCTCTTCCAGCCTACATTTACAGTCCTTGAGCTCAAGATTCGGCCTTTTCCTTCAGAGCAGGAACCTCTTTATCTTCTGCAAGGAACAGTTTGTACAGTTTGGATCTTTGTGTGTGTTTGGAAGATGCCCCCAGTGTTCACTCACTCACTCACTCAACTGCTGAAGCGTTTGATCCTATTAGGGTTGTCGGAAGGCTGGAGCCTATCTCAGCCGTCACTGGGCGAAGGGTAGAGGGATACACCCAGAACAGCTTGCCAGACCATCCCAGGACCTTCTTGCTCTGAGGCGGACCACTAGTGCTAACCACTGTGCCACTGTGTCACCCGCCCCCAGTGTTGACTGGATGAATTATGAGTTTGTAGCAAGGGGTGTAGCACCAAGGGTAATTGAAACAGAATACAAGACTTTTATTGTCTCTAGGGGACAAATTTGTCAGAGAGTGGAGAAAGGAAGGAAGTATGTGTGAGAATTAGGACGGACGGAAGGTGTAGATGACATGGAGGTATGCTAATAGGAGGTGTAATGCAGTGGTTCAGAGACAAGAACACATCTACTCCCAGGTACAGTTTTGAACAGTGTTCCCTCAACGTACAGAGTTGTTTTGTAGGAGACCAGAAGTGTATTTTTTGACTAGCAAAAAAGGTACAAAGTGATGTAAAATGAGCGCAATTTGTAGTATTTTAACCCTAAGGATCCTTACAGCAATCCAGAGAGTTGAAAAAGAATAGTGGCTAAAAATTCATAGCCGATTAGTTACTTAATTATTAGTTAGTAGTTAAATCAAAAAAGGTACAGAAATGATCTGGTATTGAAGGGTACCCTACTGGTATTGAAGTGTGCCACCCCCCCTCCCAAACCAATGACAAGCATCCATACCCTTTAAAGTACGCACGGTTGAGCGTATGGCCATTTCTTATTAAACCAAGGCAGGGGTCAAGAGTAACCTACAAGGACATCTTTACTAAGGAACACATGTTGGAGTAGTTTGCAGTCTTGTATTGTTCCAGATTATAGGATTACATATAATCTATAACAGCGACACAATGGGGTAGTGGTTAGCAGATCCGCTTCAGAGCAAGAAGGTTCTGGACTCGACAATGTTCTCGCCGTGCTTGTGTGGGTTTCCTCTGGGTACACCGCTTACCTCTTACCGTCCAAAGATATGCACATTTGGCTAATTAGCTGTTCCTAATTGCCCCAGGTGTGAGTGTGTTGTTCAGGTTGTAAACCGTCTTCACCCAGAGTTGGCTGAGATAGGCTCCAGCTTCTCCGCAACCCGGTTAGGATTAGTAATAATTAACCTTGAACCGTGATATCGGGCTGCATGTTCTGAGCTGAAGATTGCCAGGTACATGGGTAGCAGAATAAAAAAAAAAGGAAGAAAGAAGGGTGTGAGGGAACAAGCAGGACGAGACAAACCGTTCTCAATGAGTTTCACTTCCACAGTGTCTGCGCATGGAGTTGTTCTCGGGAGCATACAGACTGGAAGCGAAACTCTTGAGAATCTCGTGGTTGTTAGCCAACTGATGGCGGATAAAAGCAGAAGACATTGATTACAGAAAATTAAACTATACTTGCATAACAACAGAATTTTAATATTGGTTTTGTGTCTCGGCATTTAAATTCTTCCCACATGACTCACCGGGCTGTAAGAGTTGCCGAGTCATATGTTGCAGCAGATTTGTATGTTTAGGGAGTTGCAGTCCAGTAGACAAAACAAACTCTTATAAGTAGCTAGAGTTTAGAGGCTAGATAACATGGGAGAAGGGAGTAGGAGTAAGTCAGATCTTTTAAAAGCAAGCGGGGGAGAGAAGGTGTGAGACCTCCAAGTGTGTTTATTCCGTTCCTGACCCCCTGATGCTGAGCATTCAATTCATCATTAGTGGGTGACCCGGTCTGTTAGTGTGTATCTGTAACTGGAATGCCGCCCACCTCGACAGGGCAGTTCATTTCAAAGTGGAGGTCCTTTCGATGCTTCATTGGGACATTCCTATGCATTTCAATTACCACGAAGTGTTCTTAGCAGCTGCCCCCCAACCCCTTCAACAATGAAATGCTTCACCAACAGCCAAAAGAGTGGGAGGAGAGAAAACGGACAAAAGGAGGATGAGTTGAGAGGGGGAGGACTAGAAAAAGACAAGTAAACAAAGCTTCTCCTTTGCCTTTTCCTGTGCTTTTCTCATATCTTTTTAACGCAGGAAAAACATGGCTACAGGCATCTTTCCTTTCCTGCTGAAAAAAAAAAAAGCACTATGTACCGGTTCATTTCACACACCCACACAAAAGCACACAAACATACCTCCACCGTGGTACATCTTCCCGACGTCTTCTATTTCCTTCAGAGATGCTCCAGTAACCACTGAATGAAACTGTACAATTCTCCCGGCATATGTGCAAGAGACCCCATGCTGTGAAGTTCAGTTCATGAGTCAGTCAGCTGTATCTGTTGCTCTATCTTATCAGTTTACATCCTGCCAGAGAATACAATTACTTGTAAATATGCCTAGCAGCGTTGAAAGAAACACAAACAACAACCTAAGAAGTGCTAACGTAGACCTACCATACCTGGTGAATGCGTTTATTTTTTATTAACAACTATGGTAAATAACCAAATAAAGTATTTTTAAGTAAATACCATGTTGATCAGCAATTTTACATAAAGAAAGGTAACATTGGCTGTCTATTAAAGGGGGTATCTCAGCAAATTACAAATGTCCAAATTAGCTTATGTGAAGTTCGTAAAGAGTAGTTGGAGAATAGTTTGCAAAATGAATGTCTCCAGAATATCTCTAACTATTCACCACAGTAAAATTTCAACCAAAAGTACAAAATAAATAAATAAATACAATTATGACGAATTAATTCATTTCACTTTGTTTAGCATTCGTGGAATATTCCCTAAACTAAGCCTAATACAGTTTTGTTAGTTAACTAGCATATGCTAATTTGTACCTGTTTCTACCTACACATTTAACTATCTAGCAAAGAGAAATAGAAAACATAATCTTTAGCATTATCTTTAAGTTGGAGATGTTGAAATGTTTAAATTCTTCACCAAATTTGTTTTACTATGTAAAGCTGCTTTGTGTCAATTTTGATAGTCATTCGTAAAAATCGCTATACAGATAAACTGAATTGAATTGGATTGAAGTTGGAGCATCACTTGGATGTATTGGCATGCACCCAAGGGTAGAGGAGAAGAAAGGCTTTAATTTATCCCATCCTTTTTCCATTGACAAAAGTCGCCCCATGCTGTCTCAAAGCAGGACTCGTGCTTGAAGGAATGCATTGTTTCCAGTACAATCCTCGGGAAAGCTCCATACTTGGTTGGATAAGGAGTAGATGTACGAATTGATTGATAGATTCACAGGTAGATAAATTTTAGCTTCCATTTTTTTTTCAAGCTCGTACAATTCACCAAAACTGGGGTGTGACCCCATTCAGAATGATGGACAAATACTTCTTATGAGAAAATAGCCAAGTAAATTGTGCTGCTGATGGTGTAGTGGTTAGCATGTAACAGCAAGAACGTTTTGGGTTTGGGCTCAGCAAGGGCACTTCTGTGTGGAAATTGCATCTTTTTCCCATGTTTGCGGGTTTTTGTGGGTTTCCCCTGGGTGCTCAGGTTTCCTCTCACATTCCAAAGACCTGCACACTTTTTAACTATATCACTTTTTACAGTGATATAGACCATGTTTTACAGCAATATAAAGCAATATAATATAATATATATAATATATATATAAAGCAGTGTTATTTACAGAGAAAACGATTCTTTAAAAGGGATATGAAAAAAGGATATAATCCGTAACAGAGCCTTCCAGTGAGAAAGTAAAAAGAGAACCATTGTAGAATAGTAGAAGTCATGCTATATGCTGTTAGTCAACAAAGCCACAAGTTCTGTCAGCGGTAAGACTTAAAATGTATAAAAAAAAAAGAAAAAATAATCAGTCAGTTTTAGGAGGGGGGAGGGGGGTGTTGCTATTGGTTTTATAGTTGTCAAAACTTGGGTTTGATGGATGATCACTTCCTGTTAGAACTTTTCACTTCCTGTTTCCCAGACATAATTAAAATTACTGCTCATGCAAAAAGAATTCATGTGTGTAAAATATTAAAAGAATGGTGTTATTGTTAAGAGCACTGCTTAAAACTCACCTCTTTTATCGGCAGTATATTAAGAAACGTAACATTAGCTGGCTAGCTGATGGAGTTTCACTGGTATGTGAGGTTTGCTAGCTAGCTAGCTAGAGCTATTTCCTTCCTACATGGTTGCTGCACTGTTGTTAGACATCTAGTACATTTTTTTCCTAAGCATTGCCGGTAAAAAATAGAATGGCTTGATATACTCTCACTAGGGTCACAGGGAGGCTGAAGCCTATCTCAGCCAACACATGGCATTGGTAGGGTACATCCTGAACATCTCACCAGACCAGGGCCATTACACACAACAATTCACACTCCCACTCATAACTATGGGACATTTGAAACAGCCAGTTAGCCTAATTTGCACATCTTTGAACTGTAGGAGAAAACCAGAGTCCCCGGAGGAAACTCACGCAAGTATAGGGAGAACATGCAAACTCCACACAGAAGGGATTTGAACCCAGGACCTTCTTGCTGTGAGGTGGACGTGCTAACCACTATACCACAAAAACCTTTGTGCCTAGTTAGCATCCGGAGAAGTCGTGTAGCTAAATTCAAATTGTGTTTGTAGCTATTTTTTAAGTGATTTTAAAACATCACATATTAAAGTATTGTAATAAATGAACAAGTAGTTTCATGTCCACTACTACTTTTATAGAAAACGTGATCATTGTAGGTCAGTTAAATAGCCAGGCAATGGAAAAGTATGGCTTCATGCTAGTTCTGCTGAGGTCACATAGCTCTTTTACACGTTGTATTGCGTTTGTAGGGCACTTGAACAGGTGCTGGTAGCTGACCTGTGCTTCTACAACTGGTTTTCCTGGAGAATTACAAAAAAAAGAGGGAGAACAAATGGCCAGGCTCAGGAAAGAGCATCTGGACTTTATCTTAAGATGTGTTTTTTTTTTTTTTTTTTTTTTTTTTTTACCCCCGCTCCACAGTGCATCTGCAAATGAAGTGTTTTTGGAAAAACGCCTGCTGTTCATTGTTTATGAGTTTGTTTAACAGAAACGGGGTTTGTTCTGTAGACATGGTGGGATTTGCTGCCTTAATAGGAAAAAGCAAAAAATAATTTCTAATCTTCCATGTTGTCTGCTTTCTTCACAGAGGTCCTGTGTGATGGATGTTCTGGGTTCCAGCTGTGCCGATTTCCTGCTTTCTGTGCAATTTCATCAAAAGGCGTATTCTTCCATCGAAAAACTCAACTTTAATATTGAAGATATCCAGCAGCGAAGCTTTCCTGGTTTTTTTTTTTTTTTGGATAGTGTGCATTAAAGACATCCTGTGTTGGGGAATTTTTGCATAAACGTTCCATGGTGGGCATTTTTTGCCGTGACAACCAAATGAACCTACTGCTAATCTACTAACTAGTGCCCAGCATGTCTTGCTGTCATATCTGTGTGTTGGCAAGTCCTCACTATTTTATTCTGGGATTAAAATGGCATGCAAGCTAAACTACTACTCTGTGCAACAAGAACTTCAAGCGCAATTGAAGAGGCAGGAGGGGGGGTTACACTATATGAATGACTAATTTCCGAATGGAGGCATGAAGGCTTCATCCTAATATATTTTTTATACACACACACACACACACATATATATATATATATATATATATATATATATATATATATATACACACACACACACA
>JAQMYF010000005.1:23510345-23526682 GCA_030014195.1 Neosilurus mollespiculum | reverse complement strand
ACACACACACACACACACACACACAGTGGGGCAAAAAAGTATTTAGTCAGCAACCAATTGTGCAAGTTCTCCCACTTCTTTCCCCCCCTTCTGTCTCTCATAGTTGAAGTGTACCTGTGATGAAAATTGTAGACCTCTCTCATCTGTTAAGTGGGAGAACTTGCTCAATTGGTGGCTGACTAAATACTTTTTTGCCCTACTTTGTGTGTGTGTGTGTGTGTGTGTGTATGTATAACAACACTGTTAGTTTATTTTTGTGTTTAATGTCTGTGAGTTTGTCCCCATTATAGGTGATCTGGATGTGCCGTCAGACGAAGTCAGGAAACAAGCCGTGAGCTTCGGGGGAAAGTCATTTATTTGTGTTGACTGCGGGAGAATGTTTCTGTCCTCAAGCAGCCTCAGGTCCCACCAGCAGGTTCACAGCAGAGAGAAACCCTTCAGCTGTGTTCTGTGTGGGAAAGCCTTTGCTCAGAAGCAAAGCCTGGCAGATCACCATCGCATTCACACAGCAGAAAAATCCTTCAGCTGTAAAGACTGCGGCAAGTGCTTTGGCAAGGCAGCGCACCTCAGGACGCATGCGGCCGTCCACAGTGGAGAGAAACCCTTCGTCTGCAACATCTGTGGCAAGAAGTTCAGCACCTCGCAGAACCTGACCCGGCACCAGCACACACACACAGGCCAGAAGAACTTCCCGTGTTCTGTCTGCGGTAAGAGCTTCACCCGAGCAAAGACACTGATCACCCACCAGCTCATACACACGGGACAGAAACCGCACTCCTGTGTGGAATGTGGACGAGCCTTCAGACACCTAGTGAACCTACGCAACCATGAGCGCATTCACACAGACTCGCGGCCATACTCCTGCGATCTGTGTGGGAAGACGTTCCGCCACACAGTAAACCTCAAGATCCATAAGCGCATTCACACCGGGGAGAAGCCGTTCACCTGCAAAGAGTGCGGCAGGAGCTTCAGCCAGCAAAGCAGCCTTGTCTCTCACAGCCGTACGCACTCGGACCTGAAACCGTTTGGCTGTAGCTACTGCAGCAAGCGCTTCAAAAACGCCAACAGTGTGAAGCTGCACGAGCGCACTCACACGGGCGAGAAACCGTACAGCTGTGAGGTGTGTGGGAAGTGCTTCAGTCAGGGCAGTCATCTGCGCACACACAAGCGGCACATCCACGGAGGAGGAAAACAGTACATTTGTGACAAGTGTGGAAAGCGCTACTCCGACCCGCGCAATCTCAAAATGCACAAATGTGTGTACGCTTCAGCATAGACCAGGTCTTCGGTTCTTATGTTCTGCTCCGTATCACAAAGTCCACAAAAGTATGGCACAGATTTACAAAATAAATAAACTCCACAAAGCTGATTGTGGATAATTTACCACCATATTCTGATGTTAGATATTGCACCAGCGCTGCCTTTTCATTTTATATTCTTCATATTTTGACCATCTGCATACACATGTATAAGATTTAAAAATGTATGTTGTACACTGGTATGATAAGGTATAAAAGGGAGCAACATAAAGGATGTTTCACTTTTACCCACAAACACTGTTGGATTTGTATTATGGATATGTAAAATAAATGAATATGAAGATGGAGGACTGCTGTACTGTTATGCATTAGATGCTACGTATCCTTATTAGGACCAATACTGACCTAAACTACTGAATCAGATCAGGTTATTTCTCCCAATCCCAGGCATTCAGATCTTTCAACAGACACAAATTAATTAATGCGGTTATTTTTGTGAAAATCACTTGTGTAATTAACGTGTTACACACACGGCTTGATGCTAGCTTCATTCTAAGATTAGATTAGCAATGCAAGCTAGCGAAGTACACTCACCAGAGAGTCCAATGATCTCTGCTACTTCCTTCCTTTGTTTATTTCTCTTTGTATCATATCTATGGCAGCTGAGAGGAGGCGCTAATAACTTTGTCTTATATTCTACAGTAAAAATGAACAAAAAAAACCTTTAATCTGTGAGCGACCCACAACACAGGACTGATCTATGGATTTTTTATTTTGTCGTTTTGATTTGTTGCTTCTTTATTTCATCGTACCTTAATTTGCAGAAAATTGACCAAGTCTCCATTCAAATGAAACCGTACAGACCTGGCAATAATGCATTACAGCATGCAAGCAGATGCATTATTTTACTAATGTGCTTGTTAATCACAGTGATGCACATTTAACAGATCCAAATAAAACTTTTCTATCATTCCCAGTGCTTTACTGCAGCACTAATTTTTTTCCTCAGCAGTATTGAGCTTTTTGTTGATTCAGCACCAAATACCTCCCCAGAGTGGCCGATTTCACTCATTCTTAAACTTTAGTAACTTTATTTAAAAAAGCAACCTAACAAATCAAGTGACTCACTTTCTGATCAGCATCACCATTTCCAAACACCACTGACTGATCAGCACCATTGCAAAATACAAATCACTGATCAGCATTGTTCCCAAACACTGATCACTGATCAGCATCATTCCCAAACACTGATCAGCATCATTCCCAAACACCAATCACTAATCAGTATCATTCCCAAGCAGCAATCGTCAATCAACGTCATTCTCAAACACCAATCACTGATCAGCACCATTCTCAAACACCAATCACTGATCTTGACCATTCTTAAATACCAATCACTGATCATCATCTTTAAACACCAATCACTGATCAGCATTATTTCCAATCATTAATCACTGATCATCACAACTCTTAAACACCAGTCACTGATCAGTATCATTCCCAAGCAGCAGTCATCAATCAGCATCATTCTAAACACCAATCCCTGATCAGCACCATTCCCAAACACCAATCACTGATCAGCACTATTCCCAAACACCAATCACTGATCAGCATCATCCTCAAAACACCAATCACTGATCAGCATCAGTCCCTAAACATCAATCACTGATCATCACCATTCTTAAACACCAATTACTGATCAGTATCATTCTAAAACAATCACAGATCAGCATCATTCCCAAACACCAATCACTGATCAGCATTATTCTAAAAGTCACAGATCAGCACCTTTCCCAAACACCACTCACTAATCAGAACCATTCCCAAACATCAATCACTGATCAGCACGATTTCCAAACACCAAGCACTGATCAGCACCATTCTCAAACACCAATCACTGATCTTTACCATTCTTAAACACCAGTCACTCATCAGAACCACTTCCAAACACCAATCACTGATTAGTATCATTTCCAAACACCAGTAACTGATCAGCACCATTTCCAAACATCAATTACTTATCAAAATGATTACCAAGCACCAATCACTGATTAGTATCATTCCCAAACACCAATCACACCAGAACCATTCCCAAGCACCATTCACTTATCAGAGCCATTCCCAAACACCAGTCACTTATCAGAACCACTTCCAAACACCAATCACTGATTAGTATCATTCCCAAACACCAATAACTGATCAGCACCCTTTCCAAACACTAATTACTTATTAGAACCTTTTCCAAACACCAATCACTGATTAGTATCATTCCCAAATACCAATCACTTATCAGAACCATTCCGAAACACCACTCATTGATCACCTTTATTCTAAAGCAATAATTTTAAACACCAATCACTAAACAGCACCGTTTGTCCACCTGTGCACTTTGTTGTTGGCTTTCTTCTTGGTAATTGTTACAGTGATAAAAATTATAAATTTTCTTTCATAATCATTTCCTTCCTTGATGATGCAATAAATATGTAAACAAGTCAATTACATCACCAAGTGACCTCCAACTTTTATAGCATGTGTTCTGTTCCTTCTCCTGGATTGTGTTGTGGATGCAGCCAGAGATATAATACTAGATAGGCTTTTTACTTAATTACATTAGTTTTAAGTAATTTAATTCATTAAGTAAATAATCACTAATTTAATTACTTAATTAGGCTCATTACTTAATTCTTATAATTTTATATTTTATATATTACCTAAGTGTTGACTGTTTTTTCTTTATCTGTGTGCTGCTCTTTCAATCTGTGTACTGCTTTTCTTATGAGCTGCTGGAAATTTAAATTTCCCTAAGGGAGTCATCCCAAAGGGATCAATAAAGTTAAGTCTAAGTCTAAGGCTACCGTCCTACTGACAGTGCTGTTGCTGGTGGTGACAGCGGTGGTAGCAATTTGGTAGCCATAAGTTATATATATATAAGCTCAGCCATAAGTTAAATTAAAATAAAACTAATGCAATAGTATTGTTGTGGCAAAAAGTGTCCAGTTCACAACTCAAGAGATCCAAATTTATTTTTCAGGTGTTTAGCCTTTAGAAAAAGAAAAGCATACAATCAGAGAAAAGAACTCTGACCCGTCTACAGTCCTCTAACTCTGATTGGACCCCCAAAGTTCCTCCTCATGCTCAATTCCTGGACTCTGCGTGGTCCATCAAGACCCCTCCTCCTTTTATACGTTTAAGTTTACCATCTTTTCGGTTCGTCACCATTAATTTCTGGCGTTACACTTGCTGAGATTGTTTACTTTAGGCTTATCACTATGTTGATGCCAGCTTAGCAACAGAAACAACAAAAAAGCTATTGCCTCACTGTTTCTTAACCCTGTAGTTACCGCCTGTCTTTGAGTGACCTTGAAGGTCTTAGCTTAGCGCCACCTGGTCGAGCTCCCAGAGCTAAGAACATTGTGTTGTCATCAAGCAATCCTTTACAGAGTGGAATGGAAGAAAATAAAATAATCTTACACTCACAATCTTACACTTACTGAAAATAATCTTACACTCAGATTGTAAAAATCTTTAAATAAAGGAAATATGTTCACTCATTCTAGAGATATTACACTTTCTGTATTCATATTCATGTTGATGTTGTTAATGATCAATAATTAGTTCCAGTATGTGATCGGAAAGTCCAGCAATTATGACATTTCAGACCGGCAGGCCACAGGCCTTCCTCAGTTCATGGGTCTAAAACACACAGCACCCCCAGTGGCACCTGATACCCCTGGTTTTTTTAAACTCCACACTATCTTTAAAGTTTTATACAGTTCCTGTAAGTTAACTGTTAGTTATGTAACATAGTCTCCACATCTTACAAATACCTAAGCTACCAGTACGCTGCAGAAATAGTGAATAATCTATAGTTATATTTTCTCTCCCAAAACCACGGCTAGACCCATGTTCATGTGTGTCAGTAAACGGTTAACATGGCTGTCTGTGTTATCTGGTGACTGTAACCCAGTCTGTACTAACAGTGATTAAACTCAAAGCTGTTGGAGATTAAATCTTATTTATTTTATGTTCCTGTGTAGTCAGTGGTTTTTCTTCTTGAGGAGAAATAAGATTTTCGAATACCACTGAAAAGACAGTAAGTTATATGATGGCTGTTTCTTTACTGGAAATGACTGCAAACATTTTCGAAGCTCCGCTTTTAGGCAGCACATAAATATTGCTGTTATTCTGACTTTAGATAGAAAAGCACAACTGAAAAATCCTGCTTGTTCTGAGCAGATGGGAGCTGGTGAGAACAAATTGATTATTTATTTATTTATTTATTTATTATCTTTTTTGTAGCAGTGGAGGTCATAACCTGTCTGTGTACTTAACTTTCCCTTAACTTGTACATTTACATTAAACAGTGAGGCCTTAATAGACACTCAGAATACTTAACATACAATATTAAATGTAATATAATGGATATTATTACCTACCTTACTGAGATCCATATTCATGAGATATGTTCAAATATGTTTAACCTGCTATGCTCATTTTAAATATAACAATATTATAACAATATGGAGAGGGTGTCTTTATGCTTTTTATTCTGAAAACCCTAAAAACAAGTTATTAGAAAATTGTGACGCAAACCTCAGCAACTGCTATACAAAAAAAAAAATTGCATAGAAATAATTGCTATACAAAAATATATATATGTGTGTGTGTGTGTGTGTGTGTGTGTGTGTGTGTGTGTATATATATATATATATATATATATATATGCATATACAAGTATATATGTCACTGTGCTCCACTGTTTTCCTATAGTGCATTTCTTCTTAGAATTGTATGACCAAGACAACAGAAAGACTTATTTATCTCAAGAAGGCACAAACGTACTTTTTTCTTCTACAGACATAAAACAGAGACACGTTGTTTATCTCCCATGTTTGACTCTGGTCAGTTCCTGACAAACAGACCTCCTCAAGCTGGTGTGAATCTTGCAGTGAGACTGCATCCTGATGTGTGTTTGTGTATGTGTTTTGTATGTGGAAAAGATCAGCATGCCTCAGCATGGTTTTTCCTGAGCGAAAAATACAGTGGACCATACCATATTATTATTATATTATTCCTTCACTCTTCGTCAGAAAAACAAGCATGTCCACCAAGACCTTGGATGGATGACGTTCACTCAACACAGACACTCGTTTTATGTTTTCTAGACAAGAGGACGTATTGGTTCAAAGTTCGGCTGCTTGACTGTGCTGAATGACTCTGTTCTTGCACATACAGCCTCAATATAAATGTGAAAGACAGAATGATAGAGAGAAACTAAAGAAAGAGAAAGAAAGGTGAGAGTCATTCTGTCTGCTGGGGAGGTAATGTCTCCATGGCAACAACAGTGAACAAGCTGAACTGAAAAGAAAACCATGTCTTAATTTATGAGATTTATTTTACAGCTGTTTTTTTTTTGTCGTTGCTGTTCTTTTTCTTTTTGTGGATGTTTGTTTTTTGTATTTATTGATTCAAACGCTTGCGTAAATTTTCTGCATAACCAGCTGTACAGAATTTGGTGAGTGTTTCCGTGTTATGCGTAGCCCTCACTGCTTTGTATTACATAAGCGCTGCTCTTTTTGCACACGTCTACATCACGCCGTACCACGGCTGAAGGGTCAGAGAATCCCAGAGCTCGAGTTTAACCGACTTAAAAGCGGGCAGGCTTGGGGTCTTAGGTCATCCCCCGGATAAGAATGGGAGGAATGGCGTTGTAGGATCCGTTTACTCGAGACACAGTGGAGCATTTGGGTTGGGGACCAGTTGGGGGAAGGGCTGGGGGTGGGGGGTGGGGGTTAAGAATTCATACTGTGAGCTAGTTCTTGTTACGGCCTGAGGACTATTGTATCAAACCAATGGGGGTTGAACACAATTCATTGGTTTTTGCTAGCGGTTTACAGCTAAACCCTATAAAAGAAGGTTAATTTGCTAAAGATGCATTGAATATTTAAAAAACTCAACAAGTTGCAATAATTGTAATGATGAACCTTTTATTCTACTTTATTTCAGAATATTTGTGAACACAAACAAAGAATTTGACTCCAGTTTGAATCACTTACTGTAGAGAGAAACATTTATTTGGCAGAAGGCTTGGTGCTAGTGACTGCCACAGACAGCACTCTAGCTGAATATCAGCATGGCCACTTGCTGCCCCTGCTTCGTCAGTTTATCGATACTCAAACGCATTCCAACTTGGTGTCAGTCTAATTTGATATGGCCGATAAGGACCCCATGCTGTGGAGTGAGAAGTCTGACATCAGCAGCTGCTCATGGAACAGCTTGGATTGTCACTGATGTTCCGGAGCACAGTGACAGGTGTTAATTATTATTAACACCCTCTCCAGTGCTTTTTTCCCCCATTTTTGTTCTAGGAGACACATTGAAACAGTTCTTAGCTGGCTGTTAAACGTCTTTATCACCAAGTTGGACTGTTAATTTGCCTTAACCTCAGGGGTTTTGAAGGTATATATAGGGTTTTCTTTCTCTAAAACTAGCTACATTTGGCGAATAATGGAGTTTGTTAAGCTACGAATACACTGCCCAGCTTCCCAAAAAAGTTGCATGCTAATATTTTGTTGGAGTGCTTTTGGCCTTGATTACAGTGCAGAATCCTCATGGCAGTGTTGCCTCAGTTGGTCAGGCAGAGGCCCAGCAACATTATATGGCAATAAAATAAAGTCAACTGACAACCGACTTTTTCTTCCCTGTTGTGAGAGTGGTTCAGGGAGAATGAGGAGTCATTAGCACCCCAGAATCCATTGCAATGGAAAGTCTTTGCAATGTGCTGGAGAAGACTTTATGGAGTGGTTCAGTTTTCCCGTCAATTTAAGATGTCGGGGGAAAATGCACCCAACTCTGGATGGAAATAATTATTGCTTAAGTTTGTCGAAACAATGCCATGACGATTATGTGCTGTAATCAAGGCGGTCCCACAAAATATTAGCATGCCAGGGCAGTGTATATTTCACTACAATGATGACAATGCTACATTCCAAAGATAATACGGACATTAGAAGCACAGGATATGGTCTGATAGGATGATAGGACAATGGAAAAGTAAAAAAAATACAGTCAGATTGAATTGTGTAGTGTGAAGAGGGTATGCTTCAGCTTACGCATTAGTGAATTGATCAAATGGAACAACTTAGCAATTCTGTACGCTTTATTTGTCAAGCTAATGCGCGCTTTATGAAAAAAAGGGGGTTGCAATGTTTGAATTTGGGTTCTTATATGTGGATAGAGAAAAAAGAGAGGGCAAAAGAAAGGGAGAGGTCAAGCATCACATTCCTTCTCAGACCTTCCTCCTTTCCACCTACTCCCTTATTCAGTGAAGTGCTGCTTTACCCTGCTGCCTTTGAAGCTCTCACATCTCTGCTTAAACAGAAAGCCCTCTCTATTTTTTTCCAGTCCCCTGCACATACACACACACACACAAACCTCCAGCCAATCAGATAGCCCATTCTTATCTCGTCTCGAGTAGCGTTTCCCAGGCAATAGTCAACAATCCACCCCCCACCCGCCCCCTAACAACACACACCATTTGAACTGGTAGCTGTCAAGTGTTTTGTTTTTCTTCTCTCCTCCTCTCTTTCTCTCTCACTGACCCTCTTTTTCCCGACTGGAAGATCAAGAGCCAAGTCACCGGCCTGCACGTGGCATAAAACTCTTAATCATCGTCTGCCTTTGTCTGTCAACACTGTCGATGTTGGGCTGTATTGTTCTATTCTGTATGTCCTAGTATGTTCTGTTATTCTGTCGTCGCTCTGTCACAACCACGGCGGTTAACGTTATTTTGTACAAGTGATTTTTTTCACAATGTGAAATTTATGGTGAAATAAAACATAAGAGTTTTTTCCTCTTGATTGTTAAACGAGTGTTGTGCTTATTGAACGTGTGTTTGTCATTTTGGGACTTTAAAAAGAACAGTTGTCCATTCCAGAGCTAAATTCTGACAGCATTTCTCACATATTTAAACTAGGCATGAGCCTTATCATCTCCACAAAGTATTAGATCATGTGTGTTCTTAAGGGCTGCGCCTGGATGTCTTGGAGAGCTTGAAATATCTTATCTGGGTGCGTTTGTGTCCACGTGTGAGTCCATGTGTGTGTGGCACAGGATGAACCATCCCTGCACAGTCCATCAGATACTTTGTTTTACACTTGCGTTTCCATGGCAACTGGTCCCTTTATCTCCCAACTGTGGGAGCTGATTTGGAACAGGACCATTTCAAAAGACCTCCTTTACTCAATCCCTTCATTATCCCTCTTTCTTACTCACTTAATGCTTTTCCCCTCACTCAGTATTATTTTTTCTCTCGTCCTACAAAGTAATCATTAACTTCATCCCGTGCATTCGGTCCCTGAGTGCAATCTGCATTCGGAGTCCCAGAGTACTGTCCAAACGTTGGGATTTATAAAGGAATGAAATTGAAGCTTCTAGAAAGATTAGAACAACAAAAAAAACAAGTAAACAGTACTAAACTCCCAAACTCGTGTTAGACTGAAAATATGCACATTTTCATCATCAGGTGGTTTTTACTTACATTTATCAAGTTGCAATCTGCTAAAATACGTTCGACAGCCCCATGTCCCCCAGACCTTATGTTCCCCAGTGCTTATTAAATTAAATTATATTAATCTTCCATTGTATGGTGTACTTTATAGAAGTAAGCTACAACGATTGTATCCATATTGTAAAAGAAGCATGATGAAACAAAATCAAACATACTCATCAAAGTAACAATTTATGGAATATTAGAGTTAGGAATAGGGTCAGGGTTATGGTTCCTGCGGAACATAGATACTGGGGAGCATAGGACTGGGTATCATCGGCACTGGGGAACACAGACATGGACCCATTCTCATTAGCCTGTTTGTAAAGGCTGCAATTTGTAGTTCGCTTCACTCTCGAGCAAGAGTGAAATCGCAAGAATATGGTGTAGACACGTCAATTCCAAGATAACGTTGCAATGCTTTCTTGGAATTGACGTGTCTACACCATATTCTTGCCAAGTGTCACCTGATATGGGCACCAGCCGCCCCGTGGCCCTAATAGGATTATGTGAGGCAAATGAGTGAGAGTGAGTGAATATGTGATCAGCTGTAATATCTCCAACAACATTGACTCTAAAAATAACAGGGTGCCTAAACTTTTGCACAGTACTGTAACAGCAACAACAACAACAACAACAATAGCCATAATAATTCTCTCTCTCTAAATATTTAGTTCCTATGAAGGTATAACACACACACACACACAGGGAAGTGAATTTCCCTGGGACAGGACAGTTTGCATTCCTGTGTTAAAGCAACTCCTATTCAGCAGGTTCTGAAACACCAGTTTTACTGGCTCCTCAAACACGTCGTCACATTTTACAAGGCAAGCGCACACATCTCACAGGAAGAAAACGATTCCCTTTGAGTTCAAAGCAGGGCCTAATAAATTGCTCATTTATGGAGGAAAAACAGATTACAGTGCGCTATCGTGCCGAGAAGTCGTTTAAACTTGCTTGAGTAAAACAATTCTCACAGGATAGCATTATCTTTATTATTTACAAATGAAATTCAGCCTTAAAATCTGACTTCGAGTGGCTTTTTTGAAGATATGTAACCAACTGGCTCTAAGTACACACACACACACACACACACACACACACACACACACACACACACACACACACAGTTGCATAGACACACATCCTACATATTAGAGCAACACAATATTCTACACGCTCCTGTTACCAGGCAACGCGTATGAGGGCCCTGTTGAAGTTGGCACACTCCTAGTGCAATTCCTGAAGTCCCCTGAATCTCCACACTGTCACAGAGCCAATCGCATGGAGGGATATTCTCATCACACTCACATAATCACACAGCAGGTCGCTCGGGAATCAATGAGTTGTCAAAGCTGCCACCGAGAAGTTAGGTTACCTGCATCAGCTTTAAATCAGAGTTAAGGAGCTTCACAATGCATTTTGTGATAAATATCTTCATCGTTTATTTGAATTGTGAGAAGTGGTGATGGGTCTATAATATAGGCGGGGCACAACTAAGGTTAGGTTGCCTAAAATGTTTATTCACAACTGCTGAAATACTATTTACGTCTTTTGAGTCATCGATTAAATGGTTGTGTGTGTGTGTTTTCCCTGCGATGGTCTGGCAAACTGTTCAGAGTGTACCCCACCTTCGCTCAGTGTATGCCCACGACCCTAATAATGGCAAATTTGTGAACGAGTGAGTCATCCATTTAAAGAACATTTCGAATGTAGTAGCACACCCCACTCAAAGCGGAAAGGTCCTGGGTTCGAGTCCTAGGCTTGGCAAAGGACTCCCTATGCTTTCTGCCTGTGTTTGTATGGGTTTCCTTAGGGTTTCCTCCCACCAAAGACATTTGGCTAACTGGCTGTTCGAAATTGCCCCTAGTTGTAAATGTGAATGTAACTGGTTCAGTGTGTTGGCCCTGTGATGGTCTGGTAAGCTGTCCATGGTGTGTTCTGTCTTCACCCAGAATTGCCCGAGACAAGCTCCAGCCTCCCGCGAACATAGAAGGGTTAAGTTTTTTGGCAAATCCAGCAATATTAAACAATTATTGCACCTAGTGGTCAAGATATGAACTGCAACAAACATTTACTGAAGCAGGAATCATTTTCAGCGGAAGATGAGCAGCAATCAGAAGAGTTTTCACATTTTCATGGAACTGCGATAATTAAAAAAATACTGTGCAGATACAAGGATCATGTTGTATATGAAAAGTTGGATGGAAACCGCTCTGTTCTACTATGGTCTTAGCTGACACTGGGTGAAGGTGGGGTACACACACACACACAAGCATTCAAACATACATGTTTTTGGGCTGTGGGAAGAAATCAGAGTACCTGGAGGAAACCCATGCAATAACAGGAAGAAAATACAAACCCCACACAGAAACACCCATTCTTCCCACAGATCAAAGACATGCACGTTAGCATATGCTAATCAGCTATTTCAAACTCTGCCTAGGTAAAAATGTGAGGTATCACAGCTTCAGGGTCCATCATTCCATTCTTGCAGTGTTTCCAAGCTTGTGATCTACCAAGGACAAAGTACTATCTAACACTTCCACACATAAATCACTGGGATGACAAACACACACACACACACGCACACACACACACTCAGACTGGCCTCGCTGATTAACTCCACCTTGAAAACATTAGAAGATAAGAGAAATGGAGGGAGGAGACGTACGTAATGTAAATACAGAAGAAGACTCCAGGGACTCATGATTTGGACCACACACAAACTCCGCTTCACTTTCTGCTGTATGCATTTAGCTCAATCAAACACTCATTTGCTGAACCGTTTAATCCTTCCAGGGTTGAAGCCCATCTCAGCTGACATTGTGCAAAGGCAGGGTACACCCTGAATGGCTATACGCATTTGAATTTTGGTTAAAAACTCCAGGCATTGCTGAGTAGCTTATTTTCCACCTCAGTCTAACTTTTAGAACAGTATTAAACTAATTTAGGTGGGTATTATGGCATGTTCATTCAATTAGATTTCATTTGTATAGCGCTTTTTACAACAGGCAAAGCAGCTTCACAAAAATATGTAACTTATGCATAGATACATTTATACCTAATGAACAAGCCTGAGGACACAATTCATTTGACATTGTCGCAAAGCAGCTTTATATAGTAAAAACAAATATAAAAAAGTATTTAAATATTTGTTTTACAAATCATCCCCAATGAGCAAGCCCACGGTGATGGTGGCAAGGAAAAGTTCCCTCAGACGACATTCGGAAGAAACCTTGAGAGGAACCAGACTTGAGTTTGAGTGAAGATCTGAGGGAAACCAGATAAAAATACAAACCAACTACAACTGGTTTACCATAAAGTGAAGTTCTGCAATAGCCTGGCAAACTGTCTAGGGTGTACCCTACCCTCACCCAGAATCGGCTAAAATGGGCACGTGACCCTGTTTAGGATTAAGCGGCTCAGAAAATGAATGAATGAATGAATAAAGTTTAATTGTTTATCTCAAAACTGTAACGGTAACTGTAGTCCTAAATCGTTTCAGTTAAAGAGTTAATATCACCAGCAGTGAAAGGTTATTTTCACAGTTTATGAGTGTGTATTTAGGTTCATATGGATCATCAGCATTAAAAAGAGGCTTCTAAGATGAGAACTCCAAGCAGTAGTAGTTCATTAGAATTAAGAAATCAGGATCAGGGTAACTCTCAGAAGTAGCATGTGTAGCTCAGCAAAAACAGAGAAACCAGTCTTAAAAGGGTTCTATAACCCTGTGCTGGGCGGCATGGTGGGGTACAGTGTTAACACTTCCACATCACAGCAAAAAGGTGCTGGTTTTGAGCCCCAGGCTTGCCGGGGGTATTTTTGTGTGGAGTTTGCATGTTCCTCCCATACTTGAGTGGGTTTCCTCTGTGTGCTCCAATTTCTTCCCACACTCCAAAGACCTGCACGTTAAGCTATTTAGATACTCCAAACTGCCCCTATGTGTGAATGTACAGGTCGGAAAAAGACTTAATTCTGAAGAGGGTGAAGGAGCACAGACAGAGGAAGAGATGAACAAATACAAATACAATCAAATCGTTTAATGAAGTGCTCATCACCAGGTGTGGTTGCCTAGGAAACCCTCTCACACGTTTCCTGTTTCAAATATTTCCGAGTAACTGTGAGCAGTGAACAGGTAGTTTTTCATTTTGCTGGCTTTCCTTACATGGTCACTTGTCACTCATTGCTTCCTGTGTGCGCACCCCTGTATGGATGCACAGCAGCAGAGGGAGGAAACTGTGGAGAGCTCTAGGGGGCATCCCAAAAGCCTTTAAATTGCATCCTGTTTTCCTTCACTTGTGTCTCATCCTTGCATATTGGTCAATCCCACCGAGATAACATGGAGGGATGTGAGGAAACAATGTGAGGGGTATGCCATTGAGTAAATGTATTTTTTTAAAAATGCAATGTCATTTCCTCTAAAGTGTCACATGGAGCGACATCTGCATCTAAAAGCAGCCAGAGTCATGTAAAAGACGGGTTACTTATACGAGTGTGGGCTGAAAAGTTCATAGGCTGACAAAGACACAATGCTCAACTTTGAACAAATGTGGTCAACATAGTCTCCCTTGCAGTCTACAAACTTCATCCATTGGTGGTGCAGCACCTGGATCCCTTTGATATAGATGCTCTCAAGTTTTATTGCTCAGGCATTACTCCTTCTTAGTCAGCCTATGAATTTTTCAGCCCAATCTTGTATGCTGACATGCAGCTCTTCCGGGAAGACTGCTCTTGTGTGTCCTCACTCAACACTTCTCGCTGCACAAATAAGTGAAGCGGGATGGGCGACAAAGATGGCGGACCAGAAAGACTTCTGGTTCAAGGAAGGATTGAGGAGTAAAGAAATGACAAATAAGAGTTTTGAGATTTAACCCTAGTTTATGCAACCAGGGTGGCTTATGGCATATTGGTTAGCATGTCCGCCTCAGCACTAAAGTCCTGGGCTCGATTCCCACGCTCAGACATTTCAATGTGACATTTGCATGTTTTTTCTGTGCTTGTGTGGGTTTCCTCTGGGTACTTTGGCTTCCCATTCAAAGCACATTAGGCAAACTGGCTGTTCCAAATTGCCCCTAGGTGTAAGTATGAAAGGTTGTGAGACGGTCTGGTAAGCTGTTAAACATGTACCCCATCTTCGCCCAGTGTTGGCTGAGATAGGCTCCAGCTTCTAGCCTCAACCCTAGTAGGATTAAGCAGTTCGGCAAATGGATAGTTGAATGAATATATGCAATCATGAACCCTGACCTTTACCATGAGGAGGGGAGGAGATGATGATACATCGTCAAAAAAGTGCAAACTGGAAATTCATTTTAATTTTAACATGAAGTCTATTTTGTGTTTTGCAGATGTTCTCCTGAAGTTGGTGTCATGGTATCGTAGTTTTAAACGTGTGGCAGTTTATTATATGTATTTACACTGCTGTATATTCAGTTATAATTACAGCTTTACTTCAGTATGAGGTGAAAGCACCTCATTACATATCTTTGGATGTTGTATAACTTGACTGTGATGTTACATTAAGTGCTTATCCAAGGCTTTAGCAGCGATGAAAGGTATTTAAGATGATCTTTGAGTGTTTAAGTGGCGTTTCTAAGCAATCCGTCTTCACCATATGTAAAATACAGCCTATGGCAAGGAAGCAGAAGTGTGCTATCAAAACATTTCCATTATAAGCTTGAGAATGAGTTATAGCATTTCATGCTCTGCTTTCTGTCTCTTGTTGACAGAAGTCATGTGGCATGGAATCTCACCATCCCTCGGTTTTCAGGGTGAAAAAGTGTGGTGCGTATCTACTGACCCTGATCCTTGCCACATTCATCCTATCACACACACAGTAAGATAATGTGACTGACACAAGAGCTGCTCTCAGGTGAAATAGGATTAGGAATATGATGGGGTGAAAATGAGAAACAGAAACAATGGGAGAAACGGAAAAAATAAGCAAATCTCTGTGTGTCATGACCAAATAAAAGAAAAACAACTAAAAGTCCAGCTAAAAGCACCGACGTCAAGGATAGCTTCAGCTGTATTTGTTTGCATGTTTGCATAAGCTTTGACTTCCCTCCCCACCCTGCAAAGCTTCATATAACCTTGAGCAAGTTCTGGAAGCCATTTGTGAGATACACAGTAAAAAAAAAAAAAAAAAAAGAAAAAAGAAAAAAAGAAAAACCTGTTTGGTTTATTGCCCTTTAATTAAAGGAAAGGAATGTGTAAAACGCTTTGGTTAACTGTATGGCAGATTCCCTTTGAGAAACCATCAAACCCTTCACTCTCTAATGAACCAGAAGAGTCATTACCAAAGCATTATCGATTTATTGGGACCTGAGCAAGCTTGAGGAATGTAGCATCAATTAAAAGCTAATCCAACACAGGGAAATCTTGAGTCGCGTTTCACTTGGGGTTAGCGTTTTGGAAAATTTGTAGGACTGAAAAGTAAATCAAGTATTATTAGAATTCATTCATTCATTCATTCATTTTCTGAACCGCTTAATCCTAATTAGGGTCGCGGGGAGGCTGGCGCCCATCTC